>JBBGZY010000022.1:2880000-3310000 GCA_037952925.1 Lithobates clamitans
TACATTTTTAAAAGCCTTTAAAAGCCTTTACAGGTTACCACTTTAGATTTTTCAGAGGAGGTCTACTGCTAAAATTACTGCCCTTGATCTGACCTTCGCGGTGATACCTCACATGCATGGTGCAATTGCTGTTTACATTTGACGCCAGACCGCCGCTTGCGTTCGCCTTAGCGCGAGAGCAGGGGGGACAGGGGTGCTTTTTATTTATTTATTTTTTTCTTTATTATTTTTTTGCTTTTTTATCTTATTTTTAAACTGTTCCTTTCATTTTTTTTTTTTTAAATCATTTTTATTGTTATCTCAGGGAATGTAAATATCCCCTATGATAGCAATAGGTAGTGACAGGTACTCTTTTTTGAAAAAATTGGGGTCTATTAGACCCTAGATCTCTCCTCTGCCCTCAAAGCATCTGACCACACCAAGATCGGTGTGATAAAATGCTTCCCCAATTTCCCAATGGCGCTGTTTACATCCGGCGAAATCTAAGTCATAAAATGCTCGTAGCTTCCGGTTTCTTAGGCCATAGAGATGTTTGGAGCCACTCTGGTCTCTGATCAGCTCTATGGTCAGCTGGCTGAATCACCGGCTGCATTCTCAGGTTCCCTGTTGAGACAGGAGAGCCAGAGAAAAACACGGAAGACGGTGGGGGGGGGGGGCATTCCCTCCCACTGCTTGTAAAAGCAGTCTAGAGGCTAATTAGCCGCTAGGATTGCTTTTACATGAAAGCCGACCGCTGGCTAAAAAGAATGATACCAAGATGATACCTAAACCTGCAGGCATCATTCTGGTATAACCACTCAAAGTCGTGAATGGCGTACCTGAAGACAAAAAAATGGTTAACAATAAAGCACAGTAAACGGTAAAGTATAAAAAATTGCATACCTGAAAAGCAAACATGATAAAACATAATAACAATAAAACATTGCAGAATAGAATACAGTAAAAAAAGAGCAGAACAATAGAGAGAATAGAGAGAGAGGGAACAATAAAACGACAACTATTTTTTTTTATTTTTGTTTGTGTTTTTTTTTTTTTTTTACACTTTTTTTTTGTAACTGTAACTTTTATAACTGTAACCGGTTCCAGGTTCGGGTCTCTCAAAATGCGATGGCATCTTGGGAGACCCTGTGAAAGTGTGCCTAGTCTGTGCAATGCTGTACCCTACGCTAATACTCAACTAGTGAATGGTAGCATTCAAAACATTCACCAATGCAAAGACCAGGATTGTCAGGACAGGAGGGACAATAATAGCGGGTGTCACGCCTATATCCGCGCTTGCTGCAGACACGACATCTTTTTTGGGGGGTTCATTGGGTAGGGGTACTCGGGAGGACATAAAGAAAATGCCTCTCATGCAGCCAACTGCATTTGGTTGGGGATGTGAATGGGGGAAGTACGGGCGCTGCAGAAGCGGTGGGTTCCCAATTAGGATTGGCGAATGCAGCAGGAAGGGCACTATGGGCACGACGGGCCTGTGTTTGTCTTTTTGGTGGCAGCGGGGACACTACTTGTGCTTGCCACCTCACCAGCTTGAACTGCACTTATGGGACTCGCCACTTCACCAAGTGTTACTGCAGTGCTGGTTTGACTACGACCGGGGTGTACTAGGCCGCTGGTGCTTGCCAGTTCACCAAAACGCTACAAAAAAAACTGTTAGCGATCGCAGGGATCAGGCCTGACTCTGCGAACGCTGCAGTTATGCGTTTAGTGTTTTGTAAGTGACAGTGATCGATCGATACTGCACTTGGGTGGGCTGGGCCGGGCCGGGCGGAGGGGCAAAACGCAGGTGCTAGCAGGTATCTGGGCTGATCCCGCTAACACTGCGTTTTTGGGAACCCTAAACTGCTGGGGACGCTAGTATAGATCTGATCGGATCAGATATTGATGCGATCAGATACTATACCACTAAGGGAGGTGTACGCTGCGTGCGTGGGTGTTAGCGGTACTGGCGCTAACCTGACGCTGCCTGGGGCTGGTGCTTGCCAGTTCACCAAAATGCTACCAAAAAAACTGTTAGCGATCGCAGGGATCAGGCCTGACTCTGCGAACGCTGCAGTTATGCGTTTAGTGTTTTGTAAGTGACAGTGATCGATCGATACTGCACTTGGGTGGGCTGGGCCGGGCGGAGGGGCAAAACGCAGGTGCTAGCAGGTATCTGGGCTGATCCCGCTAACACTGCGTTTTTGGGAACCCTAAACTGCTGGGGACGCTAGTATAGATCTGATCGGATCAGATATTGATGCGTTCAGATACTATACCACTAAGGGAGGTGTACGGTGCGTGTACGGTGCGTGCGTGGGTGTTCGCGGTACTGGCGCTAATCTGACGCTGCCTGGGGCAACGCATATCACCGCCGGGCGATCAGGGGGCTAAACCTTTATTCGGTAATAAACGGCGGGTGCCCTGACACTATAAAAAATAAACGAACTAACCAGCGTCACCCGTAACGGTTATACGGTGATCAGTGGTGAAAGGGTTAACTAGGGGGCAATCAAGGGGTTAAAACATTTATTAGATAGTATATGGGGGTCCCTGTCGCTATAAAACACTGACGGCGAACCTAAATATTTACGTCCCTAACTACCGTCACCAGTGACACTAATACAGCGATCAGAAAAATGATCGCTTAGCGACACTGGCGACAGGGGGTGATCAAGGGGTTAAAACTTTATTAGGGGGGGTACTGGCGCTAATCTGACGCTGCCTGGGGCGACGCATATCACCGCCGGGCGATCGGGGGGCTAAACCTTTATTCGGTAATAAACGGCGGGTGCCCTGACACTATAAAAAATAAACGAACTAACCAGCGTCACCCGTAAAGGTTATACGGTGATCAGTGGTGAAAGGGTTAACTAGGGGGCAATCAAGGGGTTAAAACATTTATTAGATAGTATATGGGGGTCCCTGTCGCTATAAAACACTGACGGCGAACCTAAATATTTACGTCCCTAACTAGGGTCACCAGCGACACTAATACAGCGATCAGAAAAATGATCGCTTAGCGACACTGGCGACAGGGGGTGATCAAGGGGTTAAAACTTTATTAGGGGGGGTAAGGCGGGTACCCTAGACCTACAGGGGGGTGATACTAACTGTCCTAACACTGCTAACTGTCACAAACTGACACTATGCAGTAATCAGGAAAAAAAAAAAAAAAAAAAACCTGCTTGGTGTCAGTTTGTGACAGGGGGGGGGGTGATTGGGGGGGGATCGGGGGGCGATCGGGGGGGGATCGGGGGTGTAATGTATGCCTGGCATGTTCTACTGTGTGTGTTTGTGTTGTGCACTTACTTACATGTCATCTCTCCTCGGCGCTGGAACGGAAACTGCCAGACCGAGGAGAGATGACATCACATCCTCTGCCTCTGTGTACTATACAGAGGCAGGGGATGTTTCCCATTGGCTGGGAGCGATCGCGAGGGGGGGGCCACGATCGGATGGTCTCCCCCTCGTCTGTCATCGCTCCCAACCAAATGCCGACCGCAGCTGGCACAGGGGGGGGGTCCGATCGGACCCCCCACCCGCGGGAAGGCAATCACGTACTAGGTACGTGATTTTGCCTGCCCGTGCCGCTCTGCTCACGTATATAGGCGTGAGGCGGTCGGCAAGTGGTTAAAGATCAAGATCTGAAAATATTAATTTATTGGGTTTAGAAACACTTTTCTGATTTTTGTAATGTATTGAAATATTTGTGTGAAAATAAACATCTCAAAGATATGTTAGAAGTAATAGGAATGAGATTAGCAACTACTAATTGCCTAACAAGACACATCCAATGAGACGGGCGTGCGCTATCATCAATGAGAAAACAGCAGTTACGCTGCCACCAGTTGCTGTTTCCATATTTATTATCGCGTTGTGTATCTGCGTACGCCGTTTCACACACTCAACTAATGATTTATCCGCCGCACCAATTAAAGTATGAACTGGCGCAGCGCATTCATCTTAGTAAATCACCCCCTATAACTCTTGTTGAATGAAATGTAACATGCTATGATCTGCAATGAATGAACATTTTGCAAGTAAAAGAAAAGTTCTGCTGTTATTTAACCTTGCCTGGTTTGAAGTTATCCAAAAGGGTGCATTCATAGTGAATCCAAAGAAGAGGGCTTAATTAGGGGGTGAGAGGAGTTAGTGAAGATGCTATACAAATGTCCAGTAATCATGGAAGCTTTTTGGAGGAAGCTATATTGCTGTTGCCAGTGACTACAGTACTAGTGTCAGGTGCCTAAGCTTAAGCAGTCAGGAAGCGATGTGACATGGCATAGAGGAAGGTAGGCCCTACTAGTAAAGGAGCTTGTGAGCTTTTCTCCTTCCCTAGAGATCGGTACCCAACATACTGGGTCCGACATTGTGTCATGGGGTGTTCTAGGGACTCAGCCCTGTAATGTCACCCTCTAGGGTTCTTAAGCTTGGGATATGTGCAATAATTCAGAATCCTAGGATACAAGTGTAACATATGGATCAATGTATCTGGGAGTGAGGTGACTGGTAACTGGGTTGATGGAGTCCAGTACAGGCTCAGCGGTACTGGCTCGGAAGTGCTGCACCACAAGAGAAGAAATTAACCTAGTGTTCAGAGCATAGAGAAAGTTAATAAACTGTGCCACAAATTATTAGTGTCATCTACTGAATAAAGTAGAATCACTTTTAAGATGGAGTGCCATTTTAACTCTGTATCGTTGTGAAGGTCAGCCTCAGCCTACATTTAGAGCAAGTTTAGAGGTTTGGTATACAAAAATAGAAAGCCATCCTCCACATCACAGCTCTTTTAATGGAGACACAGATGATGATAGGTAATAGCTTAGACACTTTTAGCCTCAATACTCTAGGATTGTAGATATAGGCTATATTTCTTCTGCACACAAAAAGCAATAAAATGGCATTAATCCCATATCCCAGCACATTTGGTGCTTGGTGTTCGAGCAACGTGTTGCCTTGATAGTTGCTGCTGAGGCCCCTGTGACTCCTAGTGACTTTCTGAATGTGTCTTCGGTGGTCCTTTGTGACCCCTGCATGGTCCCAGTGTTCCTGACTCCAGCAACAATGTGACTCTATATGTATTACAGACTGCAACCTGCAACCAGTATCTGTGTAATTTGCTGTGTAATCCAGCCAGCAACTTGCATCCCAGCACCTTTGTGATTTATTGTGCACTCCAGCTTGTACCCCCACATGTAGTGCTAACCCCGGAAAGACCGCTAGAAATATATTGGGTCCCCATTACCTGTTCACAAGCTGCCAACCTTCTTTCCTGTTCAATAAGCACATTGACAAACCCAGGCTCAGTCTAGGGGTCAGTGTTGCCAACCTACCAGATTGAAATTTACTGACACAACACCCAAATTTTACTGGCACAGCCAAGCTTTTAATGGCATTTCCAAAAATTACAAAATTACAGTTTTAAGTATAAATTTCAGTATTCAGGCTACAAACAAGTACATTATGTAATTAGCAATGTGGTTTAAGGTATATATTAAGGCAAAACACACATTTTTCATTTTATTTTCAATATAGTAAATAAGTAGCTCATGTACAGGGAATGGGCAGGCACACCAAATTGATTCTCACAGTGACACTGACAGCAGTGTGCAGCAGTACAGATGATGATGATATCTCATCGTCACAACATATCCCCTCCTGAGCCACAGTGACAGTCTTTCTTCACTTCAGGTGGTCATTTCAGTCCACTCCAGTCCAAACAGCACCAACAGTCCCGCTCCCAGCCTGCCTTGCTCTCCAGCCACTCCATTCAGCTCCCTTGCACCATTACATCACACAATATTCTCAGACCCGTGTCCCACCAGCGCCGCCCAAACACACAGTACACACTGTACCAAACATGGATGGTCTTGGCTCCCGAACGTCACAACCATATTTTTTACTGGCAACCTTTTCCTGACACTGGCATATGCTCTCAGGAGAAAAGTGCCAATTTTTTACTGGCTGCCAGTAAAAATACTGACTATTTGCAACTCTGCTAGGGCTGTTAAGATTTATTGGAGATCTTGACCAAATGCAGGGCAGAGGGTGGAGGGTGGCAGGCTACTCAAGGCACACAATCTTGGGGGACAGCTTCCTTGAAAAATCCTGTTCCACCAGTACTTTGCATTTCAGTAGCAGCCTCAAAATAATGCTAATAATGGAGGGGACAGCAGGAATACACACACATGCTTCCTCCCAGGAAAAAGACCCTAGGGGAAGAGAGCTCTGATCAGATCCTCCCAAATATTTATCTTCTCCCCAGCCAAACCTTCAGGGCCAGACTCCCAGGGACTGGCTAAGGGGAGATAATTATTCATAATCCAGTGACTGATCCTCCCACGTTATTTCTGGAACATTCTTCCAGAAGCAGACAGAAGCAGTCAGCCACCAGGTTTAAGGACACCTTGATCAGACCTGAAAAATTAAGTGCAGTTCAGCTAGCTACAGCTGAGCTATATACTAAATTTAGCCAGCCCAGGGCAGAGGTGCCACTTCCATTGTCCCCTAAAAACATTTGGCCTTGTCCTCATAGGCCAAGAAAAAACACAAAACTGACTGCTGGTCCTGAGAGCTGAGTATCCTGCGTTACAAATAGAGAGAGGGGTTAACAATTACAAATACAACAGTGCATGTGAGATTACACATAATAACTAACTTTGAAGTATATGCACTTCAGCCCTGGAAGTTTTGGCTGCTCAATGACCAGGCAATTTTTTGCGATACGGCACTGCGCCTCTTTAGCAAACAATAGCCCTTTAGAACTTTCACAAATTTCCTGCCTGGGTTATGTCATCTCTAAAGATGCCTTCTCCATGGATCCAAAAAGATTGCTACTATCATCAACTGGCCTCGTGGCCTAGTGGCCTCAAAGCTAATCAGTGATTCCTGGGCTTTATGAACTATTATGGTAGTTTATTCACAACTTCACTGTGCTTGTCATCCTAATCATTTCCGTTACGTAGAAGAATGCTGTTTCTAAGAACTGGCCTCCCAAAACTGTGTAAGCAATTCACACTCTCAAATAAACCTTCCGTTTTGGTCCTGGTTTTTAAGGGTGAACATTACCAAGCCTTTCTTTATTGAAGTTTTTGCCTCTTCTCTCTTTGACCCCTACATATTTCCAGTGTTACCAGTGTTTTTGACTCCAGTGATTCTCTGTGATTCCCTGTGTATTAAAGCCTGCAGCTTGAAAACAGTACCTGTAATTCCTGTGTGTTCTGCCAGTAACTTGTTACAAGCACCTGTTTGATTCTCTGAGAATTCATGTCTGCATCCAGTCTCCCTACACTTGTGTCTTCAAGACATTTCAGACTTTGCCCCATGCCTAAAGTTACAGTGGTACAAGAGACATATTAATAACTCCTAGTATAACTCCTAGACTAGTAACCCCAGTGCTCCAATAGAACTTCATCCATGTACAGTGCATACTCAATCTCTGCTTGGGTGAGATGGAGAGCTGTAACCTGGGAGACATCAGCAGCAAAACCCATTACCCCCTATGGAGTTCTTAGGTGTAGACCAGGTGACTCCTTGGATCCTGTGTCCTGGCCCTTCTGAGGGTTCTCATAATGGCTGAACAAGTGGTCATGCTGACCCCATTCTCTTCAATGCCATTTGATAGCCTGTCACCACAGTGTGTTTTGCCACCCTGTGGCTTCACAAGGCTCTTTGTGTCTCCACTGTATTCTACACCAACACCTGACCCCAGCTGCTATTACCAAGATCCCCTATCTGTGACAACTTTCCAACGAAAGCTTTCGGTTGCTTAGCTGGGAAAAAAATCTTGCTTGTATCTGCATGTGAAAGATCATCTGAAATTAAAAGAGTATTTTTTTTAAAATATATATTTATTCGGTTTTCATATAAAAGTACAAGATTTGTTGGTGCAGGAGTAGCCTGCCAGGAAAGGTAATAAAGTAATAAACATAATATGACATAGTAAGCAGGATAAAACTGCGTGGTTTGGAGCCTACAAACATTAACGAGATAGCTAATAATACAGTATCTGGTCTAACAAGAGAAACTAACTGGAGGTTCTGCCAAAGTGGAGGTCAAAGGAGTGGAAGCATGTGAACATTCACTCTGAAAATGGGTAGAGAGATCACAACCATTATGAAGAAATATCAGATATTTCACATCAAATAATGTACAACCTAAACGGATAGATTAGGTAAAATGCCTACGTGGCGCGGATATGTGGTTTAAGGTATTGGAGGTGGTCTGGATTAAAAGAGTATTTAAACAACAAGGAATTAATTTCTTGCTTTTTGTATGCTCACATATTACAAATTGTTAGTACTGTCAGAAGAACAGTATTGCACTGAAAAAAGATTTTCTTGGTTTGACTTGAAATGTTAATGTTGATTCACTGCATTGGAGATATTGGAGATATTTGATAGAATTGCTCTATCACCCACTAAAAAGACATTTGCCTAAAAGTTCTATAAGTATATTCATCACCGGCAAATATTTAACTTCATTAGAGTTGCACCTGGACACCTAGAATTCATTTTCAATCAATATTCATAGTGCAATTTATCCTTTCTAACTATCCAATCCAAACCAACTTTTTATATATTTTAATAGCCAACATAAATAGATATGTGCAATTTAATGCAACTGCAAGTTCCATAGTAAATTATTGGCTTTGCCCTCAAGGTCTACATGTTAAAAAAAGAAAGGCTTATCACTGATTTACATGATATGCTGTGGGAGAAAAGACATTAAATTATGTAAATGATTGCCACAGGGGGAAAAAAACTTTCCAACAATTCTGAGCAAAGAAAGTTCTGTTCATGTTTTTGATCAAACACAACATCTTGATTCATTTTCTGTCTCTGAAAATCATTATCTTTCTTTTGTGTACTCAGCAAAAATTCCCATTTACACCCTTACGATCACTGGATAATCATCACAAGCTATAAAGGCAAATTGAGCAGTAATTCAAAATATAAAGCTCACACTTAATGAAAGAGATGACCAAGCTGGAAGAGGAGCAGTTATTGTAGGCGTGTGGAAATAAATTGGCTCGTTAAGTAAAATAGAGCACGAATAACAGAGCTGGACCATATTTAAGTTCACTTTTATCTGGAGAATCTTACTTATTTTCAATTTGTTAACTTTATTCCATAATAAAGAGTGGATGTTAATTAAAAGTTAGGCTTGTGAAGTTAAGAAAGTTTTGTATGATCTATAAAATGTTAAAATGTAAATCCCTGTTAATGGCTGCAATTAGCTTACACAAAGTCATCCGTTCATTAAAATATGGTTACAGATTATTATGGTATTTTAGACTCTTATTTAAAGATGACTTGATTTCACACATTCACAAAGCAGATTTATCCTTTATACAGCAATAGATCTTCAAAGTAACTGATATTTTTAGTATGATTGAGTAGACTGAATCTGACAGTGGCAGTTATACAGTGCCTTGCAAAAGTATTCACCCCCCTTGGTATTTTTCGTTTTTTTTGCCTCACAACCTGGAATTAACATGGATTGTTTGAGGATTTGCATCAATTTACAGAACATGCCCACAACTTTGAAGATGTTTTTTTTTTTATTGTGAAGCAAACAACAAATAGGACAAAATAACAGAAAAAGTATGTTGTTATGTGCATAACTATTCACCCCTCTAAAGTCAATACTTTTTAAAGCCACCTTTTGCAGCTATCACAGCTCCAAGTCGCTTTGGATAAGTCTCTATAAGCTTGCCACATCTTACCACTGGGATTTTTGCCCATTCCTCCTTGCAGAACTGCTCCAGCTCCTTCAAGTTGGATGGTTTGCGATTATGAACAGTATAGCATGCTATGACACATGTGTGGAGTCTGAGAGACTGCGCACCCATAAATGGTAAATCTTAAAGTAAGAAGAAAGTTCCCCGTGGGGTTTTAAAGCAGCAATTGAGAGTCTCAAAGAGTATGTTGTAAAAAATATGGGTATTTTTATTAACAAGGGACAATTGGACAATACTATACAAAAGTTAAAACATGAGCTCTGGTTTACACTATGCAAGACTACTAGATTGAGAAAAAAGGGAAAAAAGTGTAGACAATACTAAGAGAGTAAAAATACAAAATAGTTGACTTGTAGTGGTGAAATTATGGTTGTGCTGTCCAATGTACAGGAGAAAAAAGCCCCAGGGGGGTTTAATTAACCACTTTATTTCACCACATCACTTCACTTCAATTCACCACTTAATTCCCCATAATTTTACCACTACAAGTCAACTATTTTGTATTTTTACTCTCTTGGCATTGTCTACCATTTTCTCCCTTTTTTCTTAATCCAGTAGTCTTGCACAGTGTAAACCAGAGCTCATGTTTTAACTTTTGTATAGTATTGTCCAATTGTTAATAAAAATAGCCATAGTTTTTACAACATACTCTTTGTGACTCTCAATTGCTGCTTTAAAACCCCACGGGGAACTTTTATCTTTCTTTAAGATTTGCGATTGTGAACAGTAATCCTTAAGTCTGACCACAGATTTTCTATTAGATTGAGGTCTGAGCTTTGACTAGGCCATTCCAACACATTTACATCTTTCCCATTAAACCACTCAAGTGTTACTTTAGCAGTGTGTTGGGGTCATTGTCCTGCTAGAAGGTGAACCTTCGTCCTAGCCTCAAGTCACACACAGAGTGGTACAGGTTTTGCTCAGGAATATCACTGTATTTAGCACTAGGGATGGGCTGAACAGACCCCTGTTCCAGAACTTCCAGAACTTCCAGAACTTCCAGAACTTCCGAACACCGTGAAAGTTCGGACCCGTATAAAGAACCCTATTAAGGTCAATGGGACCCGAATGTCAAAAATCAAAAATGCCCAATTTGAAGGCTTATATGCAAGTAATTGGGCATACAATGGTTATAGGAGTCCGGGTCCTGCCATGGGGGACATGTATCAATAAAAAAAAGTTTGTTAAAAACATCATTTTTTAATGAGCAGTGATTTTTTGATTTTTAAAATAAAAGCATAAAAATAAAAAATCCTTACCATGTACCATATCTAGAATCTGCTGCAGCAATAATTGCATTTATAAAGCAAAAAAAAATACATTTTATCTGCAAGCTGCCTTTATGTTGCTCAGTAACAGCTGGGGAGCCAGTGTAAATTATGAGGCCACAATGTAGTGCACTGGGAACAAGATTAGAGATTTTTTGGATACATTCTGGTGTCACTTTGATTTTGGATAGAAGTAACGGGTGCGTAAAAATTGGTCTTTGCCTTCCCACCATAACCCTATAGAGGTAATCTTGATGAAAGCAAGAATTGGCCTTGCCGTAAAAATTGCAATGATATGCACCTGTCAAACAGGTGCAGAAAAAATGGTCTTTGGGTGTCAGTGGTGCCTTCCCACCATAACCCTACAGAGGTACTCTTGATGAAAGCAAGAATTGGCCTTGCTGGAAAAAATTGCAATGATATGCACCTGTCAAACAGATGCAGAAAAATTGGTCTTTGGGTGTTAACTGTGCCCATGAAACCTATAACAAAAACATTCTTCCAGATGAAATGATTGAACACCCTCAAAGCTAGGCAGCCTCAAAGTCCTGCAGAGATTCCACATCTCAAAAAGACTTAATCAGTGACATTGGCATCAGGGGCTTCATAGCTGGTAATCCAGGACTGCTTCATTTTTATAAAAGTCAAACGGTCCACAGAGTCTGTGGACAGACGCATTCTATGATCTGTTAACAAAACCTCCTGCAGCACTGAATGCCCGTTCTGAAAGCACCCTGGATGCAGGGCAGTCCAACAACTCAATAGCATCCTGGGCAAGTTCTGGTTAGTGGTCTATTCAGGTAATCATATTCGGGTAATCATTCACCATGTGATGCAGACACTGCCGATGGGATGTGGAAGCTGACAGCCCTGGGCAGTGAAGACTAAAAAAATTCCAAAATGCCTCACTTAGGCGGACGCCTTCTCCAACGCTCCTCTCTTGACCAACAGAAGACTCAAAATGATGTTTTCCACCGCACTCTAACCTACTGGAGTCAGGAAGAACGTTCAATAAAATCCTCTTTGACGTGTCCTCAAGAGATTTTATCTTCTGCACTCTCTGTGGGGATGGGATGAGTTATGAGACCTTCCCCTTATAACGGTGGTCAAGGAGGGCTGCCAACCAGTAATAATCCTTCTCCTTTATGCCACGTATAATCCTTCTCCTTTATACACCGTCATATGATGGCGTCCCAGAATGGCAACTCTTGCGCGCCCGCGGGGCCACGTAGCGCGGCGATCAGGGGCGCGCCGTGTTTCTAGGACACAGCACTGTAAGGAGCCACATGCGTGGTTCTTTAACCATGTGATCGGCTGTGTCCAATCAAGGATATGCCGGTAATCGGCTCTTCTCGCCTCACACTGACAGTGTCACAAAACATTGCCCACCAATGCCAGCATATAGTGTCCACCAGTGGCAGCAATTAGTGCCCACCACTGCCCACAAGTGCCACCAATCAGTGCCCATTAGCGATGCTAATCAGTGCTGGCAATCAGTGCTGCCCATCAGTGGCACCCATCAATGCCTATCAGTGCCCATCTGTACCGCCTATCCGTGCCCACCAGTGCCACCTCTCAGTGCCCACCAGTGCCACCCAACAGTGCCATCAGTGCCACCTATCAGTGCTCATCAGTGCCACATATCAGTGCCACCTATCAGTGCGGCATATTAGAGCCTCCTCATCAGTTCCACCTCATCAGTGCCACCTCATCAGTGCCCATAAGTGCAACCTGATCAATGCCCACCAGTTCAGCCTATCAGTGCCCATCAGTGATGCCTCATCTACGCACATCAGTGAAGGTGAAAAATGACTTAGTTACAAAATTTACTGACAGAAAAAAGTAAAAAAAACTTTTTTCAGCAGTGATTAAATACAGTACCACCAAAAGAAAGCTCTATTTGTGTGAAGAAAATGATAAAAAATTTGTTTGGGTACATGTCAAAGCAAATGAGGATCATGAGGTCAAAGGAATTGCCTGAAGAGCTCAGAGACATAATTGTGGCAAGGCACAGATCTGGTCAAGGTTACAAAAAATTTCAGCTGCACTTAAGGTTCCTAAGAGCACAGTGGCCTCCATAATCCTTAAGAGCCTTGGTGAGAGAGATAAAGAAGAACCCAATGATCACTGTGGCTGAGCTCCAGAGATGCAGTCGGGAGATGGGAGAAAGTTGTAAAAAGTCAACCATCACTGCAGCCCTCCACCAGTCGGGGTTTATGGCAGAGTGGCTCGACAGAAGCCTCTCCTCAGTGAAAGAAACATTAAAGCCCGCATGAAGTTTGTTAAAAAACACCTGAAGGACTCCAAGATGGTGAGAAATAAGATTCTCTGGTCTGATGAGACCAAGATAGAACTTTCTGGCCTTAATTCTAAGCGGTATGTGTGGAGAAAACCAGGCACTGCTCATAACCTGTCCAATACAGTCCCAACAGTGAAGCATGGTGGTGGCAGCATCATGCTGTGAGGGTGTTTTTCAGCTGCAGGGACAGGACGACTAGTTGCAATCGAGGGAAAGATGAATGCGGCCAAGTACAGTTATATCCTGGATGAAAAACCTTCTCCAGAGTGCTCAGGACCTCAGACTGGGCCGAAGGTTTACCTTCCAACAAGACAATGACCCTAAGCACACAGCTAAAATAACGAAGGAGTGCCTTTACAACAACTCTGTGACTGTTCTTGAATGGCCCAGCCAGAGCCCTGACTTAAACCCAATTGAGCATCTCTGGAGAGACCTAAAAATGGCTGTCCACCAACATTTACCATCCAACCTGACAGAACTGGAGAGGATCTGCAAGGGGGAATGGCAGAGGATCCCCAATTCCAGGTGTGAAAAACTTGTTGCATCTTTCCCAAAAAGACTCATGGCTGTATTAGATCAAAAGGGTGTCTCTACTAAATACTGAGCAAAGGGTCTGAATACTTAGAACCATGTGATATTTCAGTTTTTCTTTTGTAATAAATTTGCAAAAATGTCAACAATTCTGTGTTTTTCTGTGTGTTCATTAATGAGGAAAAAATGAACTTAAATGATTTTAGCAAATGGCTGCAATAAAACAAAGAGTGAAAAATTTAAGGGGGTCTGAATACTTTCCGTCCCTACTGTATATGGCGTTAAACTGGCAGTAATTCACAAAACGATATGGTGTTAAACTGGCAGTAACGCACAAAACGACATGGCGTTAAACTGGCAGTAACGCACACAGAAGTAGATGGAGTTAAACTGGCAGTAGCACACAAAACGATATGGCGTTAAACTGGCAGTAACGCACGCAAAACTATATGGTGTTAAACTGGCAGTAACGCACACAGAAGTAAATGGCGTTAAACTAGCAGTAACGCACAAAACTATATGGCGTTAAACTGGCAGTACCACACACAAAACTATATGGCGCTAAACTGGCAGTAACGCACAAAACGATATGGCGTTAAACTGCCAGTAACGCACACAAAACGATATGGCGTTAAACTGGCAGTAACACACACAGGACTATATGGTGCTAAATTGGCAGTAACACGCGCAAAATTATATGGAGTTAAACTGGCAGTAACGCACGCAAAACTATATAGCGTTAAAATGGCAGTAACGCACACAGAAGTAAATGGCGTTAAACTAGCAGTAATGCACAAAACAATATGGCGTTAAACTGCCAGTAACGCACACAGAACTATATGGCGCTAAACTGGCAGTAACACACGCCAAATTTTATGGAGTTAAACTGGCAAAAATGCACGCAAAACTATGTAGCGTTAAAATGGCAGTAACGCACACAGAAGTAAATGGCGTCAAACTAGCAGTAATGCACAAAACGATATGGCGTTAAACTGCCATTAACGCACACAAAACAATATGGCGTTACACTGGCAGTAACGCATGCAAAATGATATGGAGTTAAACTGACAGTAACGCACGCAAAACTATATGGCGTTAAACTGGCAGTAACGCACGCAAAACTATATGGCGTTAAACTGGCAGTAACGCACATAATACAATATAGCGTTAAACTGGCAGTAACACACACAGAACTATATGGCGCTAAACTGGCAGTAACACACAAAACTTTATGGTGTTAAACTGCCAGTAACGCACACAAAACGATATGGCGTTAAACTGGCAGTAACACACACAGAACTATATGTCGCTAAACTGGCAGTAACGCGCGCAAAATGATATGGAGTTAAACTGACAGTAACGCACGCAAAAATATATATCGTTAAACTGGCAGTAACGCACACAGAAGTAAATTGAGTTAAACTGGCAGTAATGCACAAAACAATATGGTGTTAAACTGCCAGTAACGCACACAAAACGATATGGCGTTGGGGCACAGGCGCAGCACGAAACTGGATGGAAGCAGGGGATAAGAGCTCCGCAAGGACCGGAGACAAAATCCAACTCCCCGGGGCTATTTACAGCACAACGATCACCAAAAGATCCCACACCCCTGGCTGAACACACAGCGCATGCCGGGCTCAAAGAACCACCGAGGCAAACCAGCCCAAAGATCCCTAACCAACTATTTATTCCGTGTCAGGGAGCAGGGACGGATGTCCCAAAATGGCGCCCAGCAAGACACAGTACCAGCGTGCTCACAGGCTGCAGTCTCTTCTCCGGAGCACTCCGGAGCTGTGAGTACAGTCCACAGCTCACAAAGGCTGATCTTGAAGACAGCCTCACATGCATGTACGACAAGCTAGCCAGGAAATTTCAGTCTGAGCTCCACAAGTCCACAAACACCTTGTCCCTGGAGATAGCCCTGGGTACTAGAACAGACCTGCTAGAAACAAAGCATGATGAGCTTACCCTTTCTCATGCAGACCTGAGGAAAGATCATGAGGCCCTCTCAGAAACAGTACAGCTCCTGCAAAACCACATCGAGGACCTTGATAATAGGAACAGGAGGAACAACTTGAGAATTAGAGGGGTCCCAGAAGCTGTGACTGATCTCCCTGGAGCCATACAAAAGTTGTTTCAGTCGCTTCTCCCTGAAACTCCTGCAGCTTCTTTGACATGTGACAGAATTCACAGGGCCCTGCACCCTCCACCAACCCCCGGATAAGCCTCCCAGGGATATTGTGTTATGCCTGAAAGATTTCCTGATATAGGAGGAGATCCTCAGGGCCTCACGTAACACACCGAATATGCAGCTAGATGGGGTTATGATCCAGATATATCCAGATCTGTCACCCACCACCCTTGACAAGAGAAGGAGAATGAAAGAGATTACATCTGTACTCCAAGCTGCCAGGATTAGGTACTGATGGGGATTCCCCTTTAAGCTACAAGTACCGCATTATGGTACCACTTACACAGTTACCACGATCCTGGAGGGGAAAGATTTGCTGGTGAAGCTTGGTCTCCTGGATGCAGCAGATCACCCAAGACTGCCTTCCACCCCACGCCCATAGGCAATATGGGCCACACCATCACCTAGAAGAGAACGCCGCAATCAACGTTAGACTTCTTTGGTCCCACACTGACAAAGGAGGAAGCCATAATACCCGCATGTACAAAGACCCATGGTTTGTCTCTACCCCGTGCGGAAGTCCTCTCGCGTCCGTTTGATTGTTTCCCCACTCCAATCAAGTTGTTTCAAGCCCACAGCTCAGGAGACCAGGTTCTGAGCAGACGGCTGTCTGGAAACACAGTTTTTGTGACTTGGCTGGAGTCCTGGACCTGTTGGTCCGATTTAGGAAGTTCTTTCTGGTCAGGGTGATTATGTCTCCCCTGACCCCCATAGTTGTAACGCTGCTTTTTGCAGTCATAACGGACTGGTTTGTGATTTCGCAGAAGTTACTGCAAATGTTTTTTTTGTGGTTAATTTTTTTTCTGTGTTTTTTACTGCTGCGCACACTATTTTTTAATAGCAGGCTATATGGTTATCACTCAGACATATTAGGCTTGTTTAAGGCAACATGGAAGGATTCATGGGCTTTTTATACTATCAGTCTATCAATACTGAAAGTTACAGCAGATGTGTTTGCTTACTACACACTTGTACAGGGGACGAGTCTTGGACTGGTGTATGGGTGTGCGCTTCCTTGTTTCCATAAATGATGGGTCTGAAAATAATTTCCCACAACCTAAAGGGTTTTAACTCCCCAAACAAAAGGAGAAAGGCCTTTCGCTCGTATAAGAAATTAGGGGCTGATATCCTACTCCTTCAGGATACACATTTCTCCTCTCAAGGCCACCCTCAATATTTTGACAAGGCCTTTCAACAGGGATACTACACTACGTATCAGTCCAAGATGTGTGGAGCCGCCATTTTTATAAGAAATACGGTTATGTTTGATTTACATCATATATATAGAGACCCAGATAGTCGTTTTGTGATCATCCAGGTGTGTATCCAGGGTAAGGGTATTACCATAGCCTCGGTTTATACGCCTAATGAAGCCCAGGTCTCTTTTTTTAAAAGGTTTTTTTCTAACACTGGACAGATATCACTCTCCCCACGTACTGATAGGGGGTGATTTTAACCTGGTGGCACACTCAGACCTTGACAGGAGCGGTGGGGGTAGGTCCAACAATGTTTTTCCAAAATCGCTACAGTACCAACTGAAAACCCATCAACTCTTAGACACCTGGAGAGCTCATAATGTGGGTGTTAGGGAGTACACCTTTTACTCCCACCCCCACAACAGCTACTACAAAGCCAGGAAAAGATCATTCTCTCCCTCAAAACTTTAGACCTATTTCGGTCATCAATAATGATTTAAAAATATTTAGCCGCATATTAGCAGATCGCCTTGCATCTTCTATCACTACACTAATCTCTCCAGACCAGACGGGATTTATCCCCACCAGGCAAATAACAGATAACATACGTCTCGCGACTAATATTATATAGGACGCTGACTTGCACTCCCGTAGGGTCTTGGTGATGAGTCTTGACATCAACAAGGCCTTTGATAGTGTCCTCTGGCCTTATTTAGACACAATCCTTTCCAAATTCGGGATTCAGGGAGAGTTTGTAAATGATTTCCGTGCACTATACCACCTACCTCAAACCAGAATTAAACTACCAGGATGCTCCTCCGAATATTTTCCCCTGGGGAGAGGTACTAGGCAGGGCTGCCCGCTCTCCCCTCTCCTTTTAGCCCTCGCGATAAAGCCCCTCGCTAGACATATTAATAGCAACCCCAATATTAAAGGTTATATCAGTAATAGCCAAGAAATCAAGCAGAGTCTCTATGCCGATGATGTCCTGATGTTTCTATCTGTTCCCTTATCTCATTGCCCAACCTATTTTCAGCATTAGACAGCTTTGCCAAGGTGTCAACCCCTCCAAATGTGTGGCTATGCCCATTAACTTATCACTTTCCTTAATATCTTCTCTAAAAAGCAGCTTTGATATCTCATGGAATATGGAGTCTCTACAATACCTGGGCATACGTTTAGCACCCTCCCTTAAGAAAATATACACTCAAAACTACCCCCAGGCTTTCTCAAATATTACAAAATTACTGGCCCAATTGTCCCTATATCATATCTCATTTTTAGGCCGCATACAAGCGGTTAAAATGTCGGCCCTCCCAAAATTACTGTTTTACTTCAGGGCCCTGCCTCTGTATGTTCCCAGACCTACTATCCAAGCCATTCAGAAGGCCTTGTTGAATTTTATCTGGCAGGGAAAACACCCACCCATGGGCAGGTCTTTGATGTTTAGGTCCAGAGATAGAGGGGGACTGGGATGCCCTGATATATGGAGCTATTACTTATCAGCTAGAATGGCACAATTGGCCCAATGGCACACCTCCCCGGCTCATATACCATGGTTACAATTTGAGTGAGCTTCGATTAGACCCTATTACCTCCCAGGCCTTCTATAGACAAATGCAGTGAACTACAGATGTATCTCCCAGCTCAATGAAATAGTTGGGCAGTCCCTATATCTCTGGACCTTATATAAAGATAAATTTGAGCTTCTTACTAAGCCCCCTCGTCTGGCATCATTTTTGGGTGACCCTGAATTCCCAGCAGCCTCCCATGCTGAAATAGATTTCGCATACTGGTCCTTGCAAGGATTAGTGATGCTACATTCTCTGCTACAAGGCAACACTTTCTGTTATTTTGAACACCTAACCCAAAACTTTGCTATACCCAACTAAAATCTATTCAAATATTTACAGATTCGCCATTTCTTCCAAGCAGCTATCTCCCAGTTGGGAGCTGAAGTTGGAACACCCTTTGAGGGTCTGTGCCATGAAGGGTCCAGAGATAGGGGGATGATCTCTACATTGTATAGTTACATCAATGACCATCACACTGACGCTAAATCTCAAGCAATGTTGGGTTGGGAGTCTGAGGTAGGCCAGGAGTTCTCGGTAGAGGACTGGAACGATATGGTCTCCAATATGCATAAATGTACCCGCTCAGTGGCCATTAAAGAAACAGTACTAAAACTGCACACTAGATGGTATTATACATCGTCTAGAATTCATAGAATGTTCCCAACAATCACGGACAGATGCTTCAGGGACTGTGGAGAGAAGGGTACTCTTCTCCACACTTTTTGGAGTTGTAGGGTTCTGGAGTCGCTCTGGCAGCAGAATGCTTCAAAAATACTACAAATAACTGGGTCTGCCATTACCCTGACATATCAGATGTGCATTATGTTTGCTGACCTCCAGCTGGTAACTCCCTCAGAACAAAAACTGATCCACACACTATTTAGCGCAATACAGTGGGCAATAGCCTTGAATTAGCGTAAACCCTCAGTCCCATGGTCCCAGGTTCTTACTCGCATGGAATTGATAAAATTGATGGAACATATTCACCACATGCTGGGGGATACTATGGGATTATTTGAAAGAAAATGGAACTCCTGGCCAGCTTCCTAGCTGGCTCGGGGGATGGTTATTCCCATGGGTTCCAGTACACATTTTTGACCCAAACTGAAGATCCAGTTCATGGATTGTCTACCTTATAATTTAGAAACCCTCGCATCATGACTTTACGGAAAAGCTTGCGGAAGTCCTATACATGAGAGTTACAAGACTAGTTAGATGTGATACCAGTCGCACCAGAAGCAGTATGTAATTTCATTTCAAATGTTTTAGTTTTTTCTTTTTGTGACTTTTTTTTATGTTGTTTTTTTCATTGTTCTTTGATACACAGTATATTTACAGCATCCAAAGAACTTGAAAACTGCGGGTGCTCCCTATGTAGATTTGAATTTCAGCATTCTATTCTGCGTATTATTACTATTTACAGTGTTCGTGATTATGTACGCTGCTACCAATGTGTATATATGTTGCTGTAATATCTCTCCATGTAACTGATTGAATTCTTTTCAATAAAGCTTTTGTAAACAAAAAAACGATATGGCGTTAAACTGGCAGTAACGCACGCAAAACTATATGGCGTTAAACTGACAGTAACGCACACAGAAGTAAATGACGTTAAACTGCCAGTAACGCACACAAAACGATATGGCATTAAACTGGCAGTAACGCACACAGAATTATATGGCGCTAAACTGGCAGTAGCACACAAAACGATATGGTGTTAAACTGGCAGTAACGCACACAAAATGATATGGTGTTGGCAGTAACGCACACAGAACTATATGGCGTTGAACTGGCAGTAATGCACAAAACTATATGGCATTAAACTGGCAGTAACACACGCAAAATGATATGGCGTTAAACTGGCAGTAATGCACAAAACTATATGGCGTTAAACTCACAGTAATGCACACAAAACGATATAGCGTTAAACTGACAGTAATGCACACAGAACTATATGGCATTAAAATGGCAGTAACGCACGCAAAACGTTATGGTGTTAAACTGGCAGTAATGCACGCAAAACTATATGGCGTTAAACTGGTAGTAATGCACACAGAACTATATGGCGTTAAACTGGCAGTACCGCACACAGAACTATATGGTGCTAAACTGGCAGTAATGCACGCAAAATGATGTGGAGTTAAACTGGCAGTAACGCAAGCAAAACTATATGGCGTTAAAATGGCAGTAATGCACACAAAAGTAAATGGCATTAAACTTGCAGTAACGCACAAATCTATATGGCATTAAACTGACAGTAACGCACACAGAACTATATGGCGTTAAACTGGCAGTAATGCACACAGAACTATATGGCGTTAAACTGGCAGTAACGCACAAAACTATATGATGTTAAACTGGCAGTAACACACACAGAAGTAAATGGCGTTAAACTAGAAGTAACCCACAAAACTATATGGCATTAAACTGGCAGTAACCCACACAAAACAATATGGCGCTAAACTGGCAGTAACGCATGCAAAACTATATGGCGTTAAACTGTCAGTAATGCACACAAAACGATATGGTGTTAAAATGGCAGTAACCAATGCAAAACTATATGGCATAAAAAAAACTGGCAGTAACGCACACAGAAGTAAACGACAACAAACTGGCAGTAACACACAAAACTATATGGCGTTAAACTTTCAGTAATGCACACAAAATGATATGGTGTTAAACTGGCAGTAATGCACGCAAAACATGGCCGTTAAAATGGCAGTAACCCACACAGAAATAAATGGCGTTAAACTGGCAGTAACGCACAAAACTATATGGCGTTAAACTGGCAGTAATGCACACAAAATGATATGGCGTTAAACTGGCGGTGACGCACACAGAACTATATGGCGCTAAACTGGCTGTAACGCACGCAAAACGATATGGAGTTAAACTGGCAGTAACACACACAAATGATATTAATAAACCAAAAACCAAAAAACCAAGCGCTGAAATGGACAATCGTGATATACGCAAATTATATGAGTGTAAATCTAAATGTGTGAGAAATTATAAGATTTTTTTGATTGAACAGTACGAATTAAGCTGCTATCAATTGAACAGTGATCAGAATCCCATAAGAAATAAAATAAAATATAATTTGATGCGCTCTAATTAACCGTTCAATCAATAAATATCTGAAAGAACTGTGCAAAGAACAAATGTGATAAAATATATATATGAATTAGTGCAAAATCACTGAATATAAATAAATTAATTAATAAAGATAGAATTTGTTGGAAATTGTGCAAAATCGCTCTATATAAAATAAATTACTGACCAGTGCAAATGTGTGTTCAGGCTCGTTAATAAATAAATACTTAATGCTATTAGATGCAAACACTTCCCGTCGTGAACATTATGCACTTAGTGACAATATTCTGAAAAAATAAATATATACATAAATATCAACTTATTTAGTGCCAGTGAGATATATTCATAAATAAATATAAAGTGCCAATTAGATGCATTTATACATAGATCAGTCAGTGGAAATAATTTAGTCCATGGGATAAAATTGATGATAAACACAGCAGTTCATTCCTTAATATGGTGAGGCGATTTAATTTCTGTGGTGCTTGTTATTCACAATATTGGGTACTTCCCACCTCTGCCACAATAGTGTTGCTAATAGATTCTCAGTGCCAGATGATTTATAGAAGATAAACAAAGAAATGGATCATTGCGCAATGAAACTAAAATGAAAGTACACAAGCAAACAGCACAGTGATAAACTCACGTGCGCCCGGTTAGGTTAAAGCATGCAGGCAGGCGGATCGCAGTCAACCGCTGTGGACGAGGCTTATCAGACAAGCCGCTGCTGTTCAGTACAATGTGTCATTTAGCAGAAAACGTCCTAGGCTCCTCCCACGAGTTGCGTCACTTATACGTGACTTTCTCAAGCATTAAACTTGCAAATATGCACAAAACTATATGGCGTTAAACTCATGGTAATGCACACAAAACGATATGGTGTTAAACTGACAGTAATGCACACAGAACTATATGGCGTTAAACTGGAAGTAACGCACACAGAACTATATGGCGTTAAACTGGCAGTAACGCACAAACCTATCTGATGTTAAACTGGCAGTAACACACACAGAAGTAAATGTCGTTAAACTAGCAGTAACCCACAAAACTATATGGCATTAAACTGGCAGTAACCCACGCAAAACGATATGGCGCTAAACTGGCAGTAACGCATGCAAAACTATATGGCGTTAAACTGCCAATAATGCCCACAAAACGATATGGTGTTAAACTGGCAGTAACCAATGCAAAACTATATGGCATAAAAAACTGGCAGTAACGCACACAGAAGTAAATGGCAACAAACTGGCAATAACACACAAAACTTTATGGCGTTAAACTGCCAGTAACGCACACAAAACAATATAGTGTTAAACTGGCAGTAATGCACGCAAAACATGGCGTTAAAATGGCAGTAACGCACACAGAAATAAATGGTGTTAAACTGGCAGTAACGCACAAAACTATATGGCGTTAAACAGGCAGTAATGCACACAAAACGATATGGCGTTAAACTGGCGGTAACGCACACAGAACTATATGGCGCTAAACTAGCTGTAACGCACGCAAAACGATATGGATTTAAACTGGCAGTAACGCACACAAATGATATGGCGTTAAACTGGCAGTAATACACACAGAAGTAAATGGCGTTAAACTGGCATTAACGCACACAGAAGTAAATGGCATTAAACTGGCAGTAACGCAATCAAATAGACGTGTTCAACTACACTGACTCTATCTGAACCATCCCTACTCTAGCTATACACTAATGTCAAGATTACTGACACGGTCTCACTACACTACACTGAAACTATACGAGCTGTCCCTACTCCACACTAATGTATGTATGAATGACACGGTCTCACTACACTACAGTGAAACTATCTGAGCTGTCCCTATTCTAGCTGCACACTATGCAAAGCTGAATGATGGTCCTCCACACTACACTCACACTATCCCTAGACTGACACCAAACTAATATTCTACACTGACAATTGAAGCAAAATAGCACAGTATAGCACACTAACTGATAGCACTGAACAGAGCCCTGTTCTATCTCTCTCTCCGCGCCGAAATCACACTGAAAATGGCTGCCATTGAAAGAATACTTTTATACTGTGGGGCGGGAATGAACCATGATTGGATAAAGTCATGATGACAGTGTCCAATCATGACTCTGACAGTGCTCTGTGCCCTGATTGCCTGAAGATTTCACTGATTCAGCCAATCAGGGCTTGCAATGCATTGTTCAGCACCGCAATGCATTGTGGTTGTTTCGGGGGGCTGAACAAACGGTCGAACTACCTGTTTGTTCGGCTGTTTTGCGAATGTCCGAACAGCTAAATTTCAACTTATGCTTGTTTGCCCATCCCTATTTAGCACCGTTCATCTTTCCCTCAACTCTGACCAGTTTCCCAGTCCCGACTGCTGAAAAACATCCCCACAGCATGATGCTGCCACCACCATGTTTCACTGTGGGGATGGTGTTCTTTGGGTGATGTGATGTGTTGGGTTTGCGCCAGACATAGTGTTTTCTTTGATGGCCAAAAAGTTCAATTTTAGTCTCATCAGACCAGAGCACCTTCCTCCATAGAAGCTCTGTTGAACTCCATGCCCACGAGGGTTAAGGCAGTGCTGGAAAATAATGGTGGCCACACAAAATATTGACACGTTGGGCCCAATTTGGACATTTTCACTAATGGGTGTACTCACTTTTGTTGCCAGCGGTTTAGACATTAATAGCTGTGTGTTGAGTTATTTTGGGGGGACAGCACATTTACACTGTTTTACAAGCTGTACGTTCACTACTTTACATTGTAGGAAAGTGTCATTTCTTCAGTATTGTCACATGAAAAGATCTAATAAAATATTTACAAAAATGTGAGGGTGTACTCACTTTTGTGAGATACTGTATATACAGTAGGGATGAGCCGAACACCCCCCGGTTCGGTTTGCACCAGAACCTGCGAACGGACCGAAAATTCGCACAAACGTTAGAACCCCATTGACGTCTATGGGACTCGAACGTTTGAAATCAAAAGTGCTCATTTTAAAGGTTAATTTGCATGGTATTCTCCTAAATAGGGTTTGGGGACCCGGGCCCTGCCCCGGGGGACACGTATCAATGCAAAAAAAACTTTTAAAAACGTCCGTTTGCTTAAAGTAAAAAAAAAAGTGAAATATTCCTTTAAATATCGTACCTGGGGGTGTCTATAGTATGCCTGTAAAGTGGTGCGTGTTTCCCGTGCTTAGAACAGTCCCTGCACAAAATGTCATTTTTAAAGGAAAAAAAGTCATTTAAAACTGCTTGCGGCCTTAATGTAATGTCAGGTCCTGGCAATATGGATGAAAATCAGTGAGACAAACAGCATGGGTACCCCCAAGTCCATTACCAGGCCCTTTGGGTCTTGTATGGATATTAAGGGGAACCCCGTACCCAAATTAAAAAAGGAAAGGTGTGGTGCCCTCAGGCCCTATATACTCTGTACAGCTGTATACAGGTGGTGCAAACAAGACAGGGACTGTAAATTTGTTGATAAGTAGAATCTGTTTGTAATTTTGAACCGGTACATTTTTAACGTGTTTAGCTCTAGCCAAAAAATCTATTTTAAGCTTTTTGCAAAACATAGGGAAGGGTTATCACCCCTGTGACATTTGTTTTGCTGTCTGTGCTCCTCTTCAGAAGATTTCACCTCACTTTTTGTCCCAATGACAAATGTTTTTTGAAATTTTTTGTGAAACAAGGATTGGTGATAAAGCATCAATGGAAAGGAGAAAGGTTTTTCCCATATTAACTCTAATGCCCCGTACACACGGTCGGATTTTCCGATGGAAAATGTGTGATAGGATCTTGTTGTCGGAAATTCCGACCGTGTGTCGGCTCCATCACACATTTTCCATCGGATTTTCCGACACACAAAGTTTGAGAGCAGGCTATAAAATTTTCCGACAACAAAATCCGTTATCGGAATTTCTGATCGTGTATACACAAATCCGATGCATAAAGTGCCACGCATGCTCAGAATAAATAAAGAGATGAAAGCTATTGGCTACTGCCCCGTTTATAGTCCCGACGTACGTGTTTTACGTCACCGCGTTCAGAATGATCGGATTTTCCATCAACTTTGTGTGACCGTGTGTATGCAAGACAAGTTTGAGCCAACATCCGTCTGAATAAATCCTAGGATTTTGTTGTCGGAATGTCCGATCAATGTCCGACCGTGTGTACGGGGCATTACAGGAGAGAATTTCCCTTCCTAGGGGTAGATTTCATCTCACTTCCTGTTGTCTCCTTCTGTTTGCAAGTAGGAGTCGTTTGTAAGTTGGATGTTTGAAAGTAGGGGCCTGCCCTATATACTCAGCAGAAATTTGGGCCTTAGGTGTTGCTGTGGCCACAACATTGTAAGCCCTCACAGGGCTCTGCTGTGAAATATTAGATCAAGAATTGTAATTACATGCCCCTGTTGAACAGGAGCAGAAAAATTGGGCCTTAGGCACTGGTGGCGGGACTGGTGGCGCCCAGAACTAAAAATGTTCTTACAAGCTATCAGCATGATCATTGGGGAGGAAGAGGATAATTACTCAGCATAACAGGATAGTCACTCAGCATCAGCATAGGCAGTCTTTCAAGGGATCTGACACTTCAAAAAAATGTATTCGGTTACATCAGCATCAGGTGCTTGGTAGCTGGTGGTGATCCAAGACTGATTCATTTTTATGAAGGTCAGTCGATCGACCGAGTCGGTGGACAGACGCACCCTGTGATTGGTTACAAAGCCTCCAGCATCACTAAATGTGCGTTCTGAAAGAACGCTGGATGCAGGACAGGCCAGTAGCTCAATTGCATACTGTGCAAGCTCTGGCCAGTGATCCATCCTCAAGACCCAGCAACCCTGAGGATTTTCGGTGGGAAAGGTGTCCAAGTCAGATCTTGCCCCTAGGTATTCCTGCACCATGTAAAACAGACGCTGGCGATGGTTGCTGGAATCGATCATACCTTGGGGCTGCGGACTAAAAAATTGTCTGAACGCATCGGTCAGATGGCCACCTTCTCCACCGCTCCTTCTTTGACTGACCGAAGCCTCAGCAACACGTTGTCCAGAAACAGGAGTTTGTAACAACCCAGTATCTGGGAACGCGTTGCACAGACCTTTCTGCAAGGCCTCCCGAAGATGTTTCATCCTCTGCTCCCTCTGCGAAGGCAAGATAAGGTCTGCAACCTTACCCTTGTAACGTGGATCAAGGAGGGTTGCCAGCCAGTATTGTTCCTTCTCCTTGATACCACGAATACAAGGATCTTTCCGCAGGCTTTGTAGGATCAGGGAGGCCATGCAGCGTAAGTTTGCTGAGGCATTCGGTCCGGAGTCCTCTGGGTCACGACATGATCCGCAGCCACCTCCTCCCAGCCATGTACAAGTCCATGTGTTTCTTGGGACTGTAAATGATCCCTTAAAGACCGCTGCTGATGCTGAGTGCCAGGCTCCACCTCGATACTGACACAATCCTCCTCTTCCTGTGTGATCGGTGGGCACGCAGGAACACTGTCTGGATAAAGGGGGCATTGAGAGCTAAGGAAGTCCTCCTCTTCCTGCCTCTGTTCTGCCTCAAGTGCCCTGTCCATTATTCCACGCAGCGTGTGCTCCAACAGGTGGACAAGGGGGACAGTGTCACTGATGCATGTACTGTCACTGCTCACCATCCTCATGGCCTCCTCAAATGGTGACAGGACAATGCATGTATCCCTGATCATGGCCCACTGGCGTGGGAAAAAAAAAACAAGCTCCCCTGACCCTGTCCTGGTGCCATATTCGCACAGGTACTCATTGATAGCCCTCTGCTGCGTGTGCAGCTGCTGCAGCATGGCCAGCATTGAGTTCCACCTGGTGGACATGTCACAGATTAGGCGGTTCTTGGGCAGGTAAATTCCTTTTGGAGGTCTGCCAGTCGAGCACTGGCATTATATGACCAGCGGAAATGCACACAGACTTTCCTGGCCTGCCTCAGGACATCCGGTAAGCCCGGGTACCTGCCCAAGAACCGCTGCACCACCAAGTTAAGGACGTGAGCCAAACAGAGAACATGGGTCATTTGTCCC
Source organism: Lithobates clamitans (assembly GCA_037952925.1). Classification (NCBI taxonomy): domain Eukaryota; kingdom Metazoa; phylum Chordata; class Amphibia; order Anura; family Ranidae; genus Lithobates; species Lithobates clamitans. The sequence continues at coordinate 2,907,917 of JBBGZY010000022.1, forward strand.
TGTCGGAGGGCGGAGAGGAGGTTGGTGCCATTGTCGCAAACCACCATTCCTGCCTTAAGTTGGCGTGGCGTCACCCACCTCTGAACCTGGCCCTGTAGAGCTGACAGAACCTCTGCCCCAGTGTGGCTCCTGTCCCCCAAGCACACCAGCTCAAGCACTGCATGGCATATTTTGGCCTTCATACTTACGTAGCCCCTTGAACGCCTACGGAGCACCCCTGGTTCCGAGGACAAAGTACAGGAAGAGGCCATGGAGGAAGAAGAAGAGGAGCTGGTGGAGGAGAGAGGTGTGTCAGAATCATTAGTAGTGGCATTTTGGAGGCGTGGTGGCGGAACAACCTCCAACACTACTGCATCTTGTCCTGCATCCTTCCCAGCTGCCAGCAGAGTCACCCAATGTGCTGTGAAACTTAGGTAACGTCCCTGTCCATATCTGCTGGACCATGAATCAGCAGTAATATGCACCTTACCGCTGACCGCCCTGTCCAGCGAGGCATGGACATTGCCTTCCACATGCTGGTAGAGGGCCAGAATCGCCTTCCGTGAGAAAAAGTGGCATTTGGGTACCTGCCACTGAGGAACCGCACATTCCACAAACTCACGGAAGGGGGCAGAGTTTACCAACTGAAAAGGTAGCAGTTGAAGTGCCACGCTGGGCATGTGGATGGCTGGGAGTGAACTTCTTTCAGCGGTGCAGCAGCTGGGGCAGGGAAATTTGCCTGGTACAATCTGACGTCGGTGTACCGAAAGCTGATTGCACACAAGTACTTGGCTGTAACACACCTAATTCTACACCTTCATTCCTCTCAGTGCAGGTCTCAGAGAGGACTGAAGGTATAGTGGGGTTGGAGATCTCAGCTGATGAGGAGCAAGGAGAGGTCCTCTTTGTTCTTTGGTGTGGGTCTTTTAGGTACGCTTGCCAACGAACTGCATGGCAGATAAACATATGTCTGGTCAAGCATGTGGTGCCCAAGCAGGAGATGTTTTGGCCACACGAGATACGCTTGAGACATATGTTTGCAAATAGCAGCGGTGCCATCTGATGCACTTGTCTCAAAAAAGGAGCTTTGCGGTATGATGCAGTCAGTGTGCTGCCCTTAGGCTGACCCCTGGAGGGCATCCTGCCTCATTGGTGATGTGCCTCCTCCTCCTCCTCTCTCCTATCAGGCACCCACGTTGAGTCAGTGACCTCATCATCCCCTCCCTCCTCATCACTGGAGCAAACCTGGCACAATGCTGCAGCAGGGGGAGCATGACTGCCAGATTTCTGTCCTTATTGGGCACCCCCTCTGTCCATGCTCACGTTACTGCCTTCATCTAGCTCAGTATCATCATCAGAGCCTTGTAAACTCTGGGCATCCTCCTGGAGCATGTACTCAACACTGTGGTCAAACAGTTTGAGGGACTCCTCAGGAGGACATGGTGGGGCTAGGGAAGGAGTCACTGATGCCATTGAGCCGAGGGAAGAGGCCGCGTTGGCAGCTGCTTTGCCAGACAAAGTACCCTGAGCATGGGTGAGAGAGGATGAGGAGGATGAGGACGGCTAGGTCATCCACTCGACCATGTCTTCCGCATGTTGCGACACAACATGGCCAGCTGCCGAAAAAAAAGGCCAAGCGTGTCCCACAGCCACGTGCTGATGAGGATGCACCGTGTCCACGACCAGCACTGTTGCCTCTAGACACAGAGCCTGCTTGCCCTCTTTTATTAGCTTGTGACTGTCTGCCTCTCCTTGTTGGCCTTCCAGACATACTAATGGCCTGCAGTGAGATGTAGCTGCACTAAGCTGGGATATATATATATATATATATATATATATATATATATATATATATATATATATATATACACATATTGATACTGCAGCTAGCAAAATCAACTGCCTGCTTGTAGTATGAGAACACCACCAATCTTCTACAGGTAGCTTTAGCTGAACACTGTGCAGAGGTTGCATTACACTAACTTGTATCTTTAGCTGAAAACTGCAGAGAAAGTGCAGAGAACGCACTACACCAACGTTAAAATAATGTAGCTGCCTGCAGTAGTGATAGGATCAGGAAAACACCACCAACCTTCTACAGGTAGCTTTAGCTGAACACTGTTTTGAGGATGCACTAAACTAACGTGTAAATAATGTAGCTGCCTGCGGTAGTGATAGGATCAGGAAAACACCACCAAACTTCTACAGGCAGCTTTAGCTGAACACTGTGCAGAGATCGCACTACACTAACGTGTAAATAATTTAGCTGCCTGCGGTAGTGATAGGATCAGGAAAACACCACCAACCTTCTACAGGTAGCTTTAGCTGAACACTGTGCAGAGGAAATGACACTGTCTCTCTGTCTCTGTCTCTCAACACCAGAACACACTACACATATATAGTGTGGGGCGTGTACTAAACCCCCTGAGCCATAATTGGCCAAAGCCACCCTGGCTTTGGCCAATTACAACTCATTGCGGGTCATAGTGCATGCTTGGCCAATCATCAGCCAGCAATGCACTGCGATGCCGCAGTGAATTATGGGCCGTGACGCGCCACGCGAATTTGGAGCAAACGGCCCATATCGAGTCGAACATGGGTTCTACTCGAACACGAAGCTCATCCCTAATATACAGTAGTATTTTTTATTTAAACATACTACTGCATTACATAGTGTCTTTTATTTTTGAATAGAGTTTACCTTTAAAAATGGATCATTACTCCTTTACTCATAATTTATTGGATGACCTCTGTATCACTCATTTATCTACAATATATAGGTGTCTATAGGCTGTCTATCCATGAACATCTTCTTCATCTTTCTTTCTCTGTGCTTTTGTTTAACCATATTATTGCTGTTGGCAGAGTCAACAACGAATACAGTAAATGACAAACAAAATCACATTCTGTACTATAAGGTTTGTGTTATAAAAATTGATTTTTTATTTGGCATTGCACAGGTGTTGGTGATATGTGGTGACATACAGTATAATGCTATACATATACTGTCTAGTACTTTCTCTTGACCATTGATAAAACACTTTGATCACCTCCTAAAACCAAGAAAATTAAAGACGTGCTGTGGGAATCTAAAACTAACAGCATGAATTGAATCTAAAATGTGTATAACAGAGGGGCAGATCTTCATGGTGGTCACAAAGAAACAAAGAAAAAAACATTTCAAAATAACAAATGCAACATATTCTCCATGATAAAGAAAAATAAGCATCATGTACTGTACACTATATTGGCAAAAGTATTGGGACTCCTGCTTTTACACGCACATAATCTTTAATGGCATCCCAGTCTTAGTCCGTAGGGTTCAGTGTTGAGTTGGCCCACCCTTTGCAGCTATAATAGCTTCAACTCTTCTGGGAAGGAAAGACTGTGGGAGTGTTAAGGGGATTTTTACGTTGCCAACGAAGATACAACAAAGATTTCTTTAATTAAAATAAAAAGAGATTTTAATTTTTAACATAGTTAAAAGAATATCCAAAATATGAGTACATTAAAATGACAAACGTTTGGTGGTTGTGTTAAACAATCAATACAAGATCGATGAAGAGTACATTGCACACTAGCCCAAGTTTCGCTATGAGCTTCTTCAGGGGATGTGCAAGGCTATGCAGAAACACTATACAAAAGAAATAAAAGAATAATATGACAAACATACGAGTTGTACAGTCAGATTATAATAAGCATAAGTATTAGACATGTGCATTCCTTTTCGTCCGAATGCATTTTCGTCTGAATTTCAGGTATTTTCGTTATCGTTTTAACAAACGATAACGAAAGTGCAGAATCCGAAAAACGAAAGATCCGACATAAACAAATGCTTTATTTTCGTTTTCGTTGCTACAACAGTTTGATATAGATAGGAGATTCGACATGATGATGACAATAACAATCTGTGTCCATCAAACCTGTGGTCGAATGTGCCTAACCTTAACTCTATTAGTCCAAGATTATTCTACATAGAGAGAAAAGATTCGACATAGAGAGAAAAGATTTGACGTAGGGGAGAAAAGATTCGACGTAGGGGAGAAAAGATAGATAAAAATAATGATGAGGGGGCGTGGCTTGGCGAGCGACCTAGATGGCTGCACACTGACGGAGCTCCGGGATAAGACACAGCCGACTGCTTTTTAACCTGACTGCTCGGATCGTGAGATGGGCAGACTGATGCACCAGACTCCCCACAATAAAACACACCGTTCGGCAGCAGCGTCCTCCTCAGCAAGAAGCATATCAGAGCTTCTGAAAGCAACAACTACAGCCCGCGGCAACGTGGCGGGACACAAGATGGCGCGGTCACTGCAGGAGGAGGAGGAGGATTTCAGCGAGGACTCGCAGTCCGCCATGGAAGGACAAGGTAGGAGCAGAACGCGCTCCAACAAGCCTCTCACTTACGCAGATATGTCTGGCTTTGCTGCAGACATAAAAGCGACTTTCTCTGCAGCTATTACAGACTTAAAATCAAATATGTTAGTACTATCTGATAAGATGGAAGCGGTAGAGGAACAGGGGAAACATAGAGACAAAGCGCTGCATAGACTAGACAAGATTGCTGACAGACATGTTTCACACTTCATTGAAATGAATCGCCATCTTGAAGATCTTGATAATCGTGGTCGCAGACACAATATCAGGGTGAGGGGGATCCCTGAAACTGTAGACAACGAGCAGATAATGCCCGCACTCAGGAGATTGTTTAACAGTCTACTAGAAAGACAAGAGGACTCTGAAATAGAGTTTGTCAGGGCACACAGAGCGCTTAGAGCCAGAGGACCAGACACCGCTCCGCCAAGAGACATAATCTGCTGCTTACAAAGTTTTCCCCTCAAGGAGGATATCATGAGAAGAGCAAGGAGAAATGAACAAATCATATTCAACGGCGCACACATCATGCTGTACCAAGATCTCTCACAGATTACATTAAAGAACAGAAGGGCACTCCGCCCCCTCCTGGACAATCTCAGAGAGAAAGACATCAGATACACGTGGCGCTTTCCGTTCGCCTTAGTAGTGAATGTCACAGGAAAACAGCTAGTGCTGCGTACACCAGAGGATCTACCGGATTTCTGCACAGCATTGCATATGGAAGTGCTAGACTTGCCGGAATGGTACCAGGAGTTTGCCCTACCACCTCATATTAAAAACCTGCATGGGTCGCCATTCTCTACCCCTGACAAACAACAACAGAACAAAAGAATGAAACAAGGAAGGGGAGGAGGAACACCGAGGGGGACCCCAGTCTCACGTCCAACACCCTCAAGATCCCACGTATCTGATTGATGAATAAGTCTATTAAGTTGCAACCCTTCTCTACGGGCCTTCAGGCTGTGATTTAAGTTTAAAGTTATCTACCTTCAACACCCCCTTTTTTCTTTCTTTTTTGTGCTCTCTTTCTCCTTTTTTTTTTTTTTTCTGCTCTAGCAAGGTCTACATATGCGATGAGCAGCTGCGGCTACCTTTTTACAGGAGTCAAGGGAACACTATGCCAAGTTGGATTTGTTTACTTTGGGTTGACTTATTACTCATCAGGCTAGTTGGAGCCGAGCTGCCTACTCAGCAATCCCATTTCAGAGAGGTTTGGAAGGCGGTGAGCTGCTGGGAGCAGAATGCCAGATGGCATATCCCATAAAGGCTACAAATAACTCCAAGATTCTGAAACACGGAACATGAAGCTCACGCGTTTTCTACTAGTATATGATCCGAACCTGCGGTGAAGCCACATACGCTCACTTAGAGCACCGTCAATCAACAGGACTATTCCACTTCAGTGGAGAGAAGTGGAAGAGGGCATTTAAATAGAGTTGACATCTCACTAGATCCAAGTCAAAAGTTGCCTTTTAGAGGCTGTGTCTTTGTTGTTATCCGTCACAGTTATAATAACAAATAACTAACCTTTTTTTTTAGTATACAGGTTATTTTATAGTCCTGGTCGCGGACTTATCACGTCACCCCAAAGTATATCTGAGCTAAGACCCCTCGACTCAGATACACTACTTAAAAACTCTGGTCCGGTTTATGAACTGACTAGGGTGTGATACAATTAATCTCATACAATAGAATTGAACCCTATTGTTGAATATTCTGTTGTACTAACATTTCTTTTCTTCTCTTCTCTTCTTCTCTTCTTTCTCCCCTTTTTTAGACTTTTTTTTTTTTTTTTTTATTATTTTCATAACTACCCCTATCCCCCCTATTCCCCTTACCCCCTCTGTTTTTTAAGGAGTGTGGTGGAGACTGGTCGTCTGTAACCCTTCCAGTGCTGGTTGTGAGTTTTATCAGCTGGAACCACCTAACTAATCCTACAGATGGCTTACTCACTGTTGGGTAAACACCCAAAGGTGATCTCTCACAATATCAGAGGACTGAACATACCAGAAAAAAGGCTTCGCTCCTCAGGGAACTAAAGCGGGGTAAGCCACACTTTGTCCTTTTGCAGGAGACCCACTTTAGGACAGGGCACATTCCAAAAATTACGAACGCGTTCTTCCCAACTGCATATCATGCAACTAATGACCAGGCCAAGACTAAAGGAGTAACGACTCTTGTGAGTAAGGAGGCACCTTTCACTCTTAGTGAAAGCCTTAGTGACCCGGAGGGAAGATACATATTTATTAAAGGTACATACCATGACAGACCGATCACGATAGCCAACGTCTACTTCCCTAACACAGCACAAGTGGCCTTCTGTCAAAAGATAGTTCGGGTACTTATGGGCTTCGCAACAGGAATACTTATACTGGGAGGAGACTTCAACATACCACTGAACCCGGCAGTTGATTCCTCTTGGGGGAAATCCTGCATTAAATATAACGCACTAAAAAAAATCAAAACACTCCTCAGCTCCCTACAATTAATAGACACATGGAGATATCTTCACCCAGACTCCAGAGACTTCACGTTTCATTCAATACCACATAACAGATACTCACGCATAGACTTTTTATTTGTCACTCAAAGAGATCTACAAAATGTAACCGATGCTCAAATAGGCATCCAATCAACATCTGATCATGCCCCAATTTCCCTGACAATAGACCTAGGTCCTTTATCTCCAAGATTAACTGGATGGAGACTTAACTCCTCATTGTTGACTGACCCGGACATAACACCCAAATTGATAAAAGCGCTAACAGACTACTTTAGTACCAATGTTACACCTGATGTAGACCCTATGACTATTTGGCAGGCACATAAATGCTATATGAGAGGAGAGCTGATCAAATTGGGCTCCCAAAAGAAAAAAAGACAAGAACAAGAAATTGCGAACTTAATAAACGACATTAGAACATTAGAAAATAGCCATAAGCAATCTTTATCTTTGCAGTCAGCTACTGCACTTCTTGAAAAACGAAAGGCTCTCCAACAATTAATGGAACATAAAACCAAAAGACTTTTGATTTTCAAGAGAGCGATTTACTACGAATCAGGAGATAAAACTGGTAGATTGCTAGCGAGGGCCCTGAGGGAAGCAAATATGAAAAACAACATAGTAGGAATCAGGTCACAGGAGGGGAAACTAGATGTTGTCACCAAAGACATAGCCTCACATTTCCACCAATTTTATTCAGCCCTATATAATTTGCCCCCACCACACAAACCTCGATTTATACAGACTGATAGAGATTCAGCCATAAAGGACTATTTGCGCAATAGTGGGCTCCCCAAGTTAGAGGATACAGAAACCTCTCTTTTGGAAGGAGAAATAACAGAAACAGAAATAATGTCAGTCATTAAAGAACTTAAGTCAGGGAAAAGCCCGGGCCCGGACGGCTTTACGTCAATTTACTACAAATCATTCAGCACTAGCCTACTGCCACCATTGACTAGAGCTTTGAATGCCCTGTCCTCACGCAACCATCTAACAAATGATTTTTTGTCTGCCCATATCACAGTCGTGCCTAAACCAGGAAAGTACCCAGCAGATTGCGCCAGCTACAGGCCTATCTCATTACTGAACTTAGATTTGAAAATCCTAGCAAAAGTTATAGCGAATAGACTGAGACCCCTACTACACTCCTTGGTAGGTCGGGAGCAGGTAGGTTTCATGCCTGGTAGAGAGGCAAGGGACAATGTGATCAAGGCCCTTCTGTTAACATATGCAGCCCACAGAGGTGACTGCGAGGGCCTTCTCCTGTCCTCGGATGCGGAGAAGGCCTTCGATAGAGTCGCATGGGACTATATGCTGGAGACCTGTAGGTTCATTGGGCTGAGACCACACATGATGAGCTGGATCTCCACTTTATATGACAAACCTTCAGCCCAATTGAAAATCAACGGCACATTGTCAGAGAGGGTCTTGATCACAAATGGCACCAGGCAAGGGTGCCCACTGTCACCGCTACTATTTATTCTTTAACTAGAGCCTTTCATCAGGACAGTCAATCTCTACAGCTCAGTATCTGGGTTTAAAGTAGCAGGCAAGGAATATAAGATCGCAGCCTATGCCGCGACCTTCTGTTTTTTCTGACCAACCCCCACACTACAATCCCCAACTTAATGAAACAGTTCACACATTTCGGTTTTATAGCAAACCTTAAGATCAACTTCACGAAATCTGAAGCTATGAACATTTCCCTCACAACAGACAACTTAACCAAAGCCAAACAAAATTGTCCCTTCCGTTGGGAGCCAAATGCTCTTAAATACCTTGGGATTTGGTTACCCCGAGCTTAACATATACATATGAGCGTAACTTCCCTGCCCTTCTATATAAAATAAAATCAGACTTACAAAAATGGCACTCCAAATAATTGTCTTGGTTTGGGAGATCAGCAGCTTTGAAAATGGTCATACTCAGTAGATTGCTTTACCTTCTCAGAACATTGCCGATCAGAATACCATGGAAATTCTTTAAGGCATTGCAATCTACCCTGATTCAGTTTATCTGGAGACTTAAAAAACCCAGAATTAGCTTTTCTCTTCTTAATAGGCCAAAAAACCTAGGTGGGATGGGACTACCAAATTTCTACAACTACTATCTTGCATCACATCTCACGAGAGTAATTGATTGGCACTGTCATGAGGAAACTAAGGATTGGGTAATACTGGAGAACTCATTATATCAAACGCCATTGAAATTCGCCCCTTGGACACCACTCAAAGCTCATCTCTCCCTTGCTAAAAAACATCCTCTGACAGGCACGACATTACACTTGTTTCACAGTATAGCTAAAAACACAGACCTAACATCCAGTATCAGCCCGCTCACACCTCTGACCGATAACCCTGACTTCCCTCCGGGCCTCAGAAATACCTGTTTACATGCTCTAGATCTCTCACAACCTCTCATTGCAAAGACGTGTTTTCACAAAGGCCAAATTAAAGACTTTACCACACTAAAGGTTGACATCGGACTCCCAAAACTACCTCTGTGGACATACTTCCAGATCCGTAGCTTCTTAAATGACAAATATAGGAAACCCCAACTTTCTAGGGAGCTGACGGAATTAGAAGAAATCTGTTCTAGTCGCAATGTGATCGGCAACATCGGTCACGTATGCATGGCTACAAAGGACGAAAGGGACTAGAGACGACAGATTCCGCAAGGCTTGGTCTTCCGCTTTACAAATAAACATAACTGACAGACAGTGGGAGGCAGCATGCGTTCTTTCTCATAGCTGTTCGATCAGCACCAAAACTCAAGAGTTATCCTACAAACTCCTGACACAATGGTATGCTACCCCTGACAAGTTAAAGAAATGGTATCCACAGGCTTCAGACACTTGCTAGAGATGTGGAGGAGAGATAGGCACCTTCCTGCATGTTTGGTGGGAATGCCCCAAAATTACAAACTACTGGAATGAAGCCAGGAAAATTGTGAGGCAAATCACGGAGACCAGGATTACACTTAATGCTGCTTGTTGTCTACTTCATATCACTAACGTCCCCATCAGACGTTACAAAAGATCTCTAACAAAACACTTACTTAATGCTGCTAAGGCACTAATACCTCTGTACTGGAAAAACACACACCCTCCATCCATTCAAGAATGGCTAAAAAAGGTTGCCGAAACCTGTTACATGGAAGATACCCTAGCACAATCCCAGGACAAAGCCGAAAAATATCAAAAGACTTGGTCTCCGTGGTTCACCTTTAAGGCCTCCAAAGCATATGATAAAATAATGAACCAATAGTAGTTGGCGACATAGATTAGAGAATCCTGATGACTACAGCGGTGGCGATGACCAGTCTCCACCAAATCTGATTCCACAAAATCTGATTCTGAATTCATATATGCCATTTAAGACACAAAATAATATATACCTGCTTTACTAACCATATACACCCTTCCTCTTCCCCCTTTCTTTTTTTTTTTTTTTTCTCTCTTTTTCTTTCTTTACCTCACTTCTATCCCCTTCTTTATGTTAAAAATATACATAAGTTGGAACAATCAAAGCTAACTAACGAAGCAAACAATATCTTGTATATTGAAGTTCTATAAGTGATTTAAGCTTAACAAATAAATAATATGCAATTTAGGTAAACGTTAATAATACTGCAACTTTTAAAGCGTAGGTCTATTAGTCAGATATAGATGATACCATGTTTGCAAGAATGCAGGACGAGAATTGTATACTGCTAGTATTGTACCCATTGCTTTGATTTTTATTGTACTGTTTAAAACTCGTTACAATAAACTTCTTTGATGTTAAAAAAAAAAAAAAAAATGATGATGATGAATGTTATTGGCTGATTGTAACCAAAGAGGAGGAGCAGTAAAATAACTAGAACTAAGTACACACGTACTTTGGCTTATGGTGTCTGTTGAAAGTTCTAAGAAGATTCGATGGAGCAGGTAAACTATACGGCGTCGTACAGTAGCTGCTCTGTCGAATCTTCTTTGAACATTCGCCAGACACCATAAGCCTTCAGTGGCAGATTCGACCTTAATTTGGATTTTCAGACGAATGCAATTTTTAACGAAAAACGAATTAAATAAAAACGAATTTCGGGAGTAACTAAATAAATTTATTTTTCATGAGAAAATGAAATTCCGAAACTAAATATTTCAGTGTGCGCATGTCTAATAAGTATAACATAAGATAATATGTGGGCTTGGTGACAAAGAAAGACATGGATATAGCCACTTACCTAAGCGGCTGCCACCACCCGTAACACAAAGCCAGACCCTAACAAACACCCCAAGTACCCTGACTCGGGAAAATTAGTCAGAATATGTGGCCATAGAGGGCAGAAGGGCAACACTGAGAGACAAAAAGTTAAAATAGGATTAATAATTTATTTTGTAAATATTTTTGATAAGGAAATAGTATGAGGAACAATTGTCTCATTTATTAAATACTTACTAAAGGATATGTATTTATTGATCCATAGGGTGTACACTTTTAAAAGAGGTTTTTTTATGCCTGTTGAGATTTTGGTGCAGGAAACAGACTGAAAAAAAGCACGTGGAAAAAAGATCTGAATAAAACTATTAAAAATATAAAGGAAAAATAACTAAGTTAAACATCAAAGATTGAGTCAAACGTAAGATAACATAAGGAAATGAGGTGAGAAGGTGAATAAATATATATTAATTAAAGATGTGTTTAATAGGAGAGAAATGTCTCCAATGAGTTACACTGATTGAATAAGGGGAGAGCTGGTGATCAGAGGATCCTATATTATGTGAACTGGGTAACAATTAAGAAATAGTACTGGCGGAGGCTGAATAAACCAGAGAAAGGAGAGAAAAACATAAAAGCAATATGCCCATATCAGGCTAAAGCTTAGCTTACCAATCTTAAAAACGCCACACAGTTGAAGTGTCACCCTCCAACTCTGGCTGAACAAACAGCCAGATAAGCCAGTTTATATCTAACCTCCGGCTCGAGGCAAACACTAAGACGCCAAGGGGCAACAGAGCAGAACCACAAAACAACTCTGACTATCTGGGTGTTTTGATGGGGAACCAAGCTCACTCATTGACAATGTGTTGTTGCTAATAGTAACAAAGAAAATTGAATCAAAACATATGATATATTAAATAGTAAACACAAAATTGTTGGTAGACAGTAAACATAAATATTATGATATTAAATAATAAAAATTAAGATAAAGAATATTAGCTTATGGGAGTGAGGAAAGGAGGGAGAGAGTAGGGGAAAAGGGAGGGAAGGAGGAGGAGGAATGGTAATATAAATGAACCTCCAAACATTGAAAACAGCCAGTGGAGGAATAGCCTAGGGGCTAACATTTATAATGATTAAAGAAAGGACTTGAAACTTAAGCTTTCATTAAAACCAGGAAATGATGTAGCTTTGAGGTCGCGGATCCACCGAGCCTCAAGCTGTAACAAAATGCAATCAACGCTGCCTCCACGAGAGTCTAAAGGGACATGTTCAAGTGCCAAAAACTTGATGTATTGAGGATTGAAATCATGGTATATACCTACATGCCGGCTGATGGCAGTATCCATCCTATTTTTTTTTATTGGTTTGATGTGATCTCGTATTCGTTTCAAGAATTGTCGTTTCGTCTTTCCAATGTAGAAGCCACCGCACAAACACTGAGCCAAATAGATAATCCCAGGTGTCTGGCAGGTAACCCTAGACTGGATGGAATTCCATTTGCCATTAGGGAGTTTGAATTTGATTTTTCTATCAACATATTCACAAACATCACAAACACCACAGGGGAAGGTACCCCAATTCGTTTGAGTTAGGGTGGATGGAGTGTTATTGAAATGATTATGAACCAAACTGTCCCTAAGGGAGGGAGCTCGTCTGAAAGTAATTTCAGGAAGGTTTTTAATGTATTTGCTTGCAGTGGAATCTGCTGATAGGAGTGGCCAAAATTTGGTCTAATTTGTTTGTGTTGACTGGAATAGCGAGTGATGACTCTCACTGTATCAGATTTGGCAACTTGTTTATTAGAAAAGATCAGTGAATTTCTGTTTTTTGCATTGGCCCGATTAAAAGCTTTTTTAAGACAGGCATGACTATAGCCTCTAATTCTCAATCTATTGTATAAATCCCTAGCAGCAACCTTGAAGTCAGAGTCTTTTCTACAATTAGGTTTGAGCCGTAGATACTGGCTATAAGGGATGCTTCTGATTAAGGAGATAGGGTGCGAACTTTGGGCATGAAGGATGGTATTTCTCGCTGAAGGCTTTCTGTAAAGAGACGAGTCAAGTTTGCCTTGTGCATCAATTGAAATGACTAAGTCCAGGAAACTTATATTATTCTGACTACAATGCATGGTAAATTTTAAATTAAAATTATTCATTGAAATTATTCATAAGAATGCATTGAGTTCAGTTTGAGTTCCGGACCAGAAAATAAGGACATCATCTATAAAGCGGTACCAAGCCAGAATTCTGTCATGAAGATGATTCAGATCCTCCCTGGAGAGGATCTCTTTCTCCCACCCCCCAGGTACAGGTTCGCATAGGAGGGGGCACATTTGGTCCCCATTATGACCCCCTGTACCTGGAGGTAGTGGGAGGAGTCAAACTGGAACACATTGTGTTTCAAAATGTAATCAAGTAAGTCCAGTACAAATGCATTGTACTTAGCAAAAGAAGGACCCCTTTCATCTAAATGGTGTTGTATCACTTTAATTCCTTGATCATGTGTTATGGCATTGTAGAGGCTTTCCACATCAAGAGCTACTAACCAAGTGTTGGGGGGAAGGGAGATGCCTTCAATTGTTCTCAAAAGGTCAATAGTGTCTTTGATATATGAGGAAAGTGCAATAACATGGGGTTGAAGGTAACTATCTACTAGAGAGCTGGCATTTTCTGTAAGGCTAGAACAGCCTGAAATTATGGGATGCCCTGGGGGTTCGGTCATAGATTTGTGCACCTTGGGTAGGGCATAAAAAGTAGGGATCCGCGGATCCCTAACATTCAAAAAGTTCAAGGTGTTCAGATCAATAACGCCTTGGTGATAGGCCTTGAAGATGATAGCTCGATATTGTGCATTATAATTATTGATCACTGTTTTTGAAATAGGACGATACCAATTACGATTCATAAGAATTTTTTTTCACATAGTTATATATTGGGAAATGTTCATGACAATCAAGTTTCCGCCCTTGTCAGAGGGCTTAATTATTATTTCAGAATTTGTTTGCAAGGATTTAATAGCATTGTTTTGTTCTAAAGTCAAGTCATGGGTCCTAATGGGGGAGATTTTTAAATCCTCTATTGCGTTTGATGTTTATTGAATAAATGCCAATATGTTAGGATTGGTATTCAAAAGTGGAAAAAGTCTAGACTTAGGTTTAAAGGACTGAGGGGGGGAGGACACACCCTTGACCGACAGCGCCGGTGCAGCAATACCAACGGCGGCGGCGTTGGTGGCGTGTCCTTCCTCCCAAAGTTCCATCAGATCTTCAAGAGCTTGGTGTTTTTCAATGTTCTCCTGAATATTGGAATTTGAGTCTGCTGGATGCATCTCTAAAGAAAGTTTATCAAAAATAATCCTATATAGGAGCCTATGTGCAAATAAATGCAAATCTTTAATGAGTGAAAATTTATCAAATTGGGAATCAGGACAAAAAGTAAGGCCTAGTTGTAGGACTTGTGTCTCTGTATCCGTTAGATTGTACAAAGACAAATTCACAATAGATAATTGCTGGTCAGCAATTGCTAATTAGATAATTTCTTACTCAGAAGCATCCCTTATAGCCAGTATCTACGTAATTGTAGTAAAGACTCTGACTTCCAGGTTGCTGCTAGGGATTTATACAATAGATTGAGAATTAGAGGCTATAGTCATGCCTGTCTTAATCACTTCCCGACTGGCGCACGCCGATGTACATCAGCAGAATGGCACGGATGGGCAAATAGACTTACAGGTACGTCCATTTGAATTCCCCGCCGTGTCGTTGCGTGCGCGCCGCCGGCCAGGAGTTCCGTGAGTCGGGTCGCTGGTCCAGTGGACTCGAACGCTGCGGGGATACCCGTGATCGCCTCACGAAGAGGACGAATGGGGAGATGCTGATGTAAACAGCATCTCTCCGTTCTGCCTAGTGACAAGTATCACTGATCACAGCTCCCTGTCATCGGAAGCGGTAATCAGCGTAGTGACACACATAGCCCATCCCCCCTACAGTTAGAATAACTCCCCTAGGACACACCTAACCTCCCCGCCCCCTAGTGGTTAACCCTTTCACTGCCAGTGTCATTTACACAGTAATCAGTGCATTTTTAATCGCACTGATCGCTGTATAAATGACGATGGTCCCAAAAATGTGTAAAAAAAGTGCCGACATGTCCACCATAACGTCACAGTCACAATAAAAATCGCTGATCGCCGCCATTACTCGTAAAAAAAAAAAATTATTACCAAAAATGCCATAAAACTATCCCCTATTTTGTAAACGCTATAACTTTTGCGCAAACCAATCAATAAACGCTCATTGTGATTTTTTTTTACCAAAAATATGTAGAAGAATACGATTGGCCTAAACTGAGGGAAAAAAATGTTTTTTTATATATTTATGGGGGATATTTATTATAGCAAAATGTAAAAAATAATGCATTTTTTCCAAATTGTCGCTCTTATTTTGTTTATAGCGCAAAAAATAAAAATTGCAGAGGTAATCAAATACCACCAAAAGAAAGCTCTATTTGTGGGAAAAAAAGGACGTCAATTTTGTTTGAGAGCCACGTCGCACGACCGCGCAATTGTCAGTTAAAGCGATGCAGTGCCGAATTGCAAAAAGTGCTCTGGTCAGGAAGGGGGTAAAATCTTCCAGAGCTGAAGCGGTTAAAAAAGCTTTTATTCGGGCCAATGAAAAAAACAGAAATTCACTGATCTTTTCCAAAAAACAAGTTGCCAAATCTGATACAGTGAGAGTCATCACTCGCTATTCCAGTCAACACAAACAAATTAGACATATATTGACCAAATTTTGGCCACTTCTATCAGCAGATTCCACTGCAAGCAAATACATTAAAAACCTTCCTAAAATTACTTTCAGATGAGCTCCCTCCCTTAGGGACCGTTTGGTTTATAGTCATTTCAATAACACTCCTTCCACCCTAACTCAAACTAATTGGGGTACCTTCCCCTGCGGTGCATATGATGTTTGTGAATATGTTGATATAAAAATCAAATTCAAACTCCCAAATGGCAAATGGCATTCCATCCAGTCTAGGGTCACCTGCCAGACACCTGGGATTATCTATTTGGCTCAGTGTTTGTGCGGTGGCTTCTACATTGGAAAGACGAAACGAAAATTCTTCAAACGAATACGAGATCACATCAAACCAATAAAAAAAATAGGATGGATACTACCATCAGCCAGCATGTAGGTATATACCATCATTTCAATCCTCAATACATCAAGTTTTTGGCACTTGAACATGTTCCTTTAGACTCTCGTGGAGGCAGCGTTGATCGCATTTTGTTACAGCTTGAGGCTCGGTGGATCCACGACCTCAAAGCTACATCATTTCCTGGTTTTAATGAAAGCTTAAGTTTCAAGTCCTTTCTTTAATCACTATAAATGTTAGCCCCTAGGCTATTCCTCCACTGGCTGTTTTCAATGTTTGGAGGTTCATTTTTATCACCATTCCTCCTCTTCCTCCCCTCCCTTTTCCCCTACTCTCTCCCTCCTTCCCTCACTCCCATAAGCTAATGTTCTTTATCCTAATTTTTATTATTTAATATCATAATATTTATGTTTACTGTCTACCAACAATTTTTTATTTACTATTTAATATATGATATGTTTTGATTCAATTTTCTTTGTTACTATTAGCAACAACACATTGTTAATGAGTGAGCTTGGTTCACCATCAAAACACCCGGATAGTCAAAGTTGTTTTGTGGTTCTGCTCTGTTGCCCCTTGTTCTCTTCTGCTCCCCTCCTGTTCACCGGTGCTGGTCACCGGTTTCCCCCATTTTTCCTATTTGAGAGATAGGTCTTAAAAGGTCATACGGACGCCCAGGGCGTCCTTAACGCCTGGCTGCGCTTTATACTTTTTTTGATCCTATGGTTGGCCCTGTGCCACCCAGGATCGCACCTCGGATTTACCATCCCTACATTCCCCGGGCTGATGCGGTGATGTGTGGGTCTATACATGTTCATCCTATTCCTATGGATGGATTTGACCCCTCCCTCTTCGCATGGCCTATTGGGTAATGTAGTCTGAGGTTCCCTGGTCTCTTGCGCACACGCATTGGCGTCTTAGCATCCGCCTCAAGCCGGCGACATCACACGCCGGCTCGTCAGAGGTCAGATATAAACAGGCTTATCTGGCTGTTTGGTGTTTTTAAGATTGGTAAGCTAAGCTTTAGCCTGATATGTGCATATTGCTTTTATGTTTTTCTCTCCTTTCTCTGGTTTATTCAGCCTCCGCCAGTACTATTTCTTAATTGTTACCCAGTTCACATAATATAGGATCCTCTGATCACCAGCTCTCCCCTTATTCAATCAGTGTAACTCATTGGAGACATTTCTCTCCTATTAAACACATCTTTAATTAATATATATTTATTCACCTTCTCACCTCATTTCCTTATGTTATCTTACTTTTGACTCAATCTTTGATGTTTAACTTAGTTATTTTTCCTTTATATTTTCAATAGTTTTATTCAGATCTTTTTTTCACGTGCTTTTTTTCAGTCTGTTTCCTACACCAAAATCTCAACAGGCTTAAAAAAAACCTTTTAAAAGTGTACACCCTATGGATCAATAAATACATATCCTTTAGTAAGTATTTAATAAATGAGACAATTGTCCCTCATACTATTTCCTTATCAAAAATATTTACAAAATAAATTATTAATCCTATTTTAACTTTTTGTCTCTCAGTGTTGCCCTTCTGCCCTCTATGGCCACATATTCTGACTAATTTTCCATAGTCAGGGTACTTGGGGTGTTTGCTAGGGTCCGGCTTTGTGTTACGGGTGGTGGCAGCCGCTTGGGTAAGTGGCTGTATCCGTGTCTTTCTTTGGCAACCAAGCCCACATATTATCTTGTGTTATACTTATGCTTATTGTAATCTGACTTTACAACTCATGTGTTTGTCATAATATTCTTGTATTTACTCTTCATCGATCTTGTATTGATTGTTTAACACAACCACCAAACGTTTGTCATTTTAATGTACTCATGTTTTGGATATTCTTTTAACTATGTTAAAAATAAAAATCTCTTTTTTATTTTAATTAGATCTTTGTTGTATCTTCTTTGGCACCGTAAAAATCCCCTTAACACTCCCTCAGTCTTTCTTTCATTGTATTGGGATGAGGTACCTGATTTAAGGGTGCTGTACCATCAACCAAACTAACTTTCAGCTCTTGTGGGAAGGCTGCCCATAAGGTTTAGAAGTGTGTTTTGGGGAATTTTTGACCATTCTTCCAGAAGTGCATTTGTGAGGTCAGGCACTAATGTTGGATGAGAAGGCCTGTCTCATAGTCTCTGCTCTTATTCATCTCAAAGGTGTTCTATTGGGTTGAGGTCAAGACTCTGTGCAGGCCAATCAAGCTCCTCCACCCCAAACTCACTCATCCATGTCTTCATGGACCTTGCTTTGTGCACTGGTGTGCAGTCATGTCGGAACAGGAAGGGGCCACCCCCAAACTGTTCCCACAAAGTTGGGAGCATGAGATTGTCCAAAATGTCTTGGTATGCTGATGCCTTAAGAGTTCCTTTCACTGGAACTAAGGGGCCAAGCCCAACCCCTGAAGAACAACTCCACACCATAATTCCCCTCCACCAAACTTTACATTTGGCACCATGTAGTCAGGCAAGTACTGTTCTCTGGGCAACTGCCAAACCCAGACACATTTATTGGATTGCCAGACAGAGAAATGTTATTCGTCACTCCAGAGAATTTGTCTCCACTGCTCTAGAGTGCAGTGACAGCGTGCTTTACACCACTGCATTCGATGCTTTGCATTGCACTTGGTGATGTAAGGCTTGAATGCAGCAGCTCGGCCATGGAAATTCATTCCATGAAGCTCTCTACACACTGTTGTGCTAATCTGAAGGCCACACAAGGTTTGGAGGTCTGTAGCCAGTTGGCAACTTCTGCGCACTGTGCTATTCAGCATGCGCTGACCCCGCTATGTCATTTTATGTTTCCTACCACTTCATGGCTGAGTTGCTGTTGTTTCCAGTTGCTTCCACTTTGTTATAATATCACAAACAGTGGACCGTGGAATATTTAGTAGCAAGGACATTTCAGGGATGGACTTATTGCACAGGTGGGAACCTATCAAGATCTGTGGCCATAGAGGTGATTGGAACATGTGAATCCAATAATTTGGAGGGGGGGGAGGGTGTCCCAATACTTTTGGCAATGTAGTGTATTTTACTAATGAATAAAGCTGAAACTGGGTAAGATCAAAATTTACACTTGCAGTGGGGGGCCTGTTAATTTTTTATTTTTTTCCTTCCCAGTTGATGGAGAATGTGAGCATCTCCTTAGCTGTTTTTCTGCCCCGTGAACCTTTGACCTTGGAATTGATATTAAGATGATGAAGGTAGTATAGGTAGTATATTGCTTGCCAATCTTTTCTTTTCTCATGTCTATTGGGCATGTGAAGGGGGGATATGTTGACAGCAATGCTGTAGTCCATCGCAAGGTGAGATGCTACCTCTTTCTTTATGTTTTACCCACCTGGTTTAGTTTGTGTACGTTTTTTGCACGTGTGACTTTGAATGAACTGCTCAGTACTCTGTGCAGTGTTGCAGCAACCTATTATATGCCTTTTAGGTTGTTAATTTTGTGTACTGCCCAGGTGGGTGGAAAGTTGTGTTATGTAAGGATGCCGTCTCTCTGTGCTATGATGATACATGCAGTAAAGTGCATTATTGTGTAAATATTGTGACTGTTGCTTTCCCAAACAAGCAGTAATATGATCTGTGGTCACAATTTGTACTGTGTGGGCTGCATGAATAACTGCTCGAGTATTAGTTTGTGCACACACTGACAGGTAAGGGAACTATTTCTGGGAGATATATGTTTTGTTGGAAATTTTGGGCATCCTCCATGAGTGCCACCAAAGAAGAGAGATTGTAACGTGCTGATGGAACCAATGAGATATATGTTTTAAATTAAAAGAAAAGTATAGGTTAAAGTAAAAAAAAAAAAAATACTCACCTGCCGGCTCTAAGACCAAGAACTGAGCAATCAAACACTGCTGTTTACTCAGCTCTCACTTTTCAGGCTGCAGAAAGCTAGTGACTGTCAATCACAGGTTCCCTGCTTTGCCCCTCCAGCGCTCACAAGACTGCCGGGCTGTGCAGGGGGAGGGAGTGGATGGCTCCGGCTCTCAGCGGCTCACTGAGAGACTGAACCAGCTTCGGTCCAGGCTTCTGGGTGGATCCCAATCTTTTCAGAGCCTGAATCGTCTGACTTCCGTCAGCCGACAATGGAACGGACTGCACTCTTGTGATCCATAGGAGAAGTATAGCCAAAAAAGCTTGGCTACAGTTCTTCTTTAAGTTCCCTTTAATGTGACAAAGGTCTAGAGAAGTACATGCTGAATGTGTTTGGTTTCAGTGGAGTTTGAATATAAGTATTGAAGTAAACAAAGTTCTATTATTTGCGTTGTATGTGAAGTAAATTATGTGCCTCACTAGGCTGACAGCCCGCTGACCCTGGGTAATAAGTCTACACTATACACTGCACTACGAATATACTTCTGTGTGAGTTCTATGACCTTTCTGCTATTGTTTTATTAATTTTTTAATTGCTCAAATGTAACCATCGTAAGTTAATATATATTTTCATAGATGTCTATAAGGGAAATGGTATACCATGTTAAATTTAAAGTAAAAAATCCATTTGCTTCTACATTTATAAGCTCAATAAAGTTGAACTTTAGTCAAAATTAGGTCCTGCTAGATCACTTTAGGCTGGCCCCTTTTGCAGGTATGCTATGTAAAACAAATAAAAATAAGCACCTATACTGTTTAAAATTGAGTAATACACCACCTCACCCTGCTCTGCACATGCTCAGTTGCTCTCCATTTTTAGACACTGACAAATTTATAGAGGCCGATCCGCCTTAAAGCGGAATTAAACCACCATATCCTTTACAGCCAAAGAAGTTGCTTCTGTTTGATCTGCAACTGCCATGGTGCTGCACATGCGGCAATTTATGACACCATTCATTTGATGGTTTGACAGTTTGGTTGAGGACCCCAGAAAATGTGAAAGTTCACAATCCAGGGATTCCAGGAATGTAACTGCTTTTTGAAACCGTTAAATCAATGGGTTTAGTTCCGCTTTATGATTTACTGCTGTTCAGGGCTTTGAGCTTTAGCAAAATGGCAGCCTCGGGGCGCTTTATGATTTACTGCTGTTCAGGGGCTTTGAGCTTTAGCAAAATGGCAGCCTTCAGCAAGAAGAAACAGGAGCAATGCTGGAGGCAATTTACAGCACACACCAATTTTGGTAGCATAATTATTAATGTGGAATGTATGTTCCTTGCTAAAGAACATTATTTTTTTATCAAGTTGTTATGAGTAAAGTTCCGCTTTAAACATACTTTGGTATTATAATAGTATTGAAATGAAAAAGTCCCTTAAAACTTGTTGAGTATTGTGGGCATTCTCATGCCAGCTGCCCATTGTTGTCTATTGGGACACAGTTGCTGTGTTCTAATATGACATGTGGGTGTGTGCAGGTCCCTGAACACACCCAGGTTGTGTTGGGGGCCCTGCGCTAACATGCACCCTGTGTCCGTTCAGCTATGTGTCCCATTAGACAACAATATGGTTTGGATCATGGAGCCTCCATGCAGCCTGTTCAGGAAGGCACAGAGATGAGGACCTTGGAAAGTATAGAATACATAACACACAGAACTAACAGGGGTATTGGGGTGCTAGTCTTACAGGCAAGCAGGACACAGAATACAAATAAGAAATAATTACTGCACTGGGGTACAGGGCACACAATAATACAGATGAGGTACACAAGGAGTCTAGGACAGGAAATACACCTATTTGTATTGTCTGGGGAAAACACATGATGCCACACATACAGTGAAGGTGAGGGCCCTCGGAGGGCTCAAGGCACAGAGTCTAAGGAACCACCTGGTCTTGTCCAAACCTCCCGAAGGATGGGTTGTAGATGATTTCCAGCCTCTAAACTCCTCTGCATGTTAGCTTTTACCACAGTTTCTACTTACATACATGACTAATACTACATGACTTCAGGGTCTAGATACATGACTAATACACTAAGAATTTGCATTCATGTAGTCAGCTATATACAATTGTCCCTAGCATACAGCTATTCCACAGCATTATACAAAGGTACGTAGCTTTGTTTATTGACAGGTTTACAGATGAGCATTTGTCAATGCTAATCAAACTTAGAGATGTGACAAAATATTTTCCTTGAAGATAAAATGTAGTTTCAACATAATTTTCAACCACAGCTGTGTTTAAACAGGATCATTTAATTTTTTTTTCTGCATCACAATCAGCTAAAACCCAAAGTTACTAGGCATATGTTAAATTGTTCTGATCAAGCAAAATATCCAAATTAACAATATCTGCAATGCTTTCAGGTGTGAAATCACCCAACTTCAGTGTTTACAGAATATATTAATGGGAATTGATCAGCTTATACTAGACAGTGACGTGAAACCATGGGACTGTCTTGACTCTAATAAGAATTTAGGATGTTTTTGCAGCGTTAGCAGTTCTCAGTAGTTTTAATTTATTTTCAGTTGCATGTGAGTAAACTGACAAAAAAAAATCTAACATGTACTCTTGCAAGAGATTAGGACCCCTAGTCAAAAGCTGTGAGCAGCAAGGGGAGTGGAAGGTCACCATATTGATCTAATTTTTACCTGAGAACCTCATAAAAGATACTGTTTTTAGGAGATTAAGCGTAGTTCCGCTTAAAAAAAAAAAAAAAATTAAAAGTTAGCAACTACAAATACTGCAGCTGCTGACTTTTAATAATCGGACACTTACCTGTCCCATGGTCCTGCGATGCGGGGGAACGAAGCCCCGTCCGTCTCCCCCTCCGCTCAGTGGGATTGTAACTGTGGGCGCCAGCTGTGGCTTCACAGCTGGGCACCCACTGTGCATGCGCAAGCCGCGCCACGTGCTGGGACTGGCCGCGCAATCATCTGGGACCTGTGACATGTCCCAGATGATTGCTTGGAGGGCGGGGGGAGAGGTGATCTTCCTCCTGGTGACGAGGGCACTGAGGGAAGTGACGTAAGGAGCCGAGGTGAGTAAGGAGGCAAATTACGAGGGACCCCCTAGCAACAGGCATTAAGAGGTGAGTAAAAAAATGTTTTTTTCTAAATGTTATTAATCATTTTTAATTGAGCTGAAAAGTGCTAAAATAATTTTTGGAGTGGAACTCCACTTTAAATACACAACCTTCAACCCAATGATTTCAGCCAGGGTACTCTATGGTGTAAACCCAAGGCTGTAGTTTCTGCCCAGTCACCTTATCAATCTCACACTTTTTTCTTATTTACTTGTGAACACAATACCAGAGGTGCTTCGGAGAAGACTGTGTTCACAGGGATGATAGTTGTTTTTCTAAAACAATACCAAGGGAAATATAAATGGGACAAAAAAGGATGATGTCTCTTGCAAACATCAGAGATGTAACACATGTGCCCCATGCAAACAAGCAAGAATGAACAGAAACAATGTAATTAGCTAGTATGATTTATAATATCCCCTTGCTTATATTTTGGCTTACTTGTGGTTTCCAGAACTACAGATCTCAGAAATAATAATAATACATTTGATTTCTATGGTTGGCCAGACATTAACCACTTCAGCCCTGGAAGGAATTACCCCCGTAATGACAGGCCATTTTTGGCTATACGGCACTTTGTCGCTTTAACTGACGATTGTGCGGCCATGCGATGCTGTACCCAAACAAAATTGACATCCCATTTTTTCCCCACAAATAGAGCTTTCTTTTGGTGTTATTTGATCACCTCTGTGATTTTTATTTTTTGTGCTATAAACAAAAAAAGACCGACAAGTTTGAAACAAAAAGCAATATTTTTTACTTTTTGCTATAATAAATATCCCCAAAATATATATAAAAAAAACTAATTTCTTCCTCAGTTTAGGCCAATATGTATTCTTCTACATATTTTTGGTAAAAAAAAAAAAAAATCGCAATAAGCGTATTTTTTTTGTTTACTAGTAATGGCGGTGATCTGCAATTTTTATCGGGACTGCGACATTGCGGTAGGCAGATCAGACTCTTGACACTATTTTGGGACAATTTACATTTATACAGCGTTCAGAGCTAAAAATAGCCACTGATTACTGTATAAAGGTCACTGGCAGGGAAGGGGTTAACACTAGGGGGCGATCAAGGGGTTAAGTGTGTTCCCTCAGTGTGTTTCTAACTGTGGGGGGATGGGACTGACTGGGGAAGGAGACCGATCGCTGCTCCTAAGTACTAGGAGAAGACGATCTGTCTCTACTCCCCTGACAGAACGGAGATCTGTCCGTTTACATTGACAGATCTCCGTTTGGTCCTCCTATACTCCTTTAAGCGCCCACCGTACAGCAATGCGATTCGCACAGTGCCATAATGTCGCTGTCAAATGGCAGGCGGTCGGAAAGCGGTTAAGAACTATAGTCACCCTGTCTTAAGTGTGTCTTAAGAATGAAGATGAGCTGAACATACCTGGCCTCAGTGTGACGTGGGTTTGGCAAACATTACAGAGGTCCAGGCGCTGAATCTCATTCCTGTGGGAGTCAATGTTAAAACAGTTCTGGCCACCTAGACTAAATAGCAAGGGATTGAAAAAAAAAAATGGAATGTAGGGCTGGGCACTGCCCTGGGGATCACATACCAAAGCAGAAAAAAATAGTTTTAAAATGCAGTCATGATTTGAATAATGTTTTAAATGAAACACTAAAAAACTAAATCAAATAACATGCCTGGAGGATGTCCATAACCCACCTGAGAAGTGGCACAACAGCAAAACTGACATTTACAAAGAATAAAAATGCTGTTTAACCACATCACACCCTTCCTGCCTAGACCATTTTTCAGCTTTTAACACTGTCACACTTTGAATGGCAATTACTCAGTCATGCAACATTTTTTGTGTTATTTAGTCACCACTGTTCTTTTGTTATTATTTGCTATACTGTAATACCTCAGATTGTGGGTAATGCGCTTAACAAGCATTTCACAATACAAGCTATTATTTTTTTTAAATCCTGACTCGGTTTGCGAGCGTTGTCTCCCAAACTGAGCAGGATTCAAGCCTCTGTGGTGTGCAGTACCGCATTTGGCCAGAGGTGTAGGGGTGCTGGTGACATTCGGAGCCACTCGGATGCACTTGAAGCCACTCGGAAACACTCCGCTCCCGATCGTTTCCGAGCCTCTCCGAGTGTTTCCAAGTGCATCCGAGCGGCTCCAAGCAGTTTCCGAGTGTTTCCGAGTGTCTCCGGCACTCCCCCCTCCCCCAACTCTGGCCACCATAGAAGTCACTGTGGAACAAATTATCTGAGTTTCCATTGACTTCTATGGGGAAACTCGCTTTGATATACGAGTGCTTTGGATTACAAGCATTCTTCTGGAACGAATTATGCTTGTAATCCAAGGTTCCACTGTATAAGTGAACAATATGCTGAAAATTAGAAAAAAAATACATTTTACTTATTTTCTGTTCTAAAATTTTGCAAATAAATAATCTTTCTTCATAAATTTAGGCCAAAATCTATAATGCTTCATTTCTTTGGTAAAAAATAACCCAAATCGGTGTATATTATTTAGTCTGCAAGAAAGTTATAGAGTCTATAAATTATGGTATTTAGATTTGAAAATTGATCAGTCCTTACAGCTAATTTCTTGAGGCCCTAAAATGCCAGAACAGTACAAACACCCTCCAAATGACCCATTTTTGGAAAGTAGACAGTTCAAGGTATTTAGTAAGAGGCATGATGAGCTTTTTGAATTTGTAATTGTTGTTACAATTTTTTGGAAAATTAAGGAATAAATAATATTTTTTTTGCAAAGTTGTCATTATTTCTTACACACAGCATGGGCATACTTACAATTACACCCCAAAACACATTCTGCTATGCTTTCAAAGTATGGAGATACCACATGTGTGAGACTTTTTCACAGCCTAGAAGCATAGAGGGGCCAAAATTTCATGGTACACCTTTAGGCTTTCGGGAGCATAAATTATGCATAAATCACACACATAATTTCCTGACTACCTATCACATTTTTTGAGGTCCTGCAGCACCAGAACAGTGGAAGCCAGTGGCTGTACAGTGATGGGGGAGGAGCTTCAGGAGGTCACAGCCGCTGTGTGAGGGGACTCCATCTCCTAATAGATGTAAGTAGAGACACATGGAGCGGAGGGAGCCGAGAGACATGGAGCAATGCAGGGGAAAGCCAATGAACCCAGTCCCCACCACCACCACCGCTGATTCCATCCCACCCCCCCACCACTGCCACTCATCCCTCCCCCCCAGCACTGACACTGATCCCATGCCCCCGGCACTGACACTCATCCCACCCCCCACCACTGCCACTCATCCCTTCCCCCCAGCACAGACACTCATCCCACCCCCCTCAGCACTGACACACATCCCACCCCCCCACTACTGGCACTCATTCCCCCCCAGCACTGACACTCATCCCATCCCCCAGCACTGCCACTCATCTCACCCCCCCAGCAATCCCACTCATCCCATCCCCCCCAGCATCGTCACTCATTCCCTCCACACTGTCACTTATCCCATCCCACCAGCACTGACACTGATCCCACCCCCCGGCAATGACACTTATCCCACCCCCCACCACTGCCACTCATTCATCCCACCAGCACTGACACTGATCCCTTACCACCCCACAGAAAATCGTCAGAACCCCAAGAATCAATTTCGTCCAAACTTTTTTTATTCAAGAAAGATCACATCAGAAGACGATGTAGTGCAACGTTTCGGAGCCACACAGGACCCCTTTGTCAGGCATGTCTTATCACATGCCTGACAAAGAGGTCCTGCATGGCTCCGAAAAGTTGCTGTTGTTTTGTGATGTGATCTTTCTTGAATTAAAAAATGTTTGGACGAAATTGACGATCCTTGGTGTGCTGGCGAACATCTACATATGTTCTCACGCAGGCACCCCCACCCACAACGGGCTCCTAAAAATTTAAAAAAATAATAAAAAAATAAAATTGTGAAAAAATAAATAAATAAAATGGTAACAAATAAAATAACTAAATAAAAAAATACTGACACCAGTGGCGGTACTACCAGGGTCCCGAA
This sequence comes from Lithobates clamitans, assembly GCA_037952925.1. Lineage (NCBI taxonomy): Eukaryota > Metazoa > Chordata > Amphibia > Anura > Ranidae > Lithobates > Lithobates clamitans. The sequence goes on from JBBGZY010000022.1 coordinate 2,935,116, forward strand.
GGTCGCATTTGCGACCGAGCTCTGGCGTTCCGCCACCATTGGTGCGCCCCAGCTGGTGGTCAGGGGGGCCCTTTATGGTTTCTTGCACCCGGGCCCTGAAGGTTCTGGTTACGCCTCTGGTGGAAGCACACACAAAATGATCCCATTTTGGAAATCAAACACTCCAAGGTATTCTCTGAAAGGAATAGTGGAGGGGATTTACTAAAACTGGTGCACAAATAATCTGGTTCAGCTTCTAGATTTTATTGTCAAAGCTTAATTGAACAAGCTGACATTAGAAGCTGATTGGTTACTATGCACAGTAGCACCAGATTCTGTGTGCACCAGTTTTAGTAAATCTCCCCCAGTGAGTCTTTGGAAAATGTCATGGTCTGCTACAAGTTTTTTTTGGAAAATGCAGAAAAGATAATGAAAATGTTTTTTCTTTTTTGTTTGCACAAAGTTGTAAATTTAATAATGTGTTTTCCACACACCATGGGCATGCTTAGAACTACAACTCAAAACACATTCTGCTACTCCTTCTATATGGCGATACTACATGTCTACTGATTATATAAGGACATTTTATCTTGTGTATTACACAAATCAACCAATTGTATTGAAACCAGTATACTGTAATGGTCGCCTCTATACAAGTGGTCAGGGAATATAACTTAGTGTAGTGTCACCTATAGCAGTCCCAGCTCCTATAAGCCAAACAAGCCTAGCCTACTGGTACATGGCTGCCCACAGGAAGTACAGGAAGCTAAAGAAAGGAAGAACAAGAGTTCCTGTGGTTCCAGGAATGCAGCCCAACTAACATATAGTGATATCAGAGCAGCCAGCCATTGTACATAATCACCGCCACAGCAGCACATAGTGACACTTGGTTTGGTCTGGTATTTTTAATTACATGCTGGGTAAAGTAATCAGGATTTTTACACTATGATTACTTTTTACAGTGATGATCACTGTATAAGCAATCATTTCAATCTGTGTTTGGCATCCATTCATGATGCCATTGTTTACTTTATGATTGGCCACATCTATCCCACGGTACAGGGTTGCTATAATTGGCTCTGTACCATGTGATTGCTGTGACCAATTAAGAGATCGTGGTAGTTAGCAATGACAATATGAATGAAAGCTATTGTTTACTACTGGACATGTGATAGCTGTGATTGGTCACAGCAATCACATAGTACCAGGGCTAATAACAGCATCCAGGTACCCTGATCGGTAATCCGCTTTGTGAACCACAGATTACAGCGCGTGCATGCCCCTGGGAGCATGCACTTAGCACGCTTCTGGGAGCATGTATGGGTCCATCCTCCCAGAACAAAGCTTGTCCTGCCTGGCCATTTATATACAGTAGCTGGGTAGGGAGCTGTTAAATTGCCAGCAATTGGCAGCTTCAGCCATTTACTTATTTTTGTAAACTATGTGGCTTGGTATTTCCTTACCCTATATAAAGGTCTGGTAGAGATGTTAAAGGATTTTAATTAGGAACCCCATGCAATAAGTAAGGGGTACATAGTAATCCCTACTCATTACCAAAAATAATAAAACAGGAAACACAAACTTTTACACAGTTTCTGCCACATCTTTTATTAAATAAAAGGTCCCGGGATGTACATCCATCGCCAATCATGTCATTTAGCACTGCAGATCCATGTCAATCACGATGAACAATGCCCATCTACTGTACACGGTGATAGAAAAAAACTCACCAACTGCTGCTGACACATCCAATCACAATGACTTACAGTGCCTTGCAAAAGTATCCACCCCCCTTGGCATTTTTCATGTTTTGTTGCCTCACAAATTGTAATTAACATGGATTGTTTGAGAATTTGCATCATTTAATTTACAGAAAATGCCCACAACTGAGTGCGCATGCGCGCGGGCACGGGAGCGGACATGTTCTGACCTGCTCCGCACGCCGCCGGCCTTTCATAGCTAAAACAAGCCGGAGGGAAGCCATAAAACCCGCTGCCGGTCAGCGGATCAAGCGATGAATCGCAGAGGAGGGGGCACAGCTAAGAAAAAGCACCCACAAACAAGCTACTCGTTCCGTTCTGGGAACACAGCAGCACGGACCCCCCCCATCCAAGATGGTGACCGGCAGGAGGACAGATACACACTCAGTAAAGCAGGTGAGCGGGGCCCAGAACACTCAATCCCCCCCTGCAAGAACCTCCTTTCAAACTACTGCGGCTGCAGACATGGATGGTGCATGGGACCCCTTCTCCTCCCAATCACAGGAAGACACGATAAGACCACAGAAGGGTGAGTCCCCACATTTCTCTTTTTCCCCCTCCAATACCTATCAGGGAGAGGGAATAGACGGTGCAATCTCCCCAGCGTCCTCCATGGAGAGGAATATGGCAGAAATAGCTGAACTAGCCCTAAGCCAAAACAGCACAGCAAGTGAACAGCCTCCCCCACCTCCAGCACCATACTCAGGAGATTCTGTCCTCCTTGCTCGCTTTTCTGCACTATTGCAACAAGAACTGACCAAAGCCTGTCAATCAATCACTGCCGAAATGAAGCATGATTTTAATGATATAGGAGAAAGGCTGGATCATATTGAATCTAAAATGGATGGCACAGTTCGGAGAGTTAACCAGAACTCAAGCATGATATCCTCACTGCAGGAGCAGTTAGATGAAGCCAACGCCAAAATCGAAGATCAAGAAAACAGATCCAGGCGCTACAACTTCCGCATACGCGGACTACCAGAAACAGTAACAGATTTGGAAGAAGCAGTGCATACATTAATGCAAGATTTGATTCCAGACATCATGCCACAGCATATGGAAATCGACCGAGTGCATAGAGCACTAACAGCCCCAAGACAAGATGGCCCCCCGAGGGATGTGATAGTCAATCCACACTTTTACAGAATAAAGGAGCAAATAATAACCGCAGCCCGCGGTAAGAATGAAATCAACCTCATGGGTCACCCAATACAGATTTTCGCGGACATTTCACAAATGACTATCCAAAAAAGACGGGCCCTGAAGCCATTATTGGCGCAGCTTACTAACCGCCAAATCAAGTATCGATGGTCATTCCCTTTTCGTCTGTCATTTACTTTTAAGGGAACCAACTTTCCGGATGGAGAAGACATCCTTATGGGCCTAGGCATAATCTCCAGAGAACCATCATCCCCAAAATCTCGCTCAGAATTGGATCGCCTAGTCTCACCTATATGGGAACAACATCGCCCACGATACTCCTCAAGAAAACGACACCCAGCAACAGGACCAGACGGTTGACGGAACAGAACATCCTGACGATCAGCTTTTTTTCCCTTTCTGCTCCTGCGGTGACAAATACTATCACTGCACGGACCCCCCTGAGGGACTTGGAACTCATACGGTTGGCTACGTTTGAGCCAGTTCAATATGTCATCATGACATTAATGAGACTTCCTTATGTTTGGAGGAACATAGTCTCCTTCACTTATTGAGAGATTAGTTTAAAATTCCTCTATCAATATCTGCTAGTTTAAAATGCAGGCGTTATACATTTTTTGCAAATGATTCCTCAGTTTTGATTGGTTAAGCTTAGTGAGATTTCAGCTAATAAAGAATATTAGCCTATTAGTTTAGATAGGATTCCCTCCTTACAGGAACAATATTTTATACTGAAGGAGCCGGGGCGGAACCGCATGCCACTTTCTAGCGAGCTTGCCGTCACCGGTTGGGTGGCGATAACCTCGCTCCACTAGACTGAGATTATGATCTCCAGGACCTTGAACTATATGCCTTTAATTTTATATCAGATGCTTATGTACTTATTTTCTAGGGGGACGGGTGGACAGTGGTCCAGTTCATCTTACCCCAACATTGTTTTCTCATCTCCTCTCTCTTTTTCTTTTCTCCTTTTTCTCTCCCGGAGTGCACCCCGAGATCCGAATAATGATGAAGAATCATATCGAGACATCCTCAGGTGGACGGAGATGGCAAACAACTACAACGGGCAAGTGCAGACTGTCGAACCACAATGTTAAGTTCACTAGTACACACATCCCATACTCGCATTTTAACACATAATGTCCAAGGATTAAATTCCCCTACAAAACGTGCCAAGGCCTTTCAAAATTATCACAACTTGAAAGTAGATTTCCTACTCCTCCAGGAGACACATTTCTCGCGCACTTCAGCTCCCCGTTACCTAAATTCTAGATATCCCAATTTTTACTTGTCAAATGGTCCAGATAAAAAGAGAGGGGTGGCAATTTGTATCGCCAAGAGAGTACCATTTACCCCTAACATGGTCATTAAAGACAAGGAAGGGAGATATATCATGGTTGTGGGTACAGTAATGAAAGTGCTCTCACACTTATATCATATTACGCGCCTAATACGGGTCAAGTAACATTTTTCGAAAATATGCTGAAAATCCTACTCCCGCATATACAAGGCAAAGTAATACTGGGAGGAGATAGTAATGTCTCCCTGGACCAAATTTTGGATAGGTCTACTGTATATAAACCCATTGTGAAACATATTCCCAAACAAGGCGTTAAACTAGCTCGGATGCTACATTCCCATGATCTAGTAGATGTATGGAGAGACTTTCATCCCACAACTAGAGATTTTACACATTACTCCCAAGTCCACAAAACATATTCCCGCATAGATCATTTATTCATACAATCCGCATTACTGCCGTCGATTATTTCCGCTGAAATAGTTCCCAACTCATGGTCAGACCACTCACCAGTTTTAATGTCACTATCCGATCTCTGGATGAGACCACAACCCTCAACCTGGCGGCTCAATGCTTCACTACTAAATGACCCCATAATATATGCTGAACTAGAGAAAGAACTCCGACAATATTTCATTGATAACCATCCTAGCGCCACTTCCCCCGGCATTAATTGGGCAGCACATAAAGCCACTATTCGTGGTAAGCTGATCCAAATAGCCTCTAGAAATAAGCGAAACAATATGCAGAAGATACAGCAACAGGAAGAAGAATTACATAAAATAGTCCAGGAACAAAAAGCTAACCCTCAACTAGATTTACGACATAAAATAGATATAGCACGGTCAGCACTAAATTATAGTCTCACAACCAAGGCTGAAAAATACCTCCGCTGGGCTAGACATCACTTCTATACCAGGGGAGATAAACCTACGACCCTTTTAGCAAGAAAACTTACCCCCCGTCCATTCAACTCTGCCTTGCCGGGAATTCGCACGAGAGAAGGGAAACATACCCAAAACCCCCAATTAATAACACAAGAATTCTCAAGGTTCTTTACCAAATTATATAACAAACCTAACCCATTTCCCAAAACCAGAGCAGACAAATTTTTCCATGATATCTCATTACCACAAGTTGCACGAGAACATATAGAGCTAATGGAAGCAGATTTCACTGAGGGGGAAATTTTAGCAGCTATTAAGTGTCTGAACCCTTCAAAAGCACCTGACCCGGATGGCTTTACGGGCCACTATTATAGAAAATACGCAGCCATATTGACCCCGCACCTATGTTCATTTTTTAATGCAATAAGGAAAGGTGACACATTAGGTACATACGAAAATGAAGCCCTCATACAAGTAATCCCTAAACCGGGGAAGGATCATGGAGACCCGGCCAATTACCGCCCTATATCACTAATTAACACGGATCTCAAATTGATGACTAAAGTGTTAGCGACCAGAATGAACACCTTCCTAGCTAATTATATTCACCCAGACCAGGTGGGCTTCGTCCCCGGCCGACAGGCCCCAGATCAAACCCGTCGGGCGATAGATATTATAGCTGCGCTTAATTCCAACTGGGATAATTTTGGAATACGGAAAGGTATGCTACTTTCATTAGATCTTTGTAAAGCGTTCGACTCGGTCACATGGGAATATATATATTACGTATTAAGGAAGTATGGATTCGGACCCCATTTTCTAACAACATTACAGACATTATATAATACACCTACAGCTAGAATTCAGATAAAAGGCTATAAATCACACACAATAAACATACACAGAGGAACAAGGCAGGGATGCCCTTTATCACCTATACTATTTATTTTAGCATTAGAACCCCTAGCGATCAAAATAAGATGCAATAAGGATGTAAGAGGCATACATTGCGGAAATGGCGAGCAGAAATGTGCTCTGTTCGCCGATGATATCTTGATGTTCATCTCCTCTCCGATTACTTCTCTTCCCAACCTATTTCAAATCCTACGACGCTTTTCGGTGTTTTCGGGTCTTACCATTAATCATTCCAAATCTGAGGCCTTGAATCTCACATTAGAACAGCAGACAGTCCAACAACTACAAACATCATTCCAATTCAAATGGCAGAAAGATAAACTCCCATACCTAGGTATATTTCTAACCCCCACCTTACAGACCCTCTATAAAGCCAACTACCCTCCTCTGTATGGAAAGTTAACAACAGACTTATCAAGATGGGCTGTCAGCCCTCCATCATGGTTCGGCAGACTGTACACCATAAAAATGAATCTTTTACCAAGATTGTTGCATTTGTTTAGGACTCTCCCGATTGCTATCAACAGATCTGATCTAGAGGTGTTTCAGAAAAAAATAATGAAGTTCATTTGGGGGAACACAAGACCTAGGGTGAACAAACTAACTCTCAATGCCCCCAAAATTAAAGGAGGCTTGGGAGCCCCTAATTTGATAAAATACTTCGAAGCAGCCCAATTGGCTCAATTAATTCGCTCTCACTCGAGAGCACCTGTACCGTCTTGGATGAAAATGGAATCAGCCCCTTTCCCCACAAAACCCATCAGTCACTTGATGTGGCTTAACATGAAAGACAGACCAACCTTTATGTGCCCCACACTATCCTTCTCAATGAGTCTGTGGGATAGATTACAAAAACCTTTTGCTTTCCGCTCCATACATTCTCCCATGGCCCCCTTGGCGGGGAACCCAGATTTCACCCCAGGTCTTAATCCCCAAAGCCTATCATGGTGGACTAATAAAGGCCTGATACGCATAGCCGATATGTGTGACCATAAAGGTATATTACCGAAACAAGCACTAATAGAAAAGTATCAATTACCTAACACAGAGTCTTATCGTTATCTCCAGATAGTTCATTTCCTGCATACTCTACAGCGTAAGACTGACATTCTATCTTCCACCCCAATGGAATACCTATGCAAGTCTTATGATAAACACAAAGGCCACATATCACTAATCTATAGCATCCTGACTTCCAAAACGGGGAAATTACCCTACATGCTAAGGTGGGAACAAGATTTGGAGATAACGATGGAAACTGATAAATGGTATAAAATGGCACAGATGGCTTCAAAAGGCTATATTAATACATCCCTGATAGAAGCGAACTACAAAGTTATATTAAGGTGGTACATGGTCCCGGCGAGAATCACGACATATATTGCCGACGCCTCTCCTTTGTGTTTCAGAGGATGCGGCAAAGAAGGTACAATGTACCACACTTGGTGGACCTGTCCTAAGGTCAAACGATTCTGGATACGGATTTATAACTTCATATATTCACTGACCCAGGTTAACCTTACCAAATCCCCACAACAAGCTTTATTGGGAGATCAAGTAGAAGGAATACCAAGTCATACTAGGAAACTCATATCTTTTATATTTACAGCATCTAGAATAGCGGTGGAGAAAGCCTCTGATTCCTTTTGAAATGGTTAAAGCAAAACTGACATGGATCATGATTAATGAACGCCTATCGGCTTTCGACAGGATTTGGGAACCATGGTTGTCCTATTTATCAACAGGTTTTGAAAACTAACGGATCCTGAGAGGGATCCCTTGGGGTGCACTCCACCCGAACTTCTCCCTCACTCTTCTCTCTCTCTTCCACTTTTCTCTCTATTATTCCTATCCTTTTTCTTTTACTGCTCTACTTCTTTAATAATCTATGCAGGACCTCCTACCCAAGACGTTACCATGGGAACAGAAATGAAAGATCTGACATATGAGTGACAAGGGGGGGTCGTGTGGGGCGGGGGCCCCCCGGCCCACAGTAAAGACCCCAATTGGGGTGGGCGGTCGGGTCCCGGCGGCGCACTTCCCCTCCACATAATGCAATAAAGTGGGAAATAAGTGCTTGAACTGATGAATAAATATAATAAGTAAAACATATACCCAAATGTATTATGTTAGGTGTTTAGCCAGGATACACATGTAAGTTGGAAACATCTGACTGAGTGGGTACAGACGAATAGATATTCCTGGGATAAAAAGAAATAATGCATAATATGGAATGTTCATAGGAGTCCTGCAGACCATATAGGTCAAAATATGTAACCCCCCCATTCTTTCCCCCCCCCTTTTCTTTTTTCCCATACAATTTTATACTGTATGTGATGTGCAATTTGTACATGTTATTCTATATATTTTTCAATAAAAACCATTGAAAGAGAAAATGCCCACAACTTTGAAGATGTTCTTTTTTTTATTGTGAAGCAAACAACAAATAGGACAAAATAACAGAAAAAGTCAATGTGCATAACTATTCACCCCACTAAAGTCAATACTTTGTAGAGCCACCTTTTGCAGCTATCACAGCTCCAAGTCGCTTTGCATAAGTCTCTATGAGCTTGCCAGATCTTACCACTGGGATTTTTGTGTAGAAGAAGGAAAAGAATCCTGGACCGCCAGACTCCATAGTTAAGGCATCTTTATTTAGCAAAAATAGATAAAAATCCAAAATACAGTCACATCAAAGTGTGGATGAAACAGGGATTAACTAACGCGTTTCACATTGAATGATGCTTACTCATAGCTAATGTAACAAAGATCAACTCAGTACATATAAAGAGAAGTTGAGAAAGGGTGCACCAATCAAAATTTAGAGTTGGAGAGCCACACCTTTGACTCAGTTGGTTCTTAGAAATCCCAGAAAATAAAGTGCACCTGTGGGACAAAAAAGCACACATAGACCAAAACCAATACACAAATGAATAAATGAATAGATAAATAAAGTACTGGGAGAGGTGTCTGTAGTGATATGGATGTTGAATACTAAACAATCAATAAATTCATTAATTAATAAAAGATCCATAGCTCCCATTACAGTGTGCACATATCTAGGTGGGCAACAACAAAACACAAAAGTAAGGATGAAGTTACCAGGATACACATATGTGTGATAGTATCATGGGATTTTTGCCCATTTCTCCTTGCAAAACTGCTCCAGCTCCTTCAAGTTGGTCTGACCACAGACTTTCTATTGGATTGAGGTCTGGGCTTTGACTAGGCCATTCCAACACATTTACATGTTTCCCCTTATACCACTCAAGTGTTGCTGTAGTAGCGTGTTTGGGGTCATTGTCCTGCTGGAAGGATGAACCTCCATTCTAGCCTCAAATCACACACAGAGTGGTACAGGTTTTGCTTAAGAATATGTCTTTTTTAACACCAGCCATCTTTCCCTTAACTCTGACCAGTTTCCTAGTCCCGACTGCTGAAAAACATCCCCACAGCATGATGCTGCCACCACTATGTTTCACTGTGGGGATGGTGTTCTTTGGGTGATTTGATGTGTTGGGTTTACGCCAGACATAGTGTTTTCGTTGATAGCCAAAATGTTCAATTTTAGTCTCATCAGACCAGAGCACCTTCCTCCATACATTTTGGGAGTCTCCCACATGCCTTTTCGCAAACTCAAAATGTGCCATTTTGTTTTTTGATGAAAGTAATGGCTTTCTTCTGGCCACTCTACCATAAAGCCAAACTCTATGGAGCTTATGGCTTATTGTCGTCCTATGTACAGAATATACTCCAGTCCCTGCTGTTGAACTCTGCAGCTCCTCCAGGGTTACCTTAGGTGTCTGTGCTGCCTCTCTGATTAATGCCCTCCTTGCCCAGTCCGTGAGTTTTGGTGTGCAGCCATCTCTTGGCAGGTTTGCTGTTGTGCCATGTTCTTTCCCTTTGGTTATAACAGATTTGATGATGCTCCTAGGGATCATCAAAGATTTGGATATTTTTTTATAACCTAACCCTGACTTGTACTTCTCAACAACATTGTCCCTTACTTGTTTGGAGAGTTCCTTGTTCTTCATGGCAGTGTTTGGTTAGTGTTGCCTCTTGCTTAGGTGTTGCAGCCTCTGGGGCCTTTCAAAAAGGTGTGTATATGTAATGGCAGATCATGTGACACTTAGATTGCACACAGGTGGACATCATTTCACTAATTATGTGACTTCTGAAGGTAACTGGTTGCACCAGAGCTTTTTATGGGCTTCATAACAAAGGGGGTGAATACATACACACATGCCAATTATCAGTTTTTTATTTCTGAAAAATAGTTTTATGTATATATTTTTCTAATTTTACTTCACCAACTTAGAATACTTTGTTCTGATCCATCACATATAACTCAGATAAAAAAAAAAACATTGAACTAAAGGTTGTAATGTAACAAAATAGGTAAAAAGTCAAGGGGGTGAATACTTTTGCAAGGCACTGTATATAGAAAAACAGGTGCGGGTATCACTTTGAGTGAACAATACAAATAAATGAATAAAAACATGAATTAATCCATCCAGTGAACACAAAATCAATTCATATATGACTATAAAAAAAATAATATAAAAAAAGAGCGAAACAATGAAAAGACAATATAGTCCTCGATTCATATATGCTTTTTGCAAAAAAGTTCCTGCTTTTTCATAAATGTACACCTTGTGATATAAAGTTCCTTCAGTGGTACACAAATTCAGTGCTCAGGTGATACTCCCACATGCACAGCTCCTTACCAAAACAACAAGATCTCAACATCAGGAGATCTATAAGTGATTTGTTGTAACATACAGTAATTGCAGACTTCCTTGGCCAGCTCCAGATGTGTATACAAAAGAAAATTACACTGGGAAAAACTGTTATAAATGCCAGCCTCAATTGCTTCAGCAATTGCCATTCATATAAACGCAAAATAGAAGCTTCTTGGTGCAGTATAATAAAAACTCAATTTATTAAAAAAGGTAAGGCACTCACATAGCAGAAAGGAAGAGAAGCATGGTATACAATCCAAAGCATGGCTGCGGGACCCACTGGAATGCGCAATGATGTCGCAGAACAGCTCCGCCCAACACATTTCCCCTAAACAAGCATCCGTAAAGAAGGCAGATCGTCAATCACGTCATTTAGGACTGCAGATCCATGTCAATCATGATAAACAATGCCCGCTGACCCGCCAAAAGAAAAAAAAACTTGACAATTGCTGACACATCCAGTCACATTGGCTACTTGCTTGTGAATCACAGCACTGGTGGATAGCAGCTGATGTAAAAAAGGGGGCAGGGTCTTCCGGGTGACCAAATATGGACATGACCAACAACCTTAAGGAAGCTCTCATACATATATAGCGGTATGCTCTTGAGGGCTGATGAGTGCTGTAGTCCGCCTGTCACCCTGCCCAGCCAGGCACAAAGTTCTCATTCACCCTCAGGCAGAAAACCAGTCTTTGAACTTTGTTTTTATTTTTAGTGAGGGGAATAAACTTGGATGGTGATGGGATTTTCATGAGATGCCCAAACTGATTTGTAGAACAATATATATGGGACTGACTATATACACCTCTGGTATATACAACTCCAATCTTCAGCTCCTGCACATCACTTGCTTGCAGACTATCTCTCCTCAACATCTCCAGCACATCACTTGCTTGCACTTCCCGGATCAGCTATCACTAATTAGTAGGCCTGACACTGGCTCAGCCAGGCCTAGGGTAAATGCATTTTTCAGGCAGAGACCACGGGCACCTTTAGTGTAGCAAAAATATGGTAGTCCTGAGTGCTAGCTGTCCACGCAGCTGCTCAACCCAGTGCCACATCTTCAGGCCCTGCCAGCCCTCATGGCTGCAGCTGCCTCTTTCCACTGCCAGTGACACCCAGTCCACTTCTCTGGCTCTGCACCATTCTCAGACTGCCCTCTCCCAGTCCTCTCAGGCATGCCTTCGCAGTCCTCTCCTGAGTGTGTGTCACTCGCCAGTCCTCTTGGCCACTACCTGTTGTTCCTCTCCTGAAGACTTTGCCTGGCAGTGCTCTCCCGCTGTCCTCTCTTGCTCCCGTGCCACCTGTCCAGGACACCTACGTGTGTGGTGAGAAGGGTCCTGTCCACACCTGAGCCCCAAGCCCAAGGTCACCCCCCCAGACTGGAGAGCTCCCTCAAAGGCCCCGACAGCCTAGCACTCCATCTCCAGCTTCCACCCAAACAACTACACCCCCAGCTAGGCTGACCAAGACAGCTCCACCTCCCCTCTCCTCTTTCCCTTCCAGAAAACAATTGAACATTCTGGAAAGAAGTGGGGGGTCTTGGTGATGCTGCCTGTGAATCACCCAGCTCTACTCTGAGTCACTCCAAACCCAGATCAAAACACACCTAGGCTTGGCTGCCAGCCAAGCCAGGAAATGTACCTACTCTTACAAAAAAAAAAACATACACTATCCTTCTAGCACACTAGAGGGTGCTATATATAGTAGCGGGAGAAAAGTACACTACTATACTGAACCAGAAAAAGCCCCTAAATTAAGAAAACATCATTCACTCATCTGGTATGACAGTTTTACACAGATTGTAGGATTGTAATTTTTTGTTGTTGCTGACTTTAGACTTTTACAAAAAGGGCCATGAATACAAATTTTGACTGAACAATCCATTTGGAGTTTAAAATGTTATCCTTGACAGTGTGCAGCATACTTCATAGGTCATTTTTTTAAATCTTTCTTTTACATTCACTTTCAGAAACAAAAAGTGATAGCAATACCACAGAAGAAACTTTTTTTAATATTAGCCTGGGGGTGTTTGGTTCAAACACTTTTTAAAAAAAAATACCTGTATGAAAACCACTATGGCTATTATCCCACACAATCCAAACATTAACTGCAATTACCTATTGTTCTTTCCTGGAGGTTATCTAGAAGGAAGGATCCTCGCAAGCCATTACAACAGATGACTGCTACATGTCCTTGCCTGAACATTCCCAAATGCAGTTCTGTTAAGGCCTCATGCCCACTGGACATTTTTGTAGCCGTTTTCAGCTTCAGACACTTTTTTCTGCAGTCAGTAATCTCCCCAGCATGTTATCCTATGTGTCCATGCACACATAGGGGGTTATTTACTAAAGAAAATCCACTTTGCACTGCAAGTGCACTTGAAAGTGCACTAAAAGTGCACTTGGAAGTAAAGTCCCTGTATATCCAAGGGGGACATGCAAGGAAAATAAAAAACAGCATTTAAGCTTGCACATGATTGGATGATAAATCAGCAGAGATTCCCCTCATTTCAGATCTACCCCTTAGATTTAGAGGGACTGCACTTCCTAGTGCAAAGTGGATTTGCCTTTCGTAAATAACCCCCATAGGCTGTTATCAGCAGTTTTTGGCAGGGGCGTTTTCTGGCTGGAACCCCCCCCCAGAACTAGTGGGTTTTGAGAGGAGTTTTTTAGCTGTAAAACAACTCTGAAAAAAGCTGAAAACAGCTTAAAAACACCAAAAATGTGTCTATTTGGCGCTTATCAGCATTTTTGAGCCATGAGCTTTTATGGCAGTATAGTCTTGCTAAAAAAAAAAAAGAGCTAAAAAACACCAAAACGCGCTAAAAAAAGCTGAAAAATGCTAGTGCAAAAACGCTGGAAAACTCATTCTACATCTACAGCTTTCTATAGTTAACGTTACTGGCTTTTTTATAACGTCCAGTGTGCATGAGGCCTAACGACTGAGCAGTGCATCCCCCCTTCCTCACAAACACAAACAAATCAATCATCAGCTTAAGCAAATACTTCTAAAATGCTTTGTTTCACATCCAACTATGCCCCAGTATGATGATTTAGCACTACAGTCTGTACTCATGCCAACCAGTAACCTCTTCATGATTTTATCATGCTATGAAGTGTTCTGAAGCTTGAGAAAACTTTGTCGATGGAAGTTTTTTTTTTATTTTTAACTTTTATAAAAATAAAATTGCTAGAAAGTGGTGAAAACAATATAATATTTCAAAATAATTATTTACACATATAGGATACTGGTATAAATATGTCAAACATACTGTATAGTGGAGAGTGCAAAATCTGGTGCAGCTGTGTGTGGTATCCAATCAGCTTATAACTTTAGCTTCTTAAATTAAGTTTTGACAAAAAAACAGAAGCTGACTGGTTTCTATACAGAGCTGCTCCAGATTTTGCACTCTCCAGCTTTTGTAAATCAATGTGTACACACTATTTTATTTATTTAATCCATAACAATTTTTTTGCAAATCTCTGTTACTTGTACATCTCATAAAATTAAAGTCCTTACTACTTGTATAACCCATAAAATCCTTTAATCACTGTGTTTTGCTTGTCTAAAAAGTCATCTTGTCTGTGTCCTCTTCTGCCCCTGTGGATAAGAAATGGGTAGGACAGGAAGAGCCGTTAGTAAGAGATAAACAACACAGACTTTATAGTGTTATTCTTTAAAATGTAGCCACAGATTGTCAAGGCGTTTTATTCAATACCACCAGGGAAATGCTCAAGGACAGAACACATCACCTCGCATACAGACAGCCCTGGCAGGCACAAACACAAATAACTTCAGCTGTATCATAATGATCCTAAGTTTCTACCCTTCTAGTTATTCAGTACATCATAACAGGAATATGTTTGGTAATGGTTATTCTTAAATATAATAAGTTTAACCTATACATTTACAAATATATAAGCTTAAAAATCTGATCCTGAGCATGTTGATTAAAAATGTTAACCATTGTCTTATATATACAGGGGGTCATTTATCCTAGATTGTAAGCTCTAACGAGCAGGGCCCTCTGATTCCTCCTGTATTGAATTGTATTGTACTTGTACTGTCTGCCCTAATGTTGTTGTAAAGCGCTGCGTAAACTGTCGGCGCTATATAAATCCTGTATAATAATAATAATAATATAGGTCCGTGGCGCTAATTAGCACTAATTGCCGCAAATTAGCACTAATTAGCGCTAAAATGGTATGCACTATAGTGCTGTTGAGCAAATACTCCCAAAATCGAATTTACTATAGTCAGGGCCGCCATCAGGGAGGTACAGGCATTACACCTGTAAGGGGCCCGAATGTTCCCAGGGGCCCGGCCGCCCCCCGTTCTCAGCTCGCGGCTGAGAGAAGAGAAAACACTTTCCTTTTTGTCAGTTCCTCCCCCCGCTCTCATGTCACGGCTGGAGAGAGGAGAGAAAATGGTCACATGATAATCTAACCCACCAGCAGACTTGCAGCTCAGTCCAGCTGTCATTCAGCCAGGCCTCCTCCTCCTATCACGTGTTCCCGCGGCGATCTCTCCTCCCCCTGAGCCTCGGGGGAGTCTGTCCCCAGCCTGCCAGTGACCGTCTCAGCCATGATGGTGAGCTGCGGAGGGGAGGGCAGGGGAAAGGATTGGCGCCTGTGCAGGGCATAGTGCTGGCTGTGGGGCCTGGGGGGCTCTGCGAGGAGGGTAACAGTGTATGTTTTGTTCTCTCTTTGTAGCAGGAAGGCCTGGATGACGGACCCAACTTCCTGTCAGAGGAGGACAGAGCGGTAAGTGGCCACATACCCTTCTCATGGCTGTGTGACACCTCTCAAGGAATGGATGTGCCAATGTATGGCAGACATCATGGGCAGAGCCAGTATACAGAAGTGCAGCTCATAGATACTCCCCATGGCATACACTACTTCCCATCTATTCCTCCCTCTAGCATAGTCTGTGTCTTATTCACTGACCCACCTGTCATAGACTGCCCCCTATTCATTGACCCCCGTCATAGACTGCCCCCTATTCACTGAGCCCCCCCCTATGTCATAGACTGCCCCCTATTCACTGACCCCCCCTCATAGACTGCCCCTAGTCACTGCCCCCCCTTCGTGATAGACTGCCCCCTATTTACTGACCCCCTGTCATAGACTGCCCCCTAATCACTCCCTCCCCTCGCCATAGACCGCTCCCTAGTCACTGACCCCCCCGTTATAGACTTCCCCTATTCACTGACCCCCCTGTCATAGACTGCCCCCTATTCACTGACCCCCCTGTCATAGACTGCCCCCTATTCACTGACCCCCCCGCATAGACTGCCCCCTAGTCACTGCCCCCCCTTCATGATAGACTGCCCCCTATTCACTGACCCCCTGTCGTAGACTGCCTCCTAATCACTGATCCCCCCTCGCCATAGACCGCTCCCTAGTCACTGACCCCCCTGTCATAGACTTCCCCTATTCACTGACCCCCCTTTCATAGACTGCCCCCTATTCACTGACTCCCCATCATAGACTGCCCCCTATTCACTGACCCCGCCGTCATAGACTGCCAGAGCTACCATTAGGGTGGTACAGGCAGCACCCCCCCCGGTTCTCAGCTCGCTGCAGGAGAGGGAAGAGGAGGTGAGATGACACTTTGACTCTTTTGCCCCCCCCCCTGGTTCTATGCCCCAGGGGGCCCATGCCTAAAGCTGTGTAAAGGGCCCCAAAATTTCTGATGGGGGCCCTGACTATAGTTCCCGGAAACCAAATAGCACTCCAACCTTTACTCTGCTAAAACCTGGAGAATTGCACATGGAAATATTGTTTAGAGCATTATATAATTGCCTAAATAGTACTGAAATATGCCGTATATTATTTAAAGATAATCTACTTTTAAACTGTGTGAAAAAGTGATTTCTACACTGAAATATCTTTAAAAGTCTGAGAAGAGATAAATTCCCTGTTTTTGTACAACTAGGTGCCAACACAACTGAGCATGTTCAGACCTGCAAATAGCTCTCATTTTAGCTCCAGTGTCTTTTTTACAAGGCATTATAGTAAATACGAAAATGAGTGCTGAGTACAATGGAAAAGTGTATCAAATACTTACTTTAATTTTCTTTTCCTGACGCCAAGACATAGCAGCATACATATGATATAGCTCCGCCCCTATATCCACCCACAGGACCTGTTTAGCTCTATAAAAGTCTGACTGAGAGCTACCTCCCCCATTCTCCGTATAAAGCAAAAAGATCAGAGGAAGGGTTCTATGCTGCCATGTCTTGGCGTCAGGAAAGGAAAATTATGGTAAGTATTTGATACAATTTTCCATTTTCCTGACGCCAGACATGGCAGCATACTTATGATACATAATGAGCTTTTGAGAGGGAGGGTTTAATGCTACAAACTTATAGTCTTTATTTGAAAATAGACATAAAAGCTTGGATGGTTTTCCTCCCAAACTCTACTGTAGTAAGAGCTGCTGGATCCACCCTGTAGTGTTTTAAGAACGTATGATGTGATGACCAGCTAGCCTCTTTGCAGACTGTCTGCAGAGACAATCCTGCCTGTACCACCCAAAAAGATGACAACACCCTGGTTGAGTGATGAGCTCTAACCACCTCTGGAGGATCCTTCCCGGCTCTATATGCCCGGTGAATATTTTTTACTATCCAAGCCGAGGTGGTTCTTATCGAGGCCTCTTTCTCTTTAAATTTTCATGATGAAAAAGTCTGCCAGAACTTCTGAATGTAGAAGTAGCCTGGAGATAGGCTTTGAGGACTTTTGGAATGTCCGACTTGTGCAGATCAGCATCTGATTCCTCTGGGAAGGCTGGAAGCACCCATTCCCTGGAGAGATGAAATATCAATGCCACTTTTGGGACAAAATGATCCAATAGTCTCAGCACAACCCTATCTGGAAAAAACATGGAATAAGGTTCTGCCACCCCCAATTCTTGGAGTTCCGAAACCCTCCCCCCTGAAGTTATGGCTAATAGGAAAGCCGTTTTTAAGATGATATCCCATAATGAACAGTTTTCTGTCCGAATACGAGGAGGGTTTTCTAGAAAATTGAGGACTACTGCCAGGTCCCATTGAGGGAACCTTTTTCTCTTGGGAGGGCATAGTCTAAGTACGCGCTCTCATGAAGTGCTTCATCAGCAGGTTTGCTGCCCATTTCTTTTGGGTAAAAGAAAAGATAGCTAAAATTTGCACCTTAAGCGAACTGAGCCCCAAATCCAATCCAGATTACAGGAAAGACAGGATTTGAGATACATTTGGGTCACTAGGGTCAAACTGATGTTCAGCTTCAAAGCTTGTGAACCTATTCCATATTCTGGAGTAGATGGCATTGGTTGACCCCTTTCTGGAACTCTGTAAAGTTCTAATACCCTCTGGAGAACATCCTAACTCTTGTAACCCCTGCTTTACAATCTCCAGGCCGCCAAGGTCAATCATGATGGTTGCAGATGTAGAGTATCTCCTTCAGACAGGAGATGAGGAGGCACCGGCAGAGTGATCGGTGTGCACACGCTGAGATCCATTGCCAGAGAGACCCATGGTCTGTGAGGCCAGTAAGGAAAAACTGATGACTGTCAAAAATCTCCTCAGGAATTTCAGGATTAAAGAAATTGGAGGGAAGGCATAGGCCAGTTGCCCAACCCAAGGATGGGTAAAGGCATCTGTCCCCTCCGCTAATGGATTTGATTAGCGTGAGATGAAGTGGCTCACCTTGCAGTTGGTTGATGAGGCAAAAATATCCATCTTGCGGACACCCCCACTCGTGGATGATCTGTTTGAACACTTCGACATGAAGGGATCATTCGTTGGGGTCCATGAATTGTCTGGATAGGTGATCTGCTTCCAAGTTTTGACAGCCTGGAAGATATATGACCCTCGAATCTGGATGGTATTGTTGTGCCAATGTCATGATTGGTCCCACCCCTCTCAGGAAGGATTGGCTGTGCTCACCACCTTGTCGCTGTATGTAGGACACTGCTGCCGTGTTGTCCAGATGGAGCAGGACTAGGCGACCTTGTATGTGTGGCAGCAAGGTGGCCAACACCATGAATGCTGTTTGAAGTTCCAGAATATTGGAAACTAGGCCCTGAGTGGGATATTCCCCTCTGCCCTGGATCTTGCGTTGTTCGCAGGTGAGCCCCACCTTGCTGTGCTGGCATCTGTGGTAACAATGATCCATGGCTGCGGCCCTAATGGACTAAGCCATTTAGCATTTTTTTTTGTATACCACCAGAGACTCTGGCGCCTCCAGCTGGTGATCCTGATGGTCTGGGCTAGACAAACTCTTACACTGCGTCAGGAAGCCTTGTTGAAAAACTGAGTTTACAGTGAGCCCAGGGGATCATCGGAATACATGAAGCCATTGTCCCGAGAGGACTCATGCACTAGGATGCAGACATCACTGGTGCAGCCAATGCCTGTTGGAAAGTCTCCCTGATTTTGGGGAGTTTGAGGTGGCAAAGAAACTGAGGCCATCTGAGTATTGATTTGGGCCCCTAGGTAGACCATATTCTGTGTAGGCTCCAGCTTGCTCTGGTAATGCCTGTCCCTCAACGCAAAACTGAAGAACTGCTGGTATGACTGAAGGATCGGGACATGCTGATAGGCATATTGCAAGTCCACTGAAATCCTCCAGTCTCCTGGTTGAATGACCTGGATTATGGTATGGAGAGACTCCATCTTGAGTATATCCAGATAAATTGATTCAGCCTCTTGAGGTAGTTCTGGAGGCTGCCGTTTGAACAGCCAATAATGGCCTTGCGCCGCTATGGACTGAATCCACCATTTTTTGCCAGTGGTCTTGCCGGAACTGGGTCACATTGAGCCCCCTGGCTCCAACTGCCTCCTGGCCGGGCCTGGCGTTAAAAGGGCTTCTGGATATCTTGGGGAACCGCAGGGGTTTTAGCTCTCTGCGATCTTACAAAGGTTGACTGTGTACCCCTCCAACGCCTTCTGTAGTCCTTGGATGGGCGAAAGCTTCTAAAATCCCAGTACCTGTTTGGAGCTCCTTTGGATGGTTGCCCCCTCTCTCATCTGGACCTTTGATCTTGGGGCAGAAGACCTGATTTTCCTCCTGTAACCCTGGAGATGGTAGTCTCCAGTTTTTTTGGCCAAACAGCGCCTTCCCATCAAAAGGCAGTTTACAGCAATTCTGCTTTGAGGATGGGTCAGCCGCCCAGGGTTTTAGCCACATCACTTTTTGGCTGTGACTGAGCTGAGCATGGCTCTGGATGACCATCGAATGGTGTCTATAGCTGCCTCACCTGTGAAGTCCGCCGAGAGTTTTATCTCATCAAGAGCCTTGATGATTTTTTTCTTTTGGCAGCTGGTTTTTGATCGCATACTCCAAGTTCTGTGCCCCACTCGCATAGTACTTGCTACGGATGTTAAAGCAATGGTGGGTTTACAAGCACCACCTGCCGTGAGGTAAAACTTTCTTAAGTTCATGTCAATGCATCAATCAAGGATATCGTGAAAGAAGAAAGTCTTTCATCGGAAGTATCACATTCTTGGCCAGTCTGGTGACTGCCACATCCACCGTTGGTGGGTTAGATAAAGGAGTCGCATCTTTCTCTGTTAGTGGATACAACTTCTGCAACCTATTGGTTGATGAGGATTCAAAGAGCGAATTGTACACAATGTTGCAACTCGCATGGGAGCGGCCCATTCACTTGGATGCCCTATGTGTGCAAAAAAAAGCCCCTGCTCCAATTTACTTGCGTCCGGCTTTGCAAAATGTTTTTAAAGGCGCGTTCTCCCATGGCATTTGGGGTGCCCTGAAAGGATAACGCCACCTAATGAGTGTTGTGTAGTGATTTCACACAATTTAAAAATCAGATTGTATGGTGTGTGATAATAGGTTTTCTCCTTCTTTGGAGGAGGTTCCGGATCCTCCCATTCCAATGCAGATTTTACCGCCATAATAAATGGTGGTATTAGCGCAAAATCAAAGCCTGAACCTTCCGGATCCTCTGCCAAGGAGGAGGCGATATCTTCTCCCTCTGCCTGAAAGGTTGGCTGTAATACTGGGTCTGGGGAATCAGCCTATCTAATCTGCTGGGCTGGAGTCACCCCTGAAATGCCTGGTACCCCTCTAGTTAGAGAGGGTTGAATGGTTTGGTTAAGACCTGGTGCAGGGCCCACACTGTTCGTCCACTTCTGTCCCTGGTTGCCCGAGATGACTGGAAAATTCTGCCAGGGAGTTGGGGACTACTGTCTTGAGCAAGGTTGACACCTGCTGACTCTCGTACTCCTGGTCTCTGGCAAGTAGCTTTCCAGGCATAGGGTTATCTCCACATGACCAACATTTGCCTTTTCGGGCGCTGAGCCCTCGGAGGAGAAGCTGTGTGCGTTCTCTTAAGCGTACATTTGCACCCTTTGTACTGGGGTCTGCCAAGACTGGAGGAGTCACTTTCTGCCTTGGAAAAATCCTGACAAGCGAGAGGGCCTCTGGACCTCCTTGAGCAGGTGTGTGAACGGCCGGGACTGCAATAGACAGGAAGATACGCTCATCAGGGCAGAAAGCACTATTTTTCCCCCATCTTCGTACTTAACTAAAGTGATGATCTTGGTTATGTGGTGTTAGGCTAATGCTGGAGGAAGAACCAAAAGGTGCAAGGGGGACTGCATGGCAACAGAGAGAAATAAGGGAAGCGAGAGAGAGAGAGAGAGAGAGAGAGAGAGAGAGAGAGAGAGAGAGAGAGAGAGAGAGAGAAAATATACATATATACCCCATTTTTTGGGGGGGCAAATAATAACAAATTTAAATAAAGGAAATCTGGGCAAACCCCCCATCCTCTTGTAATACATTGCTCCCCCACCCTTCTATCCCCATTACTAGGATAGCAAGACTTATGCCCTGTATACATGACCAGATTTGCCGTCAGAATAAACTCTGAAGGTTTTTCCGACGGAATTCTGCTCAAGCTGTCTTGCAAACACACGGTCACACCAAATTCCGACCGCCAAGAACGCAGTGACATACAACACGTATGATGGGACAACACATACATCGTCTTGTACTTGCTTCAGAGCATGTGTCATTTTTGGTATGTCGGAACAGCATACAGATGAGCGGTTTTCCCGATAGGAATTTGTTCCGTCTAAAAAATATAGAACATGTTCTCTATCTAAGTCCGTCTGAATTTTCTACGTAAAAAGTCCGATGGGGCATACACACTGTCAGAATATACGATGAAAAGCTCCCATCTGACTTTTTCTGTCAGAAATTCCGACTGTGTGTTCCGTGCATTACCTGTCATCGACTGTTCCTCAGAATGAGATGCTGCCTCTCTGGATGCCTCAATAGCAAAGGCATCCATTACCTGATCATTTGTGCTCTGCAAATAGATCACCTGAGAGAGAGAGAGAGAGAGAGAGAGAGAGAGAGAGAGAGAGAGAGAGAGAGAGAGAGAGAGAGAGAGAGAGAGACTCAGCCCTCTCTCACCTCTGTTCTAATCAAAAAAAGGGCTAGTACAATTAGGAGGACCAATGCCCACCCACACAAAAGGACACTTTTAAGCTGGCTACACATCATACAATCCTCTGTATTTTTTTCCTCAGATTTACCAAAACCGCACAATATGAGGTCAAACCTTAAGAGCCTCAATTTGTATGCAATTAGGCAGGCCCCTGCACCACATGGTCCCGACAAATCTAAAGGAAATCAGACAACAAAGGTTGCACAGTGTGTATGAGCTCTTTAGAGACATGAGAGCAAAAAAAAGAAAAAAAGTTTGATAGAAATTGACAGACCTGGAAAGAGTTCCATAGGAGAGAAGACATCATGCAGTCCCAGCTGCTGGATCCGGACTCCAAAGCAGGCATGCCACAAGAGGATTGTCGCCTCTAATTAGAGAACAACTCAACCCCAAAAGACCACCAGAAGGGGTTCCCCAACTTGTCAGTGCATTTAGCTACCTAAGATGTGGGACTGCATGCTGGGAGAGGCTTGAACGACGTAGTCGGCAGGTAAGAGCTTTATCGTGAGTGTAACGGTCTGTAGTGAGTGGATATAGGGGCGGAGATATATCATATGTATATTGCCATGTCTAGCGTCAGGAAAAGAGCATTTTTTGGAAGTGAAAATCTGCGCTATTATAGTCCAATGCAAGTTGTAGCCATTGATTTTAATGGTACAATTGTAACTTCCCCAAATAAATCCTTTTAATGTTGAGATGAAATGTATCTGTCTCTGAAATAAATTTTCCTTTGCAACATTGTTGCTTCTACTTAAAATATTTTGTTTTTAAGAATGCTAGAATGTGGAATGTTTTGATGTTTTGGTAAAATATATTTTTCTCTGTCACTTTCACTTGTTACTCTCCATCTCACAACAATCTTTACCCAAACTGACACAAATCACAAACAATACCATTGCTGATGCAAATTTAAAATGAGTCACTTTTTTTGTGCTTTTTATTATTTCAAAATAATCATAATTTGAGCCCAAAAAATGTGATATGTGTACCAACATCAGAAATCAAAATAATTCCCAAAAATTTGAGGGTAATATCACTATTCTACACTCACAAAATAAATCAAGAAAAATAACTCTTGTGTAATGTAATTCCATCACCTGTAGGTCCAAAGAAATGCAGTATTTATGAGTATTTATGTGTAGGAGGTTTTCACATGTGTCAGCTCCGTGGCTTAGAGGTTAGAGCTTCTGCTGAGCATATGGGTTTGATTCCCAAACATGCTGCTTCATGTAGAGAAGTTTCCTTATCTCCCAGGTCCTAAAACTAAATGTAGTATTTATGTGTAGGAGGGTTCCACCACCATTGTAATTTTTTCCAGATACACTATCCAATCAAAACTATTGGGATGCCTGCCTTTACACACACATTAACTTTAATGGCCAGCCCTGTCTTAGTCCGTAGAGTTAAAAATTGATTTGGCCCACCCTTTGCAGCTAGAACATATTTTGGGAAGGCTGTCCATAAGTGCATTTGTGAGGCCAGGCACTGATGTTGGATGAGAAGGCCTTGCTCGCAGTCTCTACTCTAATTCAGCCAAAAGGTGTTCTATCAGCTTGAGATCAGGACTCTGTGCAGCCAGTCAAATTTCTCCACCTAAAACTCGCTCATCCATGTCTTTATGGACCTTGCTTTGTGCAGTCATTTTGGAATGGGAAGGGGCTATCCCCAAACTGTTCCCACAAAGTTGGGAGCATGAAATTGTCCAAAAAGTCTTGGTATGCTGACACCTTAAGAGTTCCTTTCACTGGAACTAAGGGGCCAAGCCCAACTCCTGAAAAACAACCCCACATCATAACCCCCCTCCACCAAATGATTTGGACCAGTGCACAAAGCAAGGTCCATAAAGACATGGATGAGTGAGTTTGGGGTGGAGGAACTTGACTGGCCTGGACAGAGTCCTGACCTCAACAGAACACCTTGGGGATGAATTAGAGCTGAGAATGTAAGCCAGGCCTTCTCATCCAACATCAGTGCCTGACCTCAAAAATGCACTCCTAAACCTTGTGAGCAGCCTTCCCAACCTTCCCAGAAAAGTTGAAGCTGTTATAGCTGCAAAAGGTGGGCCAAATCAAGTTTGAACCCTACGAACTGAGACTGGGATGCCATTACAGTTCATGTGCATTTAAAGGCAGGCATCCCAATACTTAGGCCAATATATTGTATATTGCTTGTGACACTGAGTATGGCTGTGGATTTAGGCCTGGTTCACACCACAGAGATGCAGAGAACATGCATGAGGCTGCCTGCTGGCTAAGTGGGTAGCAATTCTGTCTAGCAGCTGTGGGGTTGCTGTTTCAATTCCCCAACATCCTAATTCTTGTGTCAAAGTTGATATGCTCTCCCTGTGTGGGTTTCTCACTACAATCCAAAAACATGCTGGCATTTTATTTGTCTCCTGTCGAAATAGTCCCTAATGTAAGAAAGTTCGTTTTGGACTTTATATTGGAAGCTCATTGAAGCCAGGGACTGATATTAATGTTTGTTAGCACTAATCATGCCCAGGGACTTGGACATTTAAAATTGTAGAATTTACACTGCACAGGTACATATGCTTAGAAAACTGTTGCTTTGCTTATGTGCATGTAAATGGACTTCGATCTTTGGCCTGTAGTTGGAGATTTGATGCACATAGCCAAGGGCTAACACAGTTGCAAATAGCATTATGTGTTCCTGCCCATCAGGTGCAATCACTTTAGACATACACAAAGAGACAAATTGAAAGATACTAGTGGGCGTGTACTTCTACTGGGCGTGTGTCAGTGTGCTAACAATACAATCTACCTTATATAAAGGGCTGCAGTAAGGGGGTTTCATTTGGCCTGAGAAGGCCAGATTTTTTGCTGTGATTTGGGGGGGGGGCAAGGAATGATATTGTGCCTATTGACAAACTCCCAACTAGGGGCTGTTTGCTTTCATTCTTGTGCATTTTTTCAATCAAAAGTGGGTTTATGTGGCCATGCTGTCAATGTTTTGTGTGTATTGTTCCTGTCTGACCATGCAGACATGTTTTGGGAGCATGTGCTGACCTTCTACTCTTTGACCTCATTGCTTAATCATGTACACAGAAATGCAGCTTCCAGCAAAACATACTCACCAATGTATGTATGTGGATTTGTGGGGTAATGCTGGGTGTTATATTTTGAACATGTGGCTTTTTTAATATGTTGGAATGCTTTGTAAGAATAATGACTGTTAAGTATGTTTCTATAATCTTGCAGATAAAAATGTGATGCGTTGCCCGTTATACACTGAAAGTAAAGCTGTGTCCACTCTAAGGTTTAGATAAATTTTAGATTGTAAGCTCCTATGAGCAGGGCCATTAAAACCCAATTGCTAACTGTTTTGCTAAATGTAGCACCATATATCCCATAGAAATTTTTTTGAAGCTAGTAAATTAATGTACATAATTTTGTTTCTGCTGGCAAAATAAAAGTAAATTATTGAGTTTTTTTTTTTTTTTCTCTTTTCTTTCTTTTTTAATTAGTTTTTGAGGTGGTGGTTTTGGGGAAGTGCAAGATCTTTTACATCTTAAGCTGCTTTCACAGTGATGGTGCTTTACAGGTGCTCAAAATCGTACCTGTAAAGAGCCTCTCCTCTCGCTCCAGTGTGAACTGGCCCTGACCCTAGGTTCACACCTGTGCATTTTTTCATGCTTTTTGCAGTTTTCAGAAACACTCTACAGTCCATTTAACGTGGTTTCCTATGGTACTAGTTCACATCTATGCGTTTTGCGGCCAGTGTGTTTTTGGAAATGGTCGGGGACTTTTTTTTTCATGTGATTTGCGGGTAATAGGTTTCAATGGAACTGCACCAGTTTGTGATTTTAATGTGTTTTGCGGTTACTTTTTTAACACTATATATAGCTGGTTGCTAACCGGGGGGCCGGGAAGCCAGTTGCTGCATCCTTAACAACCAATGAATCTTCAGCTGTCAGCAGCCTCCCCACTGAAAGTACAAAAAAAATGCCAACCAAAATAGAAATGGCAAAAAATCTGCATTCTCCCCCTCCAGGTCTATACCGGGCCTAGTATGAATTCAGAGGGGGAACCCCCCCATGCCAAAATTTTACAAAAATGGCATGGGATTCCCCCCATTACCAGGCCCTTCGGGTCTGGTATGAATATTAAGGGGAACCCAGCATCAAAAAAAAATTGCGTGGGGGTTCCCCCAAAATCAATATCGGGCCATCCAGGTCTGCTATGGATATGAGGGGGAACCCTGCACCAAAATTTTTAAAAAAATGCTGTGGGGGTCCCCCTAAAATCCATACCAGACCCTTATCCAAGCACGCAACCTGGCAGGCCGCAGGAAAAGAGGGAGGGGGCAAGAGATTGCCCCCCCCTCCTCCTGAAACGTACCTGGCCACATGCCCTCAACATGGGGAGGGTGCTTTGGGGTCCCCCAAAACACCTTGTCCCCATCACCACAACCCTTGCCCAGTGGTTGTGGGGGGCTTATCGGAATCTGGAAGCCCCTTTAACCACTTCAATACTGGGCACTTTCACCCCTTTCCTTCCCAGGCCAATATTCAGCGTTCAGCGCTCTTACACTTTCAATAAGAAATGCGCGGTCATGCAACACTGTACCTAAATGAAATTTTTATCATTTTGTTCACACAAATAGAGCTTTCTTTTGGTGGTATTTATTCACAAATCAGTTTTTTACTTTTGCAATATAAGCGGAAAAAAGAGCGGAAATTTAAAAAAATATCTTCTACTATCTGTTTTAAAAGAAATTCAATAAAATCAAATTTTGTCATAAATTTAAGCCAAAATGTATTCTGCTACATGTCTTTGGTAAAAAAAATCCCGTTAAGTGTATGATAGTTGGTTTGTGTGATCATGAATGCAGATGATCAAGTAGAACGCAGATGATAATGTACAAATGTGCGCAGATTATCACGGACATATGTGTGCAGTTGATCATTGGGACATATAATTTTACTGTTACATATGTGGGGACAGGTGTTTTTAATGTGTGAGGACGTGTGTGTTGGGACAGTGTTTTGGGGACACTATTTTGGGGACATTGTGATTTTACATTGTGTGGGGACACTGGGCCGGTGATCAGTATGTAAAAAGCTGTACAAAACAGCTAATTACCCACTAATCATCGGCTGGCTTCAGCGATCCGCTCTCCTCTCCTCACTGACAGCTTCCGTGTGAGGAGAGGAGAGCCGATTGCCTAGCAACCGGCTCTCTATTTACATCACATGACGGCTGTGATTGGACACAGCTGTCATGTGATCAGGAGGGCCAATCACAGAGCCCTCCTGCTGATCGGAGATGTGCCGTGTACGGGTGACACAAGCGCATTGGGATCGTGGCACTGCGTGGGCACATGCATGCACGATCCCCTCCTTCTGAGGGACGTTCCTGAATGTCCATTAAGGAGGAGGAAGCACCCACCCTGCCGTATATGTGCAGTGGCCTGGTGGGAGGTGGTTAACAAGGGGACCCCCATATCCTACCCCCCATGTGAATGGGTATCGGGTACATTGTACCCCTACACATTCACCAAAAAAATCAGTAAAATGTGACAAAAGACAATAGCCGGTTTTTGACAATCCCTTTATTAAAAATGTCTTCTTCTTTCCCCGCTTCTTCCTCTGGCTTCTTCTTCTCCCCGCTTCTTCCTGCATCTTCCTCCGCTTCTTCCTTCGGTCTTCTCCATCTTCCTACGGCTTCTTCCTCCCCTGGTCCGTCCTCCGGTCTTTCTCCTCCGCTGCTCCCACTGAACATTCAAAAATCGAACCTCCTCCGATGCTGCGATGGGGCAGATGATGTGACTCCGAAACCTTGTGGGGTGGGGTCTCCTGATGATATCATCCAGCGGCCACGCGCTTGAAAGTGGACAGATCAGCTGGCCACAGCATCGGAGGAGGTTTGTTTTCATAGCAGGTCGGTGGCGGGAGCGGCAGAGGAGAAAGACCGGAGCCGGAGGAAGATGGAGAAGACCAGAGGAAGATGGAGGATGAATCGGGGGAAGATGGAGGAAGAAGCAGGGGAAGAAGAAGCCAGAGGAAGATTGAGAGGATGCAGGGAAAGAAGAAGACATTTTTAATAAAGGAATTGTCAAAAACCGGCTATTGTCTTTTGTCACATTTTACTGCTTTTTTGGTGAATGTGTAGGGGTACAATGTATCCAATACCCATTCACATGGGGGGGCTGGGATCTGTGGGTCCCCTTGTTAAAGGGGGCTTCCAGATTCCGATAAGCCCCCTGCCCACAGACCCCCACAACCACCGGGCAAGGGTTGTTGGGGTGAGGCCCTTGTCCCCATCAACATGGGGACAAGGTGTTTTGGGGGGACCCCAAAGCACCCTCCCCATGTTGAGGGCACCTGTATGGTTCAGGAGCAGAGGGAGCGCTCTCTCGTCCCCCCTCATTTCCTGTGGCCTGCCCGGTTGCATGCTCAGATAAGGGTCTGGTATGGATTTTGGGGGGATCTCCAAACCATTTTTTTAATTGTAGCACAGGGTTCCCCTTAATATCCATAGCAGACCTGAAGGGCCCTGGTATCGATTTTGGGGGGGCCCATGCATTTTTTTTGATGCAGGGTTCCCCTTAATATCCATATCAGACCTGAAGGGCCTGGTATGGATTTTGGGGGGCCTCCCACACAATTTTTTTTTTTGGTGCAGGGTTCCTCTTAATATCCATACCAGACCTGAAGGGCCTGGTAATGGACTGGGGGCAGAACTCACGCCGTTTTTTTCAATGATTTTTTATCTATATTGCCAGGATCCGACAGTACATTACAGCCGTGAGCAGTTTTAACTTATTTTTTTTCCTTTAGAAATGTCATTTTGCTGTGGTACTGTTCTAAACATGGGAAAGATGCGTTACTTTACAGGCATACTAAGAACAGCCCCTGGCACGATATTAAAAGTAATATTTCATTTTTATTGTTTCCCTGCTCCTGAAAAACTGCCATTTTTCAAACTTGTTTTGCATTGATGCATGTCCCCTGGGGCAGGACCTGGGTCCTCATACACTTTTTATGGCAATAACTTGCATATAAGCCTTTAAAATGAGCACTTTTGATTTTTCATGTTTGTGTCTTATGGACTTTAATGATGTTCACACACTTTTTTGGCCTTTTCGCAAGTTCTGATGCGAACCGAACCAGGGGCGTTCGGCTCATCCCCACCCAATGGCACATAAGCATGGTTGGTACCATAATATTAATGCCTCAAATGCAAAACATTATTGTATACAATGAAAAGAATCAAACATTAGTAATAGTATTTTCTATGTATGTTTGTGCTCAGCTCCATAACGTAGTGGTATGCCCTGCTACCTTCAAAGGTTCAAGTCATGGGTTTGGATTCCACAAATGGTCTCACCTCCTGAAAACATACGTTGCAGCATAATTAGTGAATGCACATCAGTTTGGTTTATTCCATCATTTTAACTCTTCAAATGCATGCAATGGTATGTAATTATTCAATAATATTATGGTGTGGAATTCAAAAAATCAGCTACTCAAAAATGAAGGGAAAAAAAAGCGTGGGGGCCCCCCCTCCAGTGCATACCAGGCCCTTCAGATCTGGTATGGACTTTAAGGGAAATTCCATGCCAAAATGTAAAAAAAAATGGCGTAGGGATCCCCCCAAAATCCATACCAGACCCTTATCCAAGCAGGAACCTGGCAAAGAGGGGGGGATGAGAGAGTGCCCCCCACCTCCTCCTGAACTGTACCAGACCAAATACCCTCAACATGGGGAGGGTGATTTAGGCCCCCTAAAAACACCTTGTCCCCATGTTGATGGGGACAAGGGCCTCATCCCCACAACCCTTGTCCAGTGGTTGTGGGGGTCTGCGGGCGGGGGGCTTATTCGGAATCTGGAAGCCCCGTTTAACAAGGGGACCCCCAGATCCCGGCCCCCCCATGTGAATGGGTATCGGGTACATTGTACCCCTACACATTCACCAAAAAAACCAGTAAAATGTGACAAAAGACAATAGCTGGTTTTTGACAATTACTTTATTAAAAATGTCTTCTTCTTTCCCCGCTTCTTCCTCCAGTCTTCTCCATCTTCTTCTTCCCCCCGCTTCTTCTTCCATCTTCCTCCACTTTCTTCTCTGGTTTTCTCCATGTTCCTCTGGCTCGGGTCTTTCTCCTCCGCCGCTCCCGCCACCGACCTGCTATGAAAACGAACCTTCTCTGACGCTGTGGCCAGCTGATCTGTCCGCTTTCATAGCGCCCATTTCATATATAACTATGGGGCGTGGCCGCCAGATGATGTCATCAGGAGACCCCACCCCTTGTGGGGCGGGGTCTCGGAGTCACGTCATCCACCCCATCGCAGCATCGGAGGAGGTTTGTTTTTTGAATGTTCAGCGGGAGTGGTGGAGGAGAAAAACCGAGGACAGACCAGGGGAAGAAGAAGACGGAGGAAGATGGAGAAGACCGGAGGAAGAAGCGGAGGAAGATGTAGGAAGAAGCAGGGAGAAGAAGAAGCCAGAGAAAGATGGAGAAGACCGGATAAAGAAGCGAGGAAAGAAGAAGACATTTTTAATAAAGGAATTGTCAAAAACCGGCTACGTGTCTTTTGTCACATTTTACTGCTTTTTTTGGTGAATGTGTAGGGGTACAATGTACCCGATACCCATTCACATAGGGGGGACAGGATCTGGGGGTCCCCTTATTAAAGGGAGATTCCAGATTCCAATAAGGCCCCCACCCGCAGACCCCCACAACCACCGGGCAAGGGTTGTGGGGATGAGGCCCTTGTCCCCAGCAACATGGGGGCAAGGTGTTTTGGGGGATCGCAAAGCACCTTCCCCATGTTGAGGGCATGTGGCCTGGTATGGTTCAGGAGGAGGGGGGCGCTCTATCGTCCCCATCTTTTCCTGTGGCCTGCCAGGTTGCGTGCTTGGATAAGGGTCTGGTATGGATTTTGGGGGGACCCCTATGCCAATTTTTTTTTTAATTTTGGCACAGGGTTCCCCTTAATATCCATAGCAGACCTGAAGGGTCTGCTATGGATTTTGGGGGGACCCCTACGCCATTTTTTTTAAATTTGGCGTGGAGTTCCCCTTAATATCCATACCAGACTCGAAGGGCCTGGTATGGACTGGTGGGGGGAACCTTCGCTGTTTTTTTTTCTTTGATTTTATTTCTATATTGCGGGGAACCGGCAATTCATTACAGCTGCAAGCAATTTTTCATGAAATTTTTTCCTTTAGAAATGTCATTTTGCTGCGGTACAGTAATAAACACGGGAATGGTGCGCTACTTTACAGGCATACTATAGACAGCCCCAGGTACGATATTTAAAGGAATTTTTTATTTGTATTGTTTCACTTTAAGCATTATTAAAATCACTGCTCCTGAAAAAACGGCCACTTTAAAAAACATTTTTTCCAATTGATACATGTCTCCTGGGGCAGGACCCAGGTCCCTATACACGTTTTGTAGCAAAGAATTTGCATATAAGCCTTCAGTGAGAACTTTGGATTTTGCAGCTTCAAGCCCCATTGACTTCCACTATTCCCGCATATGTGATCTGACAGGCATTTTTGCCTGCAATAGTGCTGCTTTCTATTTGCATTAGCGCTCAGTTTCTGAGAGTTGAAGTCTTACTTGGCCTTATTTGGGTGCTATTTTTTGGGACTGCAAGATCATTTTTCAGCGCTATAGTAAATGACCCCTAAAGTATCTCACAAAATTGAGTACACCCCTTACACTTTTGTAAATATTTTATTATATCTTTTCATGTGACAACACTAAAGAAATGACACTTTACTACAATGTAAAGTAGTGAGTGTACAGCTTGTATAACAGTGTAAATTAGCTGCCCCCTCAAAATAACTCAACACACAGCCATTAATGTCTGAACCACTGGCAACAAAAGTGAGTATACCCATAAGTGAAAATGTTCAAACTGGGGCAAATTAGCCATTTCCCTTCCTGGTGTCATGTGACTCGTTAGTGTTACAAGGTCTCAGGTGTGAATGAGAAGCAGATGTGTTGAATTTGGTGTTATCGCTATCGCTCTCTCATACTGGTCACTGGAAGTTCAACATGGCACCTCATTGCAAAGAACTCTCTGAGCATCTGAAAAAAAGAATTGTTGCCCTACATAAAGATGGAGAAAGAAAAAAAAAAAAATATATATATATATATATATATATATATATATATATATATATATATATATATATATATATATATATATATATATATATATATATATATAACTGCGCTAGAAAAAATTCAAAGCATAAACCGTGAACCAATAATCGTAAAAGCTGCAATTCAAAATATATGACACACATATACCCAATTAAATAGAAAAAACACCTGAATCGCGCTAATGAATGAAAATTATTAAGTGATCAGTGAAAAATAAAATAAAACCAATAAGTATAACCTTATTGTTATATAACTCTATGTTCATTGATAATAAACCTTAGGTGCACATATAAACAATAAATGATAAAAGGAAGAAAAAAGTCTCTCAATAAATAATGAATAATCCACCCGTGCAAAACACAAATTGCAAAAGTCAATCCATAAGAAATTCTTCAACTGTTGTGCAGCAAGAGATGTGAGCCACCACCAGTATAGAAGGGGTTACTTCTTACCGGACATGAATGATCCCCCATTACAGAGGATCATAGCAGGCATGTCAGCTGTATAACTCCCGTGCTGGACTCCTAAGGCGGTGCCTCAGATCATCAAAGGGACCCGCTCAGTGCAGTGGTAAGTATTGCATGTAACACAAAGTGGGAAACTTCGATCGTGTAAAACCTTTTTTAAATTTATTTGTATAAAAGTTTTCCCACTTTGTGTTACATGCAATACTTACCACTGCACTGATCGGGTCCCTTTGATGATCTGAGGCACCGCCGTAGGAGCCCAGCACGGGAGTTATACAGCTGACATGCCTGCTATGATCCCCTGTAATGGGGGATCATTCATGTCCGGTAGGAAGTAACCCCTTCTATACTGGTGGTGGCTCACATCTCTTGCTGCACAACAGTTGAAGAATTTCTTATGGATGGACTTTTGCAATTTGTGTTTTGCACGGGTGGATTATTCATTATTTATTGAGAGACTTTTTTCTTCCTTTTATCATTTATTGTTTATATGTGCACCTAAGGTTTATTATCAACGAGCATACAGTTATATAACAATAAGGTTATACTTATTGGTTTTATTTTATTTTGTTTTTCACTGATCACTTAATAATTTTCATTCATTAGCACGATTCAGGAGTTTTTTCCCTACATAAAGATGGCCTAGGCTATAAGAAGATTACCAAGACCCCGAAACTGAGATGCAGCATGGTGGCCAAGACCATACAGCGATTTAAAAGGACAGGTTCCACTCAGGACAGGCCTCCCCATGGTCGACCAAAGAATTTGAGTGCATGTGCTCAGCGTCATATCCAGAGGTTGTCTTTGGGAAATAGACATATATGTTACATAGTTACATAGTAGGTGAGGTTTAAAAAAGACACAAGTTCATCAAGTCCAACCTATGTGTGATTATGTGTCAGTATTACATTGTATATCCCTGTATGTTGCGGTCATTCAGGTGGTTATCTAATAGTTTCTTGAAGCTATCGATGCTCCCCGCTGAGACCACCGCCTGTGGAAGGGAATTCCACATCCTTGCCGCTCTTACAGTAAAGAACCCTCTATGTAGTTTAAGGTTAAACCTCTTTTCTTCTAATTTTAATGAGTGGCCACGAGTCTTGTTAAATTCTCTTCTGTGAAAAAGTTTTATTTCTATTGTAGGGTCACTAGTACGGTATTTGTATATTGAAATCATATCCCCTCTCAAGCGTCTCTTCTCCAGAGAGAATAAGTTCAGTGCTCCCAACCTTTCCTCATAACCAAGATCCTCCAAACCCTTTATTAGCTTTGTTGCCCTTCTTTGTACTTGCTCCATTTCCAGTACATCCTTCCTGAGGACTGATGCCCAGAACTGGACAGCATACTCTAGGTGCGGCCGGACCAGAGTCTTGTAGAGTGGGAGAATTATCGTTTTATCTCTGGAGTTGATCCCCTTTTTAATGCATGCCAATATTCTGTTTGCTTTGTTAGCAGCAGCTTGGCATTGCATGCCATTGCTGAGCCTATCATCTACTAGGACCCCCAGGTCCTTTTCCATCCTAGATTCCCCCAGAGGTAAGTGCTGCCAGCATTGCTGCAGAGGTTGAAGGGGTGGCCGGAACTGGTTGCTGCCAGCACTGGGGAGCTACAGTTCATTGAGGGAACCATGAATGTCAACATGTACTGTGACATACTGAAACAGAGCATGATCCCCTCCCTTCAGAGACTGGGGTGCAGGGCAGTATTCCAACATGATAAGGACCCCAAACACACCTCCAAGATGATTACTGCCTTGCTTAAGATGCTGGGGTTAAGGGTGATGGACTGGCTAAGCATGTCTCCAGACCTAAACCCTATTGAGCATCTGTGGGGCATCCTCAAATGGAAGGTGGACGAACGCAAGGTCCATAACATCCACCAGCTCCGTGATGTCGTCATGGGGGAGTAGAAGAGAACTCCAGTGGCAATCTGTGAAGCTCTGGTGAACTCTATGCCCAAAAGTATCCTTCTAATGGAAAATAATGGTGGTCACGCAAAATATTGACACTTTGGGCCCAATTTGGACATTTTCACTTAGGGGTGTACTCACTTTTGTTGCCAGAGGTTTAAACATTAATGGCTGTGTGTTGCGTTATTTTGAGGGAACAGCAAATTTACACTGTTTTACAAGCTGTACACTCGCTACCTTACATTGCAACAAAGGGGGTCATTTACTATAGCATTGCAGCGCTAATTACCGTGAATTACCGTGAATTAGCGCTAATCGCATTAATTAGCACTAAAACGGTATTCATTAGAGTGCTGGTAAAAAAATACTCCCAAAATTGAATTGACTATAGTTCCCTGAAAACAAGTAGCGCCCAAACTCTTATTCTGCTAACACCTGAAGTAGTTCACATGGAAATAATGTTTAGAGCATGATATAATTTCCTAAGTAGTACTGAAATGTGTGGTATATTGTTTAAAGATAATCTGTTTTTAAACAGTATGAAAAAATGATTTCTACCCTGAAATATCTTTAAAAGTCTGAGAAGAGATGAATTCCCCGTCTCTGAACAACTAGGTGCCAACACAACTGAGCATGCTCAGATGTGCAAACGACTCTCATTTTAGCTCCCATGGCTTTTTTACAGGGCGCTATAGTAAATACCAAAATGAGCGCTGGGTTAAAGAGCGTTTTTTTTGGGGAGTGAAAATGAGAGTTACAGTATGTAGCCCAATGCAAGTTTCAGCCATTGATTTTAATGGTACAGTTTTAACTTTCCCAAAAAATATTTTTCTTGTTGAAATAAAATGTATCTTTCTCTGAAATAAATTGTATTTGCAACAGTGTTGCTTCTACTTAATCTATTTTGTTTATAAGAATTCTAGAATGTGGAATGTTTTCATGTTTTGGTAAAATATTTTTTCTCTGTCACTTCCACTTGTTACTCTCCATCTCACAAACATCTTTACCCAAACTCACACAGGTGTCTTTACAAACCACAAACAATACCATTGCTGATACAAATGTAAAATGAGTCAATTTTTGGTGTTTTTTTATTATTTCCAAATAATCATAATTTGAGCCCAAAAAATGTGATCTGTGTACCACCATCAGAAATCAAAATGTATTTCCCAAAAATCAGAGGGTAACATCACTATTCTACATTTACCCACCAAGAACCACCTAATATCACAGAATAAATTAAGAAGAATAACGCTTGAGTAATGTAATTCCACCACCTATATTTCCAAAGAAATGCAGTATATATATGTTTATTTATGTGTAGGAGGTTTTTACATCTGCCTGCTCCATGGTTTAGAGGTTAGACCTTCTGCTTAGCATCCCTGAGGATCTGGGTTCAAATCCCAAACATGCTGCACCATGTAGAGAAGTTGTCTCATCTCCCTATGTTGTTATACATAACTCCTGACTCAGGTCCTAAAACTATGTCTAAATGTGATATTTATGTTGAGGATAAGGTTCCACCACCATTTTAAATCTTGCCAGATACACTATCTAGCCAAAAGTATTGGGACACCTGCCTTTATACACAAATTAAGTTTAATGGCAGCCCAGTCTTAGTCCGTAGGGTTAAAATTTTATTTGCCCACCCTTTGCAGCTATAACAGCTTCTGGGAAGGCTGTCCACAAGGTTTAGCGTGTCTATGGGAATGTTTGACAAATTCTTCCAGAAGCGCATTTGTGAGGCCAAGCCCAACCCCTGAAAAACAACCTCACATCATAATCCCCCCTTCACCAAATTATTTGGACCAGTGCACAAACCAAAGTCCACAAAGACATAGATGAGTGAGTTTGGGGTGGAGGAACTTGACTGGCCTGCACAGAGTCCTGACCTCAACACAACAGAACACCTTGGAGATGAATTAGAGCTGGGACTGTAAGCCAAGCCTTCTTGTCCAACATCAGTGCCTGACCTCACAAATGCACTTATGGAAGAATGATCAAACATTCCCATATACACACTCCTAAACCATGTGGACAGCCTTCCCAGAAGTGTTGAAGCTGTTATAGCTGCAAAGGGTGGGCCAAATCAATTTTAAACCCTACAGACTAAGACTGGAATGCCATTACAGTTCATGTGTGTATAAAAGCAGGTGTCCCAATACTTAGGACAATATTTTGTATATTGCTTGTGACACTGAGCATGGCTATGGACTTAGGGCTGGTTAACACCACAGAGATGCAGACTACATGTGTGAGGCTGCCTGCTGGATAAGTGGGTAGGTTCCATCTACAGTAGAAGCACTGGGGCTGGTTTAATTCCCCAACATGCTAATGCTTGTGTTGAAGTTTATATGTTCTCCCTGTGTGGGTTTCTCATCACAATCCACAGACATGCTGGCACCCCATTTGTTTCCTGACAAAATAATCTCTAATGTAAGAAAGTTAGTTTTGGACTTTAGATTGAAAGCTCATTGCAGCCAGGGACTGTCTGATGTTAATGTTTGTTAGCACTAATCATGCCCAGGGACTTGGACATTTAAAATTGTAGGGTTTACATTGCACAGGTACAAATGCTTAGAAAACTGTTGCTTTGTTTATGTGCATACACATGGGACTTTGATCTTTGGCCTGTAGTTGGAGATTTGATGCACATAGCCAAGGGCTAACACAGTTGCAAATAGTATTATGTGTTCTTGCTCATCAGATTGAAAGATACTGGTGGGCGTGTACTTCTATTGGGCGTGTGTCAGTGTGCTAACAATACAACCTATCTTATATGAAGGGCTGCAGTAGGGGGGTTCGTTTGAGGCCAGGTTTTTTGCTGTGATTTGTGGGGGGGAGAGAAGGAAAGATATTGTGCATAATGGCAAATGCCCAACTAGGGCTGTTTGCTGAAATTCTTGTGCCTTTTTTTCCTTTAAAAGTGGGTTTGTGTGACCATGCTGTCAATGTTGTGTGTGTATTGTTCCTGTCTGACCATGCATTCGTGGTTTGGGAGCCTCTGCTAACCTACTACTCTTTGATCTCATTGCCTAATCATGTACACAGAAATGCAGCTTCCAGCAGAACATGGTCACCAGTGTATGTGTGTGGATTGTGGGGTGGTGGTGGGTGTTATAGTTTGAATATGTGACTTTTTAATGTTATGTTGGAATGCTTTGTAAGAATAATGACTGTTAAATATGTTACTATAATCTTGCAGATAAAAATATGATGTGGGTTGGTGGGTGAGTAATTGTACTATGAGATGCGTTACCCATTATACACTGAAAGTAAATGTGTGTCCACTCTAAAGTTTAGACAAATTTTAGATTGTAAGCTCCTATGAGCAGGGCCCTTAAAATGAATGTACATAATTATTTTCTGCTGGAAAAACAAAAGTACATTATTGTGCTTGCTTGTTTTTTTGGGGGTGGTGGTTTTGGGGAAGTACAATATCTTACTAATACATATAGAAATTATAAGATATAATTGTGCACCAAAAAACGAATCTCTTCAGTAGGGATGAGCCGAACACCCCCGGGTTCGGTTCACAGCAGAACATGCTGTAAAGTTCGGTGAACCAGCTAGATCGCAGGACACAGGCTTTTCACTCAAAAGGAGGTTTATTGACAACACTTCGGGCCGCGGCCATTTTTTTACCAGTTGCACCAGGTCATGCATTTGAGACCGTGGTGGATGATCAGGACGATACTTCCATTGGTGCACTCGTTGGGCCCGAACAGCTGTAGTCACCCCTAAACGAGCTAGTATATCTGCCTTTACTTTTTGATAGTCTTTAGCATCATCCGGTGGCAGGTCGAAGTAGGCTTTTTGAGGATCTCTGGTTAGGAAAGGAGCAATTAGGCCGGCCCACTGGTCCTGGGGCCACCCTTCTCTCTCTGCCGTCCTCTCAAATGTAGCAAGAAATGAATCTACATCATCACTCAGGGACAACTTCTGCAAAAAATGGCTGGCCCTCACGGGCACCTGGTTGCCAGGGGCAACAGCCGCTTGCTCACGGCCCTGAGAAAGCTGCTGCACTACTTCTTTTAAGGCAATCACCTGAGCCTGCATAACCCCTTGCTGGGTCGATTGCTGGACTGCCAACTGGGCCACCAACAGGCGAGTATTTTCTTGCTGTACCTCCAGCTGGGTTGCTAAGCGCTGATTAGCTTCCTCATGGCGAGTCTGCACTTGTATATTAGCCAAGGCCAGCTGTTTAATTAGCTCCTCCATTCCTTCAGCTTTCAGGGTTTGTGCAGCTTTAACCCAGGACATAAATCCACTGTACTGCCCCTTTAAATGTCAGTTTAAGTCCAATGCAGCAAAAAAAAAAAAAACAGCAAGAAAAATGCCTGTTACTCTGTCCTGCCCACACTTGTAAAGTTCGGGGAACCAGCTAGATCGCAGGACACAGGCTTTTCACTCAAAAGGAGGTTTATTGAACTTAAATAGCTTTACAGCAGCAAAAACAACAGAAAGAGATTTCAGTCTCACCGACTTGCTTCCCCTGCCAGGAGGCTTCTAGGTAGGACACTGTTGTTCACTTTTGTTGCTGCGCACAAAAACACCATCCACATTCTCCTCTACACTCCTCCACACCCATCCATAACTTCCTGTCTTGTTTTAAACCCACTTCCCCTGACAGGTGAGTTAACCCTTTTTGTTCCCTTAAAGGGACCACAGTCTAAACAGAGGGCAAACATAGCGTCCTTCCAGGACCCAGCCACGGCGTCCTATACATATCCCCCCTGTGCCCCAATGCCAAGGAGGTGGAGGCAACAGTGGAGCTCAAACAATGGACTCAGGAGAGGGCATCTGCATTTTGATGCAGTCTCCCGGGCCTATGCTCCACTACAAATTTAAATTCCTGGAGTGCCAGGAACCACCGAGTAACTCTGGCATTATTCCCTTTACCTTGTCACAGCCATGTTAAAGGGGCATGGTCAGAAATCAGCCTAAACTTCCTCCCCAAATGGTGATATCTGAGGGATTCCAGAGCCCACTTAATGGCCAGACACTCTCGTTCAATTATAGCGTAGTTTTTCTCCGCTGGTGTTAACTGAGGTAGACTACCGGGTGCTCCTCTCCATGAACAACCTGTGACAACACTGCTCCCAATCCTACATCGGAAGCATCAGTTTGGACAACAAATTATTTTGAAAAATTGGGTGCTACCAGGACAGGGTGTTGGCACAGTGCCGACTTGAGCTCCAAAAAGGCCTTCTCAGCGTCTGCATTCCACTCCACCATGACCGATTTCTGACGCGTAGTCAGATTGGTCAATGGAGCCGCCAACGTGGCAAAGTTGGGTACAAACCTCCTGTAGTATCCCACCATGCCCAAGAATGCACGTACCTGCTTTTTTGTGAGGGGACGGGGCCAACTCTGTATAGCCTCTACCTTGCTGACCTGAGGTTTCCCCATCCCTCTACCCACAATATATAGCCCAGGTATTTCCCCTCCTCCATTCCAAAAGCAAATTTTTCATGGTTTATTGTAAACCCCTCCTTCCAAAGAGCAAGTGTGATTCCCAGTCTCTGCTAAAAATGACTATGTCGTCCAAGTACACTGAGGCATACTTCCGGCGAGGTCGTAAAATCCTATCCATTGCTCGCTGGAATGTGGCTGGAGCAGTTTGCAATCCAAAAGGCATCATTTTGTACTGAAAACTCCCCTCTGGGGTAGAAAAAGCAGTTTTCTCTCTAGCAGCCTTAGTCAACGGGATTTGCCAATATCCCTTGGTAAGGTCTAATGTAGTGATATACCTGGCTGGACCTAGTCTCTCAATAAGCTCATCTAGCCGGGGCATGGGGTAGGCATCAAGCCGTGAAACTTCATTAAGTTTCCGGAAATCATTGCAGAATTGCAGAGTCCCGTTGGGCTTCGGTACCAACACAATCGGGCTCGACCACTCACTCTGCGATTCTTCGATAATCTCCAGGTCTAACATCTTCTTCACTTCCTCTGAAACAGCCTTCCTTTGGGCCTCTGGGATGCAGGTAGGGCCGGACAAAAACTTTGACTCCTGGTTCCATGATAATATCATGCTCTATGATACTCGTGAGCCCTGGCAAGTCTGAAAATTTCTCTTTATTTCTCTGCAAGAACTCCTTTGCCTGCTGACTTTGGGTTTTAGACAGGGTATTTGCTACTTGGACACTCTTCACCCCAACCCGAGGCTCCAATGTTGCACTAGCCAGGGAGGTCACTGGTTCCCTCTATGTCCAGGGCTTTAACAGGTTCACATGATATATTTGATAGGGTTTCCTCTTACCTGGTTGGTGGACTCTGAAATTTACCTCTCCCACTTTTTCTACAACTTCAAAGGGGCCTTGCCACCTGGCCAGGAATTTACTTTCCACAGTGGGAATCAACACCGCTACTCAATCCCCCACTTGGAAGTTCCTTATTTTAGCAGCCCTATTATAGACCCATCGTTAAGCCTCCTGGGCTTTTTGTAAATGTTCCTTGACTAGTGGCATCATAGTTTCGGATCCTCTCCTGCATTTGGGAAACATATTCAAGAACACTCTTATGCTGAATAGGTTCACTTTCCTATTCCAATTTAACAAAATCCAGTAGTCCGCGAGGTCTCCGCTCATATAGCAACTCATAGGGCAAAAACCCAGTGGAGGCCTGGAGCACTTCCCGGATAGCAAACAGGAGAGCTGGTAACAGGCAGTCCCAGTCTTTTCCATCCCTTTGTACAACTCTCTTGAGCATAGATTTAAGGGTCTTATTAAAGCCTTCTACCAACCCATTCGTTTGGGGATGGTAGACCGATGTGCGCAGCTGTTTAATCCGGAAGAGCTTGCACACATCGGCCATAACCCTCAACATAAATGGGGTGCTCTGGTCCGTGAGTATTTCCTTGGGAAAACCAGTCCGTGTTAACAACTGCAATAATTCCTGGGCAATAGCCTTAGAGGAGGTATTCCGCAGGGGTAGGGCCTCAGGATATCGGGTGGCATAGTCGAGGATCACCAGTATGTAGGAGTGATCTCGAGCCGACTTTACCAAGGGACCCACTATATCCATGTCTATCCTCTCGAATGGGACCTCAATTATGGGCAGAGGGAAGTGAGTCACCGGAGCGGTCAACTGACAGATGGGACAAGAGGTACAGTATCTCCTTACCTCTGCTTTTAGACCTGGTCAGTAAAACCGCTTGGTGATCCGTGCCTCCGTCTTTTCAACTCCCAGGTGTCCCCCTAAAACATCGTCATGGGCCAGGTCCAGGACCTTGCGTCTATACTGTTGGGGTACCA
This sequence comes from Lithobates clamitans, assembly GCA_037952925.1. NCBI lineage: Eukaryota > Metazoa > Chordata > Amphibia > Anura > Ranidae > Lithobates > Lithobates clamitans. The sequence goes on from JBBGZY010000022.1 coordinate 2,977,099, forward strand.
ATAATTGCTCTACCACATTTTCTCCCACGTTGGTAACCCGATAAAGCAATTCATTACATATTGCAAAGTGTGGCCACTGCTCATTCGCACCTGGCTCTTGGGGAACCCCATTTACTACTACAACCTGTTCCCGTGCATGGGCCAAAGTGGGGTCCTGCATCTGGACAGTACCAAATGCCCCCTGAGGAACACCCAAATCCGGCAGGGCAGGGGTAGCGGCCACTTCCTCATCCTCTTCCCCCAGCATTACCTGAAGTGGGGAAGGTTCTCCCCTCATCAGTGTTCAGGTAGGTCTGTGAACCACACATTTTGATATCCTTAACAGTATCAGCACTACTTTCATCACCATTAACCAAATCATTAGCATTTTCATCAGCTGGATCCACATTAAGAACATTTGGCATTTCAGGGTTATTTCTCTCAACAGCAGGAACAGAGGGACTAGTTTCTCCAGAGTCTCTGGATCGTTCAGGTAGTTCTCCTTGTCCCCACAGTTTTGCAAATAATGGACAGTCTCGTCCTATGATAACATCATGTACCAAGTTCTTTACCACCCCCACCTTTTGAGTACCAGTGCCACATGCTGTGGAGATGGACACCGAGATGAGAGGGTACTCTCTAGTGTCCCCGTGAATGCAGACAACCTGTAAAGTTTTGCTTACCGGACCGATCTTCCCAATTACTCTAGGACGAACCAGGGTTACCGAGCTTCCGGAGTCCAGCAAATCCCGGGCAGGGAGGTGGTTCACTTGGACTTCACACTCAAATTTCTGTTCTCCAAGGTCAAGATGTGTTGTGCATGCTTTATGGGCATAAAAAAACCCCCTCCGAAGAACCCCACAATCCATGGGCTCCTCTTGCAGTGGGCAGTGGCCCGGGTATGGCCCCAGGAATGACATTGGCAATATTGTACATCCCGTCCTCTCCAAACAGGAACAGATCGCTGAGGAGGTATCGGGAGTGACTCTTGACCTTCCGGGGTTTTGGTTCCAGAGCTCCGGGATGTCCTTTCGAAGGGCAGCAGTCGATCGAATAGGCCATGGCAGACTGGGTCCTTGGCGCTTGGTAGGGCCAAGCAGATCCTCCACCACTGTATATCATTCCACCATCTCAACAAGGAGGTTCACTGTTTTGGGGTCTCCATGGCTGACCCACCGTTGAAGGTCATCTGGCAGTGACCTTAGGTACTGGTCCAGCACGACCCGCTCCACAATTTGGGGGCCAGACAACACTTCGGGCCGCGGCCATTTTTTTACCAGTTGCACCAGGTCATGCATTTGAGACCGTGGTGGATGATCAGGACGATACTTCCATTGGTGCACTCGTTGGGCCCGAACAGCTGTAGTCACCCCTAAACGAGCTAGTATTTCTGCCTTTACTTTTTGATAGTCTTTAGCATCATCCGGTGGCAGGTCGAAGTAGGCTTTTTGAGGATCTCTGGTTAGGAAAGGAGCAATTAGGCCGGCCCACTGGTCCTGGGGCCACCCTTCTCTCTCTGCCGTCCTCTCAAATGTAGCAAGAAATGAATCTACATCATCACTCAGGGACAACTTCTGCAAAAAATGGCTGGCCCTCACGGGCACCTGGTTGCCAGGGGCAACAGCCGCTTGCTCACGGCCCTGAGAAAGCTGCTGCACTACTTCTTTTAAGGCAATCACCTGAGCCTGCATAACCCCTTGCTGGGTCGATTGCTGGACTGCCAACTGGGCCACCAACAGGCGAGTATTTTCTTGCTGTACCTCCAGCTGGGTTGCTAAGCGCTGATTAGCTTCCTCATGGCGAGTCTGCACTTGTATATTAGCCAAGGCCAGCTGTTTAATTAGCTCCTCCATTCCTTCAGCTTTCAGGGTTTGTGCAGCTTTAACCCAGGACATAAATCCACTGTACTGCCCCTTTAAATGTCAGTTTAAGTCCAATGCAGCAAAAAAAAAAAAAACAGCAAGAAAAATGCCTGTTACTCTGTCCTGCCCACACTTGTAAAGTTCGGGGAACCAGCTAGATCGCAGGACACAGGCTTTTCACTCAAAAGGAGGTTTATTGAACTTAAATAGCTTTACAGCAGCAAAAACAAAAGAAAGATATTTCAGTCTCACCGACTTGCAAAGTCCAGAACTGCTATCGCAGTTAAACAGTCCTTGGTTTCTGTTGCAGGTAGCTTCCCCTGTCAGGAGGCTTCCAGGCAGGACACTGCTGTTCACTTTGGTTGCTGCACACAAAAACACCATCCACCATGCACATTCTCCTCTACACTCCTCCACACCCATCTATAACTTCCTGTCTTGTTTTAAACTCACTTCCTCTGACAGGTGAATTAACCCTTTTTGTTCCCTTAAAGGGACCACAGTCCAAATAGAGGGGAAACATAGCGTCCTTCCAGGACCCAGCCACGGCGTCCTATACAATGCGAACAGGCAAAAAATTTGTTTGAACGCGCGAACACCGTTAAAGTCTATGGGACACAAACGTGAAAAATCAAAAGTGCTAATTTTAAGGCTTAATATGCAAGTTATTTTCATAAAAAGTGTTTGGGGACCTGGGTCCTGCCCCAGGGGACATGTATCAATGCAAAAAAAAGTTTTAAAAACAGACGTTTTTTCGGGAGCAGTGAATTTAATAATGCTTAAAGTGAAACAATAAAAGTGAAATATTCCTTTAAATTTCGTACCTGGGGGTGTCTATACTATGCCTGTAAAGTGGCGCATTTTTCCCATCTTTAGAATAGTCCCTGCACAAAATTACATTTCCAAAGGAAAAAAGTCATTTAAAAGTAATAGCGGCTATAGTGAATTGTCTATGGGAGAAATCAAAAGTGCTAATTTTAAGGGTTAATATGCAAGTTATTGTCATAAAAAGTGTTTGGGGACCCGGGTCCTGCCCTAGGGGGCATGTACTGTATCAAATCAAAAAAAAGTTTTAAAAACGTCAGTTTTTTCGGGAGCAGTGATTTTAATAATGCTTAAAGTGAAACAATAAAAGTGAAATATTCCTTTAAATTACGTACCTGGGGGGTGTCTATAGTATGCCTGTAAAGTGGCACATTTTTCACGTCTTTAGAATAGTCCCTGCACAAAATGACATGAAAATAAGTCATTTAAAAGTAATAGCGGCTGGGGGGCATGTCTGGACGTGAAGCAGGGAAGAAGTGTTTGTGCTGTGCTCCGCACAAACAGAGACAATCCACTGCCATCCTTCCTTTGCGTCATCCCGGTGAACATTGGAAATATCAGCATACCCTTCAGGGCATCGGGTGCCACATCTATAACTACTCCCTGACTGCAGACTGTGCCCGGCTGTGTGTATTTTACAGATCAACTTCTTGATCTCCAGGCTCGAGGCCCGCCGCCTTCTTGAGGCCTGTGGCACATAGAGAACCGAGGGTCGGAGGACCGCTGCATCCCAGCACACCGGCAGCCACCCCCTCCCGGAGGACACTGGATATCTCTATAGCAGGGGAGGATTGCCTGAAAATCACTTTAGATATCCTCCGATCCGACATCCCGCGGCCTGTCGTTACGCCGTGGCTTGCGGCCTGCCGACCCTTCTTTCTTCCTCCGTGGACGCAGTGAGTGACAGGCCATCTGCCTTCCCCCCACACAGCTAGTGTCCTGGCAGTGTCTGCCCGCTAATCCATCGGCTGAGCCTAGTGGGGATTACTGGAGATCAGACAGGCCGGAACTTACACGGCTGGCAACCGCTATTAGGAAAGACCGCGGCTTCGGCCTACACTCAGAAGTCGGCGGCCATCTTGGGACTCCAGATACACCCGACCACTTCCCTCTCACCTTACCTGAATCCTAACCTCACACTAACTAAACGGTACCCACCATTAGGAGTATTACCTCCTCCCACAGACATACAAACAGTTTCATTTGAAACAGATAAATGTAGCTTACATATGAATGGTGGTCACTCCACCTAATATGGATTTTGTTCCTTAAATGAGCTCAGAGGCCGCCTGCTCCCCGAGACCTCCGTTACACTATACTAGTCTTTTACAGCTCCGGAGGAAAGCCTGACCATCTGCCACATCCCTTGACCATCTCATGGGCAAAGTTGGCCAGCAACAGCGAAACTACAAGCCTCTGTTTGGGCCCCGCGAAGAGTCAAATATGGAACGCTATGTCACCAGGCCACAACTTACAACCTCAAACTACTCCACAGAGCCGTTTGCGGCGATGAATCCATCTATGGGTGTGGAGAATGCTGTGAACACTCCACCTACTATTGCTCAAGGTCTGGGCCTTGTTTCATCTTCTCCACATGAGATTCTTACTCCAGACATACTAGATGCCAAGCTAGATGCTAAGCTTCAGCTCTTACTTCAACAAATCACAAACAATGTCTCCACTAGGGATGAGCTTCGAGTTCGAGTCGAACTCATGTTCGACTCGAACATTGGCTGTTCGCAAGTTCGCCGAACAGCGACCAATTTGGGGTGTTCGCGGCAAATTCGAATGCCGCGGAACACCCTTTAAAAGTCTATGGGAGAAATCAAAAGTGCTAATTTTAAAGGCTAATATGCAAGTTATTGTCATAAAAAGTGTTTGGGGACCCAGGTCCTGCCCCAGGGGACATGGATCAATGCAAAAAAAAGTTTTAAAAACGGCCGTTTTTTCAGGAGCAGTGATTTTAATAATGCTTAAAGTCAAACAATAAAAGTGTAATATCCCTTTAAATTTCGTACCTGGGGGGAGTCTATAGTATGCCTGTAAAGGGGCGCATGTTTCCTGTGTTAGGACAGTCTGACAGCAAAATGACATTTTGAAGGAAAAAACTCATTTAAAACTACCCGCAGCTATTGCATTGCCGACAATACACATAGAAGTTCATTGATAAAAACGGCATGGAAATTCCCCAAAGGGGAACCCCGAACCAAAATTTTTTAAAAAAATGACGTGGGAGTCCCCCTAAATTCCATATCAGGCCCTTCAGGTCTGATATGGATATTAAGGGGAACCCCGGCCAAAATTTAAAAAAAAAATGATGTGGGGTTCCCCCTATATTCCATACCAGACCCTTCAGGTCTGGTATGGATTTTAAGGGGAACCCCGTGCCAAAAAAAAAAAAAAAAAAACGGTGTGGGGTCCCCCCAAAAATCCATACCAGACCCTTATCCGAGCATGCAACCTGGCAGGCCGCAGGAAAAGAGGGGGGGACGAGAGTGCACCCCCCCCTCCTGAACCGTACCAGGCCACATGCCCTCAACATTGGGAGGGTGCTTTGGGGTAGCCCCCCAAAACACCTTGTCCCCATGTTGATGAGGACAAGGGCCTCATCCCCACAACCCTGGCCGGTGGTTGTGGGGGTCTGCGGGCGGGGGGCTTATCGGAATCTGGAAGCCCCCTTTAACAAGGGGACCCCCAGATCCCGGCCCCCCCCTGTGTGAAATGGTAAGGGGGTACTTACCCCTACCATTTCACTAAAAAAACTGTTAAAAATGTTAAAAATGACAAGAGACAGTTTTTGACAATTCCTTTATTTAAATACTTCTTCTTTCTTCTATCTTCCTTCATCTTCTGGTTCTTCTGGTTCTTCTGGCTCTTCTGGTTCTTCCTCCGGCGTTCTCGTCCAGCATCTCCTCCGCGGCGTCTTCTATCTTCCTCTCCTCGGGCCACTCCGCACCCATGGCATGGGGGAGGCTCCCGCTCTTCTCTTCTTCTTCATCTTCTTCTTTTCTTCTCTTCTTCTCTTCTTCTCTTCTTCATTTTCTTCTCTGGGCCGCTCCGCACCCATGCTGGCATGGAGGGAGGCTCCCACTGTGTGACGGCGCTCCTCGTCTGACAGTTCTTAAATAACGGGGGCGGGGCCACCTGGTGACACCGCCCCCCTCTGACGCACGGTGACTTGTCAGGACTTCCCTGTGACGTCACGGGGAATGCCACAGGGAAGTCCCATCATGTCCCGTGCGTCAGAGGGGGGTGGGGTCACCGGGTGGCCCCGCCCCCCGTTATTTAAGAACTGTCAGAGGAGGAGCGCCGTCACACAGCGGGAGCCTCCCTCCATGCCAGCATGGGTGCGGAGCGGCCCGGAGAAGAAAATGAAGAAGAGAAGAAGAGAAGAAGAGAAGAAGATGAAGAAGATGAAGAGAAGAGCGGGAGCCTCCCTCCATGCCATGGGTGCGGAGCGGACCGAGGAGAAGAAGATAGAAGACGCCGCGGAGGAAATGCTGGACGAGAACGCTGGAGGAAGAACCAGAAGAACCAGAAGAACCAGAAGATGAAGGAAGATAGAAGAAAGAAGAAGTATTTAAATAAAGGAATTGTCAAAAACTGTCTCTTGTCATTTTTAACATTTTTGACAGTTTTTTAGTGAAATGGTAGGGGTACTTTTGTACCCCCTTACCATTTCACACAGGGGGGGGCCTGGGATCTGGGGGTCCCCTTGTTAAAGGGGGCTTCCAGATTCCGATAAGCCCCCCGCCCGCAGACCCCCACAACCACCGGCCAGGGTTGTGGGGATGAGGCCCTTGTCCTCATCAACATGGGGACAAGGTGTTTTGGGGGGCTACCCCAAAGCACCCTCCCAATGTTGAGGGCATGTGGCCTGGTACGGTTCAGGGGGGGGCCGTACTCTCGTCCCCCCTCTTTTCCTGCGGCCTGCCAGGTTGCGTGCTCGGATAAGGGTCTGGTATGGATTTTTGGGGGGACCCCCATGCCGTTTTTTTTTTTTTTTTGGCGCGGGGTTCCCCTTAAAATCCATACCAGACCTGAAGGGTCTGGTATGGAATTTAGGGGGAACTCCATGTCATTTTTTTTTTTAAATTTTGGCCGGGGTTCCCCTTAATATCCATACCAGACCTGAAGGGCCTGGTATGGAATTTAGGGGGACTCCCACGTCATTTTTTTTTTTAATTTTGGTTCGGGGTTCCCCTTTGGGGAATTCCCATGCCGTTTTTATCAATAAACTTCTATTTGTATTGTCGGCAATGCAATAGCCGCGGGTAGTTTTAAATTAGTTTTTCCTTCAAAATGTCATTTTGCTGTCAGACTGTTCTAAACACAGGAAACATGCGCCCCTTTACAGGCATACTATAGACACCCTCCAGGTACGAAATTTAAAGGGATATTACACGTTTGACTTTAAGCATTATTAAAATCACTGCTCCTGAAAAAACGTCCGTTTTTAAAACTTTTTTTTGCATTGATCCATGTCCCCTGGGGCAGGACCCAGGTCCCCAAACACTTTTTATGACAATAACTTGCATATTAGCCTTTAAAATTAGCACTTTTGATTATTCATATTCGTGTCCCATAGACTTTAATGGTGTTCGCGTGTTTGAACAAACTTTTTTCCTGTTCGCATGTTCTGGTGCGAACCGAACAGGGGGGTGTTCAGCTCATCCCTAGTCTCCACTGAGGTGAACAAGCTTGCTGCAGAACTGGGAGGAGAGATAGACCAAATTGGAGAACGTACTGACACTCTTGAAAACAAATTTGATGAGATGATAAACTATGTGCAGGCTACTGAAGAAGAAAACCCAAGCTAATTCCTTTCGCAAGTGTATAAGGTCTCATCAACTATTTGACTCATGGAGGATTAGACACCCCTCCTCTAAACAGTTCACTTTTTATTCCTCAGCTCATAAAATGTACTCCCGTCTTGACCATTTCTTTATATCAGTCCCACTCATATCCTATTTGGCTTGAGGCTGACATATCTCCTATTACATGGTCGGACCATGCATACAATAAACCTTATGCTCTCCCAGGCCTACACTAAGTCTTGTCACTGGCGCCTAAATGATCACCTCATACAATCTGAGGTCTCACATAACATCTTAGCAAAAAATTTAGAAGAATATTTTCAGTATAACATAGGGTCAGTCTCAGGCTTCTCCACGCTTTGGGAGGCACACAAGACGGTTTATTCGAGGTGCTTGCATAGCTGAAAGCTCTCGGTTAAAGAAAGATAGAAATAGTCTTATACAGTCCCTCACTTCCGCTTTGGTCACCGCGGAGCAGAGACTATTAGGTGACCCCACAGTGTCGAAACTACGTAAGGTCACCTCTCTCAGAGAGCAAATCAAACTAATACAACTTAGTAGAGCAGCCAGATCTTTATTATAAGCAAAACAAACATTTTATGAATATTCAAATAAACCCCATAGAATGCTAGTCAACAAACTACATCCACGCCCATTTAACTCATTTCCTGATTTCCTTCAACAGGCGGATGGCTCTAGAGTATATTGCCCCCATGCAATGTCAAACACCTTTGGCAAATTCTATCATAAATTATACAACTGTCTGACTCCAGAGAACCATTTTAATTTCACTCAGAAGTTTTTTTTCCAACATAAAACTCCCGAAACTGTCTTCAGAGGACCTAGCCAGTTTGAATATAGACATTACGACTGAGGAACTCCTGACCATAGTTAAGAAACTCCCACTACATAAATCATCCGGCCCCGACTGGTTGCCCTACTTTTACTATAAATCCTTCTTTGATATCCTGTCCCCACACATGCTGACTCTCTATGAATCCCTGCTTAAGGGTACGTCTCCTCTTCCACAATTCTCTCACTCATATATTTCCGTCATCCCAAAACCAGGCAAGGATCCCTCCGATCCAGATAATTACAGGCCTTTAGCCCTTTTAACCACTACCCGCCCAAGGTATGTCATATGACGTCGTGGACTTTGGGAGGGTATATCTGAATGATGCCTGTAGTTACAGACATCATTCGTTCCGACGCTTGATTTTTCTTACGGGAGGCGAGAGGGGACGTCCCCCCTCCCACCACCCTTCGGTGCTTGTTCTGACTCACCGTTATGATCAGTGAGGTGGAGAGCGGATCCACCAGCGCCAGATGTAGATCATAGAGATTTCCGGCAGACCAGATGGTCGCTGGAGTCTCTATGATCGTCGGAGGCCGGGCGCGATGTTATGACGTCACGCCCGGCCTCTCCATTCAAAAACACGGCGCTGCTTCAGCTGGGAAGCAGTGATCGTTTTATTTTATTTTTTTATTTCAGGCTTCCGAGCCTAGTGGTGAGATGTGGGGTCTTATTGACCCCATATCTCACTATTAAGAGGACCTGTCATGTCATATTCCTATTACAAGGGATGTTTACATTCCTTGTAATAGGAATAAAAGTGATCACATTTTTTTTTTCAAAAAAGTGTCAAAATAAAAAAAAGAAAATATAATTAACAATAAAAAAAATTTTTTAAAAATTAAAGCGCTGCTGTCCCCGTGTGCTCGCACGCAGAAGTGAACGCATACGTAAATCCCGCCCACATATGAAAATGGTGTTCAAACCATACATGTGAGGTATCACCGTGAACGTTGGAGCGAGAGCAATCATTTTGTCCCTAGACCTCCTCTGTAACTCAAAATATGTAACCAGTAAAAAAATTTCAAGCGTCACCTATGGGGATTTTTAAGTACCGAACATTGGCGCCATTCCACGAGCGTGTGCAATTTTGAAGCGTGACATGTTAGGTATCTATTTACTCGGAGTAACTTCATCTTTCACAATTGTTTGTTTTTTTTTTAAACACAAAACTGTTTTTTTTTAAAAAAAAACGTGTACGAAAAATTCCTGCGCAAATACTGTGTGAGATAAAAAGTTGCAACAACCGCCATTGTATTCTCTAGGGTCTTTGCTAAAAAAAACATATATAATGTTTGGGGGTTCTATGTAATTTTCTAGCAAAAAAATGATGATTTTTACATGTAGGAGAGAAATGTCAGAATTGGCCTGGATAGGAAGTGGTTTTAAGATTTCAGATTATAAAATTTTTACCAAAATTCTTGCGTCAAGATTATCTAGACTTATCCCCAAATTGTTTCATAAGGATCAGGTGGGCTTTGTCCCTGGTAGACATGCGGGGGACAATACCCGTCGTACGATAGATCTGATAGATCTTTTGGATAGAACCTCCCGACAGGCACTGATCTTAAGTTTAGATGCACAAAAGGCCTTTGATAGACTGAGCTGGCCTTATATGTTTAATGTTTTAAAGACATATGGTTTTAGGGGCCCTTTTCTAAAAGCTTTATTCGACAGTTACAGCTCAAGTACAGATGTCATTCTTCTTGTCGCCTAGCTTCCCCATGACTAACGGTACTCGGTAGGGTTGTCCTTTATCACCATTGCTTTTTGTCCTATGTCTACAACCCCTGGCTGAGTCCATCCGCTCTCATACAGATGTTCGTGGGGTGGTGATGCGACAGGGAGAATATAAGCTATCACTTTTTGCAGATGACATCTTGTTCACTATCACTAATCCATTGATTTCTCTTCCCTCACTACATAAACTACTGACCTCCTTTGGGGCCATTTCGGGTTATAAGGTCAACACCTCTAAGACTGAAGCCCTACCTATACACATTCCGTCACCCATATTATCACAGCTCAAAGAGTTCTATCCTTACAAATGGTGCAAAACCTCCCTCAAATACCTAGGTGTTTTTCTCACTCCTTCCTACTCTTCTCTTTACTCCGCATCCTCCGAAATCCTTGTCGGCTTGGACAAAATACCCCCTATCCCTGTTGGGCAGGATTAATGTCCTAAAAATGTCTATTCTACCTAGACTAATGTACCACTTTGAAACGTTGCCAGTTGCCTTGCCCTCCTCCAAATTAAAGGCAATTCAACTGAGTTTTTTTAAGTTCATATGGGGGGACAGGGCTCATCGCATAGCAAGTTCTGTGGTTTTTGCCCCAAGATCCAGGGGGGGAATGGGTGCATCGGACATTATCAAATATTACTAAGCCTCACATTTAAGGCCTATTGCTTCCTGGTCTTCTCTATTCGCACCAAATCTGTGGACCGCCATCGAAAAGGGTGTGCTATATCCAATCCACCCGAGTTCCCTGGTTTGGGGTGGCCCCCCACCCCTGGAAACCACTCTCAAATGTCAATGCACTGCTCCAATGATTTTCACTGTAACCATTTGGTGTAAATGCCTCAAGGACTATCACCTTGCCTCACCTTGCTCCCCTCTTGTAAATGTATTGTTTAACCCACTCATACCAGATAGTATGTCCTTGAGTAGGATCTTCTCATGGCGCAATGCCCCTCTTTTTCAACTTTGAGATCTAGTACATCCTATCATGCGAAGACTGCACACCTTCAACACTTTACGTGAGAAATTTGATATCCCTCCCCAACTTTTCCACTTTTACCTGCAGGTTAGACACTTTTTTCACTCTAAATCCCCAACCTTAACTCTTGACAATCCAACTGCCTTTGAATACATATGCACTCAAGGACCCCATCAATCACATTTAATATCCTCCATTCATCGTATCCTCCATGAGTCAACGCCTCTTACTGAGACCACACATCATTATTTGGGAAAATGGTCCCATTTAATAGGCAGACCTATTTCATTCCAGGTGTGGGATAAGATTTGGTCCTCCGTTTCCAAGTCTTCCAAATGTGTGACCCAGAGAGAGACTTCCATGAAAATTCTCATGTTTTGTATAAAACACCTGACATAATTAATAAATATGACCCCTCAGTCTCGCCGTGCTGTTGGCGTTGTGGGACTGACACGGGTTCCTTATTTCATATATTTTGGCAATGCTCAATGATCCAACCCTTTTGGTGTGAGGTGAGGCTTCTGATACAGAAAGTGATGAATAAACTCTTCCCACTTGACCCCTTGAATTATTTGTTGGGCCTCCCTTTCCCTGGCATAACCAGAAGAGCTAACCGGCTTCTTTCTTATATTTTGCTGGCTGCCAAAAGACTTATTTCCCTATGTTGGCTATCCAACGCACCTCCTTCTTGGTCCACATTTTTACAACTAGTGGCTGAAATTAGGAGGATGGAATATCTAACAGCCTCAGTACATGACACTATCCCCCAATTTGATAAAGTGTGGAAACTTTGGGATCAGTCAGAATTTGGGACCACTATGCCGACTATCGCTTCTTTTTTTTTTATAAATTCTTTTTATTAATTTTATAGACAAACATACATTCACAAACAATCTTCGATTGGCAACATACCAATCGAGCCGACCACGCAGGGCCGATAATAACCAGCTAACCAGCCTTAAATTCCCCCCCTCCTCTTACCCCTCCCCCCACCCACTACCACCCAAACAACAGTCATATAGCAGCACACAGCAAAATGAAAACAGTGCATCATAAGTTTAAGTTTAAACAAACCATCCTCTCTCAGCTCCCCGTGTATATAATTACAGTGCATTGTAGGACAGAGCATCCCAGATGGATTTTACATATAATAGCGACCAACAACCAGCATGGAACGTTATTTCATATCACTCCTTACCTCCTACACTTTGCGTACCTTCCTAACTCACTGTAGCTGTAGAGTCCAGCCACGCCTGCCAAACCTTCGAGAATTTCTTAGGACAACCTCTGGCGTAATATGCTGCTCTGTATAAAGGGATAACTGAATTTATCAGTTTTTTTCCAAAATAATACAGTAGGGGCATTAGTTTTTTTCCAGTTCAGTAATATAGCTTTTCTACCATAAAATAACCCTATATTCAGTAGGGTGCGATGCGCCCGAGACGGGACCACCTCCTCTACCAGTCCTATCAAACATACTCTAGGTGTTAATGGAATTGGTATACTCAGTACCTCTGCTAGACACTCCGTTACTTCTGACCAGAATCTTTGAATGTGTGCACAGCTCCAGAAGACGTGTTCTGTGCCAGCTGGGGCATGTGAGCATCGCCAGCATTGACTACTCACTGATGGATAGATACGGGACAACCTATCCGGGGTGAGATATATCCTATGCAAGAATTTGAAATGAATTAGGCGATCCCTGGCTGATACTAGGTGTTTGAATGGATGGTCCCACATGTCATCCCAGTCTTCCCCCTGAATATCTGCAATCTCTCCTTCCCATCTCTCTCTACACTTAGTAATTCCTGGGGGGGGGTTTATTAAAAAGGGATTTGTACACAGAGGACAACGGTTTGGCCAGGTCCTCCTCTGTTAACATGGACTCCATTGATGAAGGTAGATATTCGACCCTTTGCTCTCTAGTTTGTTCCTTAAAAGCATGTCTCAGTTGTAAGTAACGAAAAAAGAAGGAGTTCGGAAGGTCATGCCTAGCCTTTAACTGATCAAAAGTGCATAGATCCCCCTCACATGTAATGTCCTGCAAGGTCTTAATGCCTTTACACGCCCAAATCATAGGGTCAGGGAGGGAGAGAAAGTGCGGAAGCCTCGGGTTCATCCATATGGGGGCTGAGGGCGTAATTCCTATGTAACTGGGAGACATTAATCTAGTGGCTACTTCCCAGGCCCTAATTGTCGTTTTCATAGACTCTGTCAGAGGAAGACAGGATCTCGGGCCTCTATACAAAGCCAACTTTAAACTTTCGTACGACCCCAGATGTGCAGCCTCCACTACTGTGGCAGAATCACCAGAGTCCGCCGTTAACCATTTCCTAGCAACTACCATCTGTCCGGCAAGAAAATATTTCTGCCAGTCAGGCAGTGCCAGCCCCCCCTGACCCCACGGTTCCTGCAATACTTTGATACTTATACGTGGGGAGTTTGGGGACCATATAAATGATCCAATAATACTATTTAATGTTTTAAAATAGCCCTTGGGAATCCATACCGGGGAGTGTCGTAGAAAATATAGGATCACTGACAGATATTTCATTTTTATTAGGCTGATCCGCCCAATCAAGGAAAGAGGGAGGGTCTTCCATACTGCTGTTTTTTGTTTAAGCCTACTAATCAAGGGTAGGAGATTCAGGGACAGATAATCGTGGACATTAGCTGTGACCTTAACCCCCAGGTATGTGATTGAGGATACCCATTGCAATGGTAGGGAATCGTCAGCCAGTTTTTTTGCCTCTTTTCCTAATGGTAATATGGATGACTTACTCCAATTTACACGTAACCCCGAAAAAGTGGCAAACCTGTCCAAAATCTCCAACGCCGCCCTGAGAGACGGACCTGGGTCTCTAAGAAACAGAAGCAGATCGTCAGCATATAATGCAACACACTCGCTGATTGATCCCACCCGAATTGCCTGCACCCCCTCTGAACGCCGGAGGGCCCTAGCCAGTGGCTCAATTATCAGGGCGAAAAGGAATGGTGAAAGCGGGCACCCCTGCCTAGTGCCCCTACCTATACAAAAAAAATCAGAAACCATGGAACCAAGCCTCACCGCCGTCCTCGGCGCACTATAAAGTAAGCCGACCCAGCGACGAAAACCAGGACCGAATCCCATGCCCTCCAAAACCTTGTGCATATATTGCCAATCCACAGAATCAAAGGCTTTTTCGATATCTATGGAGACAACCACTTTTGCCGGGTACTCAGCATTTGCTATTTGAATATGTGTAAATAGCCTTCTTAAGTTTGTATCCGTGGACATACCAGGTATAAAACCTGTTTGATCAATGCCAACCAGAGTCGAGATGACCGTGGCCAGCCTTGTGGCTAAAATTTTTGCAAGGATTTTAAGATCCGAATTAAGTAAAGCTATTGGGCGATAAGACGAGCACATCTGCGGGTCCTTGCCTGGCTTCAGGAGAAGTATCATATAGGCCTCCATCATTGAAGCCGGCAAGGAACCATTTTCCCAACAGTACTTGAACAGTAATGTTAATCTAGCAGCCAGTTGTGACATATGTGCTTTATAAAAGTCGGCGGGAAAGCCATCTGGGCCCGGGGCTTTACCTGGGGGGAAGGAAAGTATGGCTGCCTCAACCTCCAGCACAGAGATATCTGCCTCCAACTGGGTGGCATCAGTATCAGTTAATTTAGGCATGGAAAGGCTCCGAAGAAGGTCCTCCAGTTCAGCCACATCATATGACTGTATTGGGGAGTATAGGGCCTTGTAAAATCTCACAAATTCTTCCAAAATTTCCCCCGGATCCGATAATAAAGTCCCTGCATTATTCCTTATTACCGGTATACTGACAGGGATCTTCTGGTCTGCCACGAGATTTGCCAGCAACTTGCCATTTTTGTCCCCCTCAGCAAAAATGTTTTCTGCCCTTCTTCTTGCCTCGGTATGAGCTAATTCTGTGAAATGAACTGCTATTGCTCTTCTACTATGCAGCATGGAGGCATAGTTAGTCTCCGAAGGGGAGTTTGTCTTGAGCTGTGCACATTCCCTCTCCCTAGCTATAAGGGTTTCCTTTTCTTGATTATGTTCCATCCTTGCTGCTTTAATTGCTGATATAAATTCACCCCTTGTGACCGCTTTCAAAGCATCCCAAACAATAGTCAGATCAGCCGTATCCACATTTGTCACCCAGAAGGTTTCAATGGCAGCCTGAACAGGCGTGGCTACTTGCTCCTCCTGCAACCATCCCGGTGCCAATCTCCAACCCCCCTTGTGTCCTCTGGTGGGATATGTCATTGTGACCAACAGAGGATTATGATCCGAAGTCCCTCCAGCTAGGTAATCAGATGCACATATACTATGCAGGAGTTGGGCATTCCCAAATGCTAAGTCTATTCTAGCTGATGATTTGTGAGTGGTAGACAAATGTGAATATGACACGACCCCCGGGTTTTTCCATCTCCACACCTTCGTCAAGCTCGCTACCGAAGCCCATGTGCAGAGATCTGCTGAGGCTGTCCTAGCAGCATTAGAGGTATCTAGTGTAGAATCCATTATGCTATTAAAGTCACCCATAAATAACGTAGGTAAATGTTAAGCATGGTTAACAGATCATATAACAACTGTACTTTAAATGGCGGAGGTATGTAAACATTTACAAGCAGTATTTTTTGATATGCCAGATCTAACACCAGTGCCACATATCGCCCTCCCGGATCAGTAAACACCTGATGGATGTTACATGCAACCGCTTTACTGATCAGAATGGTTGTGCCTCTAGCATACGTTGAGTATGAGGAGTGAAAGGACCTCTGTATCCAGGGTCTGCGCAATGCAAGTGATTTGTTTCCATCCAGATGTGTCTCCTGGAGGAGAACGACATGCGGCTTCACTTGTTTAAGGTATTGAAACACAGCCGCTCTTTTAAATTTGTTGTTTAGACCCCTAACGTTCCATGAGATGATTTTTATCTTATTCTCCATCAATATTAAAAGATATAACTAAAGTACCACATTTCCCCCACATTAACACAGTGATAGCCAAGCAATATACGTCTGAGAGTGTAATTAAATAATGAACCATTGCTGCAATCGGTATGCAACGTATATGACTGTTGTTTAACCTTCCCCCCCCTGCTGTTATACCAGAAACTAGTAACTTTAGAACAAAACAAAAACCAAAAAAAACCCAAAAAAGTCCGGTATGCAGCTTCCACCCTGTAACAAAAAGCTCCAAAAGAGCTCAACCAAAAGTGTCGATAGTTCGGCATAAAAAAAGAAGAAAAACTCTTTTCTTTCTTGTGCTTCTGAAGACTCCTTATAAGTTTCATGGAGAGGTACAGCCGATTATGTCTGACTTTGCCGTAGATGGTGCAATATTGATGAAAAGCATTCTGGTGTTACACAAACATGTAGGCCTCTCGGCTCCAACTAGTGATTACCGTATGGCGGATGAGGTCTCGCAGACTGAGAGTAATACAACCTGAGGCTGACTCCCACAAGCATTTGCAAGCCTGTGTTACCATTCTCCCCTCTCCACCTTTCAGGGGATCTCCTTCCCCAAGTGACCAGGGCAGGCAGACAAAAGGGAAAAAGAGAAAAGAAAAATGGAGCAGGCCTGAGCATAGAACCAGGAATTATATGCTGAAGGAAAACAAAATGAACAAAAATAAAGACTTCAATGTAAAACATTCCAGCAAATGACGACGTTGTCACAGATTTTGATCTAGCCAATCATTAGCATCTTGCGGGGTTTCAAAAAATTTCACAGTACCTTTATGTTGCACCCGGAGACGACTGGGGTAGCGCATACTGTATTTTAATTCTTTCTCCCTGAGCCGCCTCTTGACATCCGTAAATGAGCGACGTCTTTTCTGGGTTTCTGCCGAGAAGTCGGGGAATAACATAATACGGGCATTCTCAAATTTTAGCTCTTTGTGCTTCCTGGCCTCCGCTAGCAGCATGTCGCGGTCCCTATAATTAAGGAACCGTACCAGAAATGGCCTGGGTGGGGCACCTGAGGGTCTGGCTCCCGTGGGGACTCTGTGAGCCCTTTCAGCCACATAAGTAGGGGGGAGATCACCCAGAGACAGCAATATTTTGAAGAATCGCTCTGCAAACGCAGTCGTGTCTGTGCCCTCGGCTCCTTCCGGTAGGCCGACCACCCGTACGTTATTTCGTCTCTGGCGGTCTTCAGAGTCATCTGCACGGCGTTGTAGGGCCCCCACCATCTCCTTCAGCTCCCGCAGTTGCGATCCATGATTGTGTGAGACATCCTCCACTTCAGAAATACGATCCTCCGCTGTGGTTAGTCTACCCCTAATCTTGTCCAAATCATGGCGAATAAGATTACATTCCGAGGCCAATAAGTCAATGCGCCCCATTAACTCAGATTTAGAGGCCGCTAAAGCCTCTATGATTGGACCTGTTATGGCTGCCGTGTCCAGCTCAATCTCTGCCAAGGAGGGAGGATTATCCTCGGATTGCAGTGCAGAGGAGACATCCTGCTGCGCCATCTTCACCTTGCTTGTCGTGGCGCGCTGTGTTGAGTACACAGGAGCTGCATCGGAGGAGGAGTGGGCGGGGCTAGATGCCATGCTGCTCCTAGAACGGAGATTTTGCTGTGCTTTCGGCGGCTGAGAACGGGACGTTCTCTGCTGTTTGGATGCCGAGGGCGGCATAATAGGTCACTCAGACTGCTCCGCTCACCTTGGGACACCTTCAGCAGGGTTTTAGTCCCCAAAATCGGCCGTAGACAGGATAAAATGCCGAAGATATGCAGGAGCTCAGAGCACACACGTCCTGCCTCGATCACATCCCGGCCACGCCCCCCGACTATCGCTTCTTAAATTATATTGGCATTGTATTACTTGTGATCATGGTGCCTCCCCTCACTTTCTTATTTTTTTTTTTATGTATGTCATTTGGAGTCTCTTATCCTGTACCATATACTTTTTACAAAATCGTTGTTCTTCCCTTTATATGATTAAGCTTTGGTTTTGAACCTATAACACATAATACCTAATTTTGGGCTGCTTACTTTATATATCCTGGACATGCTGTGCAGAACACTCCTGTGCTCTGTACTTGTGGATTATGTTCATCTGCATCTTATACTCCATTGTTTTTCTGTTTTTATGTCATTATGTTTTCAATATCTTTGTATTCTACATTATGCAACAACTCTAAAGTCTAAAAAAATAAAATTTTGAAACAAAAGTAATAGCGGCTATAGTGAATTGTCGGGTCTCGGCAATACAGATAAAAGTCATTGAAAAAAATGGTATGGGATCCCCCCAGTCCATTACCAGGCCCTTTGGATCTGGTATGAATATTAAGGGGAACCCTGAACCAAAATTTAAAAAAAAAAATTGCGTATGGGTCCCCCCAAATTCCATACCAGGCCCTTCAGCTCTGGTATGGATATTAAGGGGAACCCTGCACCATTTTTTTTTTTAATGGCATAGGGGTCCCCCTCAAAATCCATACCAGACCCTTTAGGTCTGGTATGGATTTTAAGGGGAACCCCATGCCAAAATTTTAAAAAAATGGCTTGAGGGTCCCCCCAAAAATCCATACCAGACCCTTATCCAAGCACGCAACCTGACAGGCCGCAAGAAAAGAGGGGGGACAAAAGAGCACCCTCCCAAACCATACCAGGCCACATGCCCTCAACATGGGGAGGGTGCTTTGGGGTAGCCCCCAAAGCACCTTGTCCCCATGTTGATGGGGACAAGGGCCTCATCCCTACAACCCTTGCCCGGTGGTTGTGGGGGTCTGCGGGCTTATCAGAATCTGGAAGCCCCCTTTAACAAGGAGACCCCAAGATCCCAGCCTCCCCCTGTGAAATGGAAACGGGGTACAAATGTACCCCTACCATTTCACAAAAAAAGTGTCAAAATGGTACAAAATACAAGACACAGCTTGGGACAAGTCCTTTATTAAAAAATAAAAAAATAAAAATGTCCCACAAAGTCCATTCATCTTCTTCTCTCGCTCCGCCGACGGACTGAAAAAGAAAAAAAAAAAGCCGCGACCAACCTGCCTCCATGGGAGGCACCCGCCGTATGACGTGTCTTCGCTGTGACAGTTCTTATATAACTGAGGGCGGGGCCACACGGTGATGTTCCCGGGTGACCCCACCCCCTCTGATGCACGGGGACTTCCCCATGGCATCAGAGGGGGCGGAGGGCGTCAGAGGTGGCGGGGTCAATGACTTTTATCTGTATTGCCGAGACCCGACAATTCACTATAGCCGCTATTACCTTTACATGACTTTTTTCCTTTAGTAATGTCATTTTGTGCAGGGACTATTCTAAACACGGGAAAAATGTGACACTTTACAGGCATACTATAGACACCCCCCAGGTATGAAATTTAAAGGAATATTTCAATTATTAAAATCACTGCTCCTGAAAAGACGGCCATTTTTAAAACTTTTTTTTGCATTCATGCATGTCCCCTGGGGCAGGACCCAGGCCCCCAAACACTTTGTATGACAATACCATGCATATAAGCCTTTAAAATTATCACTTTTGATTTCTCCCATAGACTTTTAAAAGGTGTTCCGTGGCTTTTGAATTTGCCACGAACACCCTAAATTGTTCGCTATTCGGCGAACAGGTGAACACCCGATGTTCGAGTCGAACTTACGTTCAACTCGAACATCGGGCTCATCCCTACTCTTCAGCATACCTGCAAGTAAATGATAAAGGTGTTTAGGTGGAGTCTTTGTATATAACAGCTCTGGAGAATTTTAGGTAATGAATAAAGGTGGGGGCTAGGCAGTGTTGTATGTATCAGCCCTGGTTCACATTAGTGTGATTTGGCATGCAATTGCACCGTTCTAATCGCTGCTGCGCCGCAATTTAAAATTTTTGGTGACTCCGAGGTGCGATTTTTATGGAGATCAGTGCAGAAACTTGCACAGATGTCTCTGAAACCCCCCCCCCCCCCCCCGCCCGCAGTCAGGACTGATATTCAGAATGAAATCGTGTGAGTTCAGCTGAACTCGCACAATTTCCTCCCGCTGTCAGTGTGAACCAAAGCTCAAACTTGGGCCTTTGTCTTTATAATTCACCTGCTGCAATCCTAGGGACACCATTGCTTATCAAACTCCCTTAAGTTTGCCTTCAAATATCGTTACATGTAGAAATACAAATTTGCATATCTGCAATTAAATGAAAATAAAAAATTCTAATCGTGGTTGAGATCAAATATTTACAGCTGCGAGCATAGTTTCACCTTCTGACCCGGAAATCAGTCATTGTAATCTCCCAGAAGTTCCTGTGCTGGTCAGGATCCCATGAGGCATAGCATGACTCTGACAGCCACAAGCATGACACCCAGAGGCATGATGGGACTTGTAGTTTTGCAACAGCTGGTCTAGGTGGACATGGCGAGGTCCCTCTTTAGCAAAGGGGAGGTGCTGCTCATTTGCTGGGTAAATGTAGGATATGTACTTGTGCTTACTCGATGTGATAGTTAGATTTGGTGTGGGTGGGGTTCATTAATTTGTTTATTTGGCATCACCACACATTTGCTTCTGGCCCATGTACACACATTACTTCCTGCATTTCTTCTGCTGATGTAGATCAGTAAGGACTATGCAAATATAAATAAGAGCTCCTTTCTATTGAAATATATATTACTTGTTTCACACTTGTGCGACATTTCCAGCAAATTTGGACCTCCGAGTTGCATGGCAAGTTGTACCCCATGATTCTCAATGATAACCACTCATATCTGTGCTACTTCAAATTGCAACAACTTCAAAGTAGTCCCTGTACTACTTTGGTGTGACTTGAGGTACATAGGGCACAATATTACACAGGCATTCCCAGAAGTTGGGGCCAAGTTGCAGCACCACAGTAGCAGCAAAATAGTGTGACTTTCAGGTCGAAGCAGTGTGAATGAGATTCATGGATAATACCTTTGAATTAGGCCCTATTCTCACTTGTGCATCCTGCAAGTGAGTCCAATCTGTCCCTGCACTACTTTGGTTTGACTTTGAAGTGACTTGAGGTCCATATACTGCATGATTACACAGGTATTGGTCGCACAAGTGCAAATAGGGCCTAATTCAAAGGTGTTTTCAATTAATCTCATTAGGTTCCTTTTACACTTGGCCAACTTTTCATGCAACTTGAGGTCCATAAGGCCCCTTTTACACTTGTGCGACCTGAAAGTCCCGTGATTTTGCAGCGCTACTTGCTGCAAATTTAATGCAATTTTAAGCAATGCCAGTGTAATCTTGAGGTTTATAGATGCAGGAGTCGCAGGACAAGTAGCACAAGTGTGAAAGGGTCCTTAGTGCCGGTTTACACTGCTGTGCCGGTTTACACTGGATGTGATTTGCCCCGCACTGCAAATCACATGCAATGTCTGTGTGATTCAAACTCAGCCATACAGATTGTATGGCTGAATTCACATTGCATTCGGACCAAACTCGCACAGGACCCTTTTTGTGTCTGCAGCAGAATCGGATAGCATGGATCTTCACACCCATGTCATCTAATTCCTGTCTGAATTTGCAGTTCGCTCTGCGATATGCAATCTGATTTGGAGGTGTCCTTAGCTTTCTACTGACACTCCCAGCAGTTTGCATATGGCAATGTGAACTGCCTGCGAGTTGTATGCAATGCAGGAACCCGCACTGGATTTTCAGGGTTCCCGCATCGCTCCAGTGTGAACTGGCCCTGACCCTAGGTTCACATCTATGCTTTTTTTAGCGCATTTTGCAGTTTGCAGAAAGGCTCTACAGTCCATTTAACATGGTTTCCTACGGTACTAGTTTACATCTATGTATTTTGCAGGCAGTGCATTTTTGGAAATGGCCGGGGACTTTTTTCCCGCAATTTGCGTGTAATAGATCTCAATGGAACCGCACCAGAAACGCAACTGTTGAGTTTGTGATGCAATTTTTGATGTGTTTTGTGGTTCTTATTTTAACACTGTATATAGCTGGTTGCTAACCGGGGGAGCGGAAAGCCAGCCGCCTCATCCATAACAACCAATGAGTCATCAGCTGTCAGCAGCTTCCCCACTGAAAATAAAAAAAAATGGATGCAAAAAAAATGCGTGGGGTCCCCCCCCCAGGTCTATACCAGGCCCTTTGGGTCTAGTATGGATTCGAAGTGGACCCCCCCAAAAAGTATTAAAAACGGCAGTTTTTTCAGGAGCAGTAATTTTAATAATGCTTAAAGTGAAACAATAAAAATTAAATATTCCTTTAAATATCGTGCCTGGGGGGTCTCCTTAGTCTGCCTGTAAAGTAGAGCATCTTTCCCGTGTTTATAACAGTACCACAGCAAAATTACATTTCTAAAGGAAAAAATTTAATTCAAAACTACTCGCGGCTGTAATGTATTGTTGGATCCCGGCAATATGGATAAAAATCATTTTGAGTTCCATCCCCAGTCCATAACAGGCCCTTTGGGTCTGGTATGAATTTTAAGGGGAACCCCGCACCAAAATTTAAAAAAACTGCGTGGGAGTCCCCAAAAAATCCATACCAGGCCCTTCAGGTCTGGTATGGATATTAACCACTTGCCTACCGTGCACTAACACCCCCTTCCTGAACAAGCCATTTTTCAGCTTTAAGCACTGTTGCACTTTGAATGACAATTGCGCTGTCATACGACACTGTACCTAAACAGATTTTTTTTATCATTTTCTTCACACAAATAGAGCTTTCTTTTGGTGGTATTTAGTCACTGCTGGGTTTTTTATTTTGAAAAAAAAAAAAGACCAAAAATTTTGAAAAAAAAAGATTCTTCAGTAAATTTTTTAACTTATGGGCACTGATGAGGTGGCACTGATGAGGAGGCACTAATATGTCGCACTTATGGGCACTGATAGGTGGCACAGATATGTGGCACTGATGAGCACTGATAGATGGCACTGATGGGCACTGTTAGGTGGCACTAATGGGCACTATTAGGCATGGGGGTCCCCCTCAATATCCATACCAGACCCTTATCCAAGCATGCAACCTGGCAGGCCGCAGGAAAAGGGGGGATGAGAGAGCAGAACCCCCCAAAGCACCTTGTCCCCATGTTGATGGAGACAAGGGCCTCATCCCCACAACCCTTGCCCTGTGGTTGTGGGGGTCTGTGGGTGGGGGGCTTATCAGAATCTGGAATCTCCCTTTAACAAGAGGGCCCCCAGATACCACCCCCCTATGTGAATGGGTACATTGTACCCCTACCCATTCACCAAAAAAAGTAGTGAAATGTAACAAAAGGTTCTTGACAATTCCTTTATTAAAAATGTCTTCTTCTTTCCCCCGCTTCTTCCTCCAGTCTCCCTTCGGTCTTCTCCATCTTCCTCTGTTTTTTTTCATCTTCCTCTGGTTTTTTCCATCTTCCTCCGGCTTCTTATTCCCTCACTTCGTCCTCCAGGCTTTTTCCACCGCCGCTCCTGCCAATGACCCGCTGAACATGAAAATAGCGACCCTCCTCTGACACTGCAGCCAGCCGATCTGTCTGCTTCTGTAGCGCACAGTTCATATATAATTATGGGGCGTAGCCACCAGAAGACGTCTGCCAGAGACCCCGCCCTCTTGTGACATTACTGACCCATCATGCCCCGGGCGGTGAAGTCACTGGGGGCGGGGCCTCGGAATGACGTCATCCGCCCCATCGCAGCATCGGAGGAGGTTCCTTTTTGAATCTTCAGCGGGAGTGGTGGCGGCAGTGGTGAAGAAAGAGAACGAAGCGGGGGAAGAAGAAGCCGGAGGAAGATGGAGAAGACCAGAGGAAGATGGAGGAAGAAGTGGGGGAAGAAGAAGCCAAAGGAAGAAGGAGAAGACCGAAGAAAGACCGGAGGAAGATGGAGAAAGAAGCAAGGGAAGAAGAAGCTGGAGGAAGAAGAATAAGACTGAAGGAAGAACGGAGGAAGATGGAGGAAGAAGCGAAGGGGAGGAGACATTTTTAATAAAGGAATTGTCAAAACCGACTATTGTCTTTTGTCACATTTCACTGCTGTAGGGGTTCCATGTACCCGATACCCATTCACATGAGGGGGGCTGGGATCTGGGGGTACCCCTTGTTAAAGGGGGCTTCCAGATTCTGATAAGCCCCCCACCCACAGACCCCTACAACAACCAGGCAAGGGTTGTGGGGAAGGGGTCCTTGTCCCCATCAACATGGGGATAAGGTGCTTTGGGGGAGACCCTAAAGCACCCTCCCCATGTTGAGGTCAAGCGGCCTGGTAAGGTTCAGGAGAGGGGAGTGCTCGCTCGTCGTCCCCCCTTTCCTGGCCTGCCATGGCTGCTTGCTCAGATAAGGGTCTGGTATGGATTGTTTTGGGGGGACCCCCACGCCATTTTTTTTTTACATTTTGGCGTGGAGTTCCCCTTAATGTCCATACAAGACTCAAAGGGCCTGGGGGGACTGGGGGGACTGTACGATGTTTTTTTCCTTGATTTTTAATATATATTGCCAGGATCCGGCAATACATTACAGCCGTGAGCAGTTTTACATGACATTTTTTCCTTTAGAAATTTAATTTTTCTGCAGCACTGTTCCACACATCGGCCATATGTGCTACTTTACAGGCAGACTAAGAGGACCCCCAGGCACGATAGTTAAAGGAATTTTTAATTTTTATTGTTTCACTTTAAGCATTACTAAAATCACTGCTCCTGAAAAAAAAATACATTGATACATGTCCCCTGGGACAGGACCCAGGGCCCCATACACTTTTCATGGCAATGAAACTTGCATACAAGCCTTCAGTGAGAACTTTGGATTTTGCAGGTTCGAGCCCCATTGACTTCCACTATTCCCACATATGCCGATCTGACAGGCATGTTCGCCGGCAATAGTGCGCTTAATAATTGCATGTGTGCCCAGTTTCTGAGAGTTGAAGTCCTAATTGGCCTTAAAAATATATTTTTCAGTACTGCAGGATCATATATTGGCGCTCTAGTAAATGACTTCCCATGTGTCATTTTTTCAGTGTTGTCACATGAAAAGACATAATAAAATATTTACAAAAAAGTAGGGGGTGTACTGACTTTTGTGAGATACTGTATATATATCTATATATAGATATATATCTATATATCTATATCTAGATATAGATATAGATATATATATATCTATATATAGATATATATATATATAGTGGTGGGTTAGCTCAATAGGGTTAACCTTCCCTGGGAAAAAGGCAGTCCAAACGGCAGGTTTTCCTAAAATCTGACTTATAGCCAGTTTTATTTTTAAAAAGTTGCATGAAAATCAAATAAACTAAACAGAAAATAAACCCTCACCATGCAGGCACTAACTAAACAGTTCAGGATCCTACCTCAAAGGTGAAGGGCTTGGGCTTCTCCCAGTCACCCAAAAAAAAAGACAATGTTAACCTTCTCCCTACACCTATGCAATCCATTTTCTGTCTGAATCGACAGTTCGCACTGCAATATGCGGACCGATCTGGGGGTGTCATTACTT
The DNA here is from genome assembly GCA_037952925.1 of Lithobates clamitans. NCBI lineage: Eukaryota > Metazoa > Chordata > Amphibia > Anura > Ranidae > Lithobates > Lithobates clamitans. The sequence goes on from JBBGZY010000022.1 coordinate 3,002,582, forward strand.
TGTATTGGCAACCCGCAGCGGTTCACATAGGGCAGTGTGAACTGCCTGTGATTTGTATGCATTGCAGGAACCCGTACTGGATTTGTACGGGTTCTTGCATCGCAGCAGTGTGAACCAAACCTCCAGGTTTGTTTTAGTTTTTTTTAATAACAAACATGTTATACTTACCTGCTCTGTGCAATGGATCTGCTTGTTCTCAGGTCTCTCGACGATGATCCAGGCCCTTCAGCCTTGACCAGTGCCCCCAGTAGCATGCCACTTGCTATAGAAGCACTGGTGCGGACTTGCTCCCGTGCTGGGTTCTATTCTCGGGCCCTGCCCCCTACTCTCTCCTCATTGGCTCACTGGCTCTGATTGACAGCAGTGGGCGCCAATGGTTCCCGCTACTGTGTTTCAGCCCATGAAGAGAGAGAGACCCGGGACAGCTGAGGCTCCCGTGCACATCACTGGATTGAGCAGGGGCTCAGTTAAGTGTTAGGGGGGCTGTGGGGGGGGCAGCACACATAAAGTTTTTTACCTTAGAATGCATAAAAATGCATGAAAGTAAAAAAAAACTTCAGACTTTAGAATAACATTAATTGGTTATTTACTTGTGAGCCACATAATGTATATACAATAAAATGTCTGTTATGTTATTTCATGAATGTTCCTGCCTGAGGAAGGACTAAAATGCTTTGCCCAAAACCGTTTAAAATATAATAAATATTTTAATTGTTTATTTTTTTCTTATTTCAAGAAAAAAACTAAATCAAATTAATAAATCTGAAACAGGAACAGCTGTGTAGGAGGCTTAAAACTAGGTGAGGAAAATCCAAACTCTGCTGCTAAAGTGAGGTTGTGGAAGACAGTTTCATGTCACAGGTAAAGTTGGGCCAAACACCCTGCGGTTCACACTAGAACTCAAACTTGGCAAAAGTTTGGGCCCGAACCGTGAACCCTATGAAAGTCTATGGGACCCAAACGAGAAAAATCAAAAGTCCTCATTTTATGCCTTATATGCCTTTATATGCCTTATATGCAAGTTATTGGCCATAAAAAGGTTATGGGAGCCAGGGCACTGCCCTGGGGGGACACGAATCAATGCAAAATGTTTCTTTTTTAAAGTTATTTTTTACAGGAGCAGTGATTTTAATGATGCTTAAAGTGAAACAATAAATGTTAAATGTATAAAAATTCCTTTAAATATAGTGCCTGGGGGTCTGCCTGTAAAGTGGCACTTCTGTACCATGTATAGAGCGTTTCTGAGGACAGCATCGGGTGATGTTATTACCAAATACACATTTTTATTGATGCGATACTGTTAATATCCACATGAGGGCAGTGTTTTAATTTTATTTATTTTATTTGTATTTTGATTTTTATTTACACTTTTTTACTGTGTAGAAATGCATAGGAAGTGTATATTATATATAGACCAAAACTTTGATGAGAGAAAGGTTGAGAAGATTTTTTATGGTTTTATTTTTTACACTGGCTGTGGAGCTGTTTGTGTAGCCGCTTTGTGTGGCGTCGACCGTAGCCATAACAACAGCGCATTTGGACTCGGCTGACAGCTTTATGTCATGGCCCTGCCCCATTGTGATTGGCGTCGGCTGTTGGCATAACAGCGGCTTCCTTTAAATTGACGGGTGACGCCATAGCCACGCCCCACCGAGGAAGTTCACAGGAACGTAATGCGTACGGGGGAAGGCTGCGTATGACTTCACTTGCTGCTGCCCTCCAGAATCTGTTTGACACATGTTTGTGTTTTTTATGCCTGTACCAAACTGCTGAAATGTGAGAAGTCCGTGTTTGGACACATTTTTTAACTTTATTAAACATACAGTGAGCACTTAGATCTGTTCCTTTCTATCATTTATGATCTGACATCCGCATTTGGTTTTGAGGATTCTGGAGATAAGTGTGTGAAAGGAAGAAAAGATTTTCTTAGAGAACACACCGTCGGAAAGAACAGGAAATGGCTAGAGGTACTCTTCATGAAAGCAAGATTTGGCCTTTCTGTAAATAATTTAAAGTATATGCTCCTGTCAAACAGGCCTGTAAAAATTGGGTTTTGGGTTTGGTGGTGCCTTCACACTGTAACCCTATTGAGGTACACTTGATCAAAGCAAGAATTGAGCTTGCTGTAAACAAATTTAATTGTATGCACTTGTCAAACAGGTGAGGAAAAATTGGTTCTTGGGTGTTAATTGTGCCCATGAAACATATACCAAAAAATATTAACACTCACAAAGCTAGGCAGCTTAGACAGTCTTTCAGAGATTCCATGTCCCAAAAGCATGTAATCAGCAACATTGGCATCAGGGGCTTGATAGCCGCTGCTAATCAAGGAGTGATTCATTTTGACAAATGTCAGCCAGTCAACAGAGTCTGTGGACAGACATGCTCTTTTATCTGTTACAAAACTTCAGGTAGCACTAAATGCCAGTACAGAAAGCTCAACTGCATACTAGGCAAGTTCTGGCCAGTGGTCTATTTTCATGATCCAGTAACCCAGTGGATCGTCTACTGAAAAGCTCTTCATGTTTTCGCCCCTAGATAATATTCATCCATATGATGCAGACGCTGTCGATGGGATGTGGAAGCTGACAGCCCTGGGCACAGAGGACTAAAAAATGTTTTAAATGCATCACTTGCACACATCACCCTCTTCTCAACAGCTCCTCCTTTGACCAACAGAAGCCGCAAAACAACCTGCCAGAGTCTGGAAAGATGTTACATAAACTCCTCTTTAGGGTGTCCTCAAAATATTTCATCCTGTGTTTCCTCTGGATGAGGGCAAGATGAGTTTCAAAACTTTCCCCTTGTAACAGTGGTCAAGGAGTTGCCAACCAATAATGATCCTTCTGTTTGATGTCACAAATTCTCAGGTCCTTTCGCAGGCTTTGAAGAATAAGGGAGCCCATGCACCACAAGTTTGCAGAGGCATTAGAATCAGTGTTCTTGGGGTCACTGAGGATTACACTATCTGGAACTGCCTACTCTCAGCCATGTACTACTCTGAAGGTTTCTGGGGACTGAAAACCATCTCCTAAGGTTCGACATATGTCTTCCTCTGCTTAAGTGCCTCCAAAACTGTCAGAAACCTCCTCCTCCTCCCCCCTTTAATCTAGTGTGTCCCATAACTAGAATGGTGTCTGCATTAAGCGTGCCTTGAGAGGAAAGGAAGTCCTTTTTCTACCGATGCTCTGCATTGAGTGCCCTGTCCATATTGCCATGCAGAGTATGCTCTAGCAGGAACACAAAAGGGATAGTTTCACTGATGCATGCATTGCTACAGATCACCATCCTTGAAGCCTCCTCAAATGGTGACAGCACAGTGACTGCATCCTTTATCAGCAGCCATTGGCGGGAGCAAAGAAAGCCGACCTCCCCTGAGCCTGTCCTTGTTCCGTACTCACACAGGTACTTGTTGATGGTCCTCTGCTGCATGTGCAGCCATTGCAGCATTGCCAAAGTTGAATTCCACCTCGTGGGCAAGTCACAAATCAGACCGTTTATGGGCATTCCCACTAAATTTCAGCCAACCAAATACTGACTGTGTATGACCACCTGAAATGGCTACAGACTCTTCTGGCCTACCTTAGAAGATCTTGCAAACCCTGGGTACCTGTTTAAGAAACGCTGCACCACCAAATTGAGGATATATGCCAGGCATTGCACATGTGTCAACTTTCCCTATCTAAGCGTGGACAGAAGGTTAGTGCCAATATCACACACCACCATTCCTGTCTCAAGTTTCCATGGTGTGAACCACTTCTGGGCCTGCCCCTGCAGAGCTGAAAGAATCTCTGCTCCGGTGTGGCTCCTGTCCCCAAGACAGATCAGCTGAATAGAATAGACCCTTGAATGCTTAGGTGGTACTGGTGGCTCATAGGACAATTCAGCAGAGGAGGGCATGGAGGAGGAGGAGGAGAAGGGGGTGGAGCTGATAGATCTCGCATCCTTACTAGTTGCAAGCAGAGTTACCCAGTGTCCTGTGAACAGAATATGTCATCCCTGACCATGCTTGCTGGACCATGTGTCAGCATCTTGCTAACGATGCCAAAACATTGCCTTCCAAATGATGGCACACAACTGGAATGGCCTTTCGTGAAAAGAAATAGCGACTGGAAACCTGTCATTGTGGTACAGCAATTTCACATAAGAGGGCAGATTCCACCAGACGTAAGGGCAGGAGTTGTAAAGCCAGCAAATTGGACAAGCTGGAATTTAGACGCTGAGCATTTTTTTTTTCAATGCAGCAGCTGGGGCTGAGAAATTTGCTGGTGATGTGCTGCTAGCAGATGTGTTGCAAGGATCTGTGACACCCTTTGCTATACCATCATCCCTGTCAGTGTAGGCTGCTGAGAGGTCATGAGATTTAGTCGGGGTAGACATGAAAGGTGAGGAGTAAGGAGGAGAAGAATTGTGTCCCTTTTGTGTGGCTTTCAAGTGCTCTTGCCAATGGGTTGAGTGGTGGGAGGTTAAATGTCTTTGCAAGCATATGGTACCCAAATGGCTGCTGTTTTTGCCACACTTGATTTGCTTGCGGCAAAGATTGCAAATTGCAACACTGCGAACAGCTACACAAGTGCTAAAAAAATCCCACACAACTTAGCTGTGGGACGTGGGCCAGGAGATAACAGCTTTATAATCTGATGGAATAGCATGGCTGCTCTCTACTCTTCCACGTTGGCTGCCTCTGGAGGACATCCTGCCTCATTTGAATTGTGCCTCCCCCTCTGCTCTATCCGACACCCAAGTCACATCAGTGACCTCCTCATCATCATCTCCTCCATCCTTATCATCTCTGGAGCCAACTTGGCAATACACTGCAGCTGGGGAACATGACTGACAATTTGTTGTTTATCAGTGTTCTCCCCTCTCTGTGGGCTCATCTTACTCCCTTCCTAAACCTCAGAACCAACATCAGAATCAAGTAATGCCTGTGCATCACCAAGAACCAAGTGGCTGACGCTGTGTTCAAAAAATTCAACTGACTCCTCCATGCATGATGCTGGGGCTATGGCAGGAGTGTCTGTGGACAAGGAGGCAGAATAAGCTGCTCTGGAAGCTGCTGTGGACTGTGCACTAGTCTCAGCTTGAGTGATAGAGGATGAGGAGGATGGAGATGGTTTAGTAAGCCAGTCCACCACCTCCTCTGCATGCTGTGCCTGGATAGCATGAGCAACATCACTAAACAGAGAAAAACGTGCCCTGCTTGGGAACAGACCACGTCGACCTCTGCCTGTGGACACAGACGCTGCTGGCCTCCTCATAGTGGCATGGAAACGTCTGCCTCTCCTTGTTCAATTGAAAACACTAATAAGCAAACAAAATAATGAAAATATTATAAATGAGTGGCTGCCAACATGAAAAGGTGTTCCCACTCAGTGTTAATTAAATACTACTATATGTGGCGCTTACTCAATAAACAGTAAATAATGTGATAAATCTTCAAACACAGTGTATAGTGCAAATATGCAAAAGTGACAGTGCACAAATATAGTATATAATGTTTCTTCACACACAGTAAAAATATAACGTTTCTTCACGCACCATTAAAATGCAGCAGTTTCAAAGTGACAATGCAGTGAATAAATGTAATAAATGTGCCCAGTCTTACAGTTAATATAGCGATGATCAGCTTCATGTACAACAGGACTTCCAGTCTCGATCGCGACTGGAAGTGACGTCACCCGGCTCCTCTAGATGCGTTGCATCACAGATCACGTGACTTCATCAAGGGTATCAATACATCAAGGAACTTTTGGACTGGGCACGTTTATTATTTATTCATTGCATTGTCACTTTGAAACTGTTGCATTTTAATGGTGCATGAAGAAATGTTATATTTTTACTGTGTGTGAAGAAACATTATATGCCATATTTGTGCACTGTCACTTTTGCACTATACACTGTGTTTGAAGATTTATCACATTATTTACTGCTTATTGATTAAGCGCTACATATATTAGTATTCAATTTGCCTATCCTTGTTGGCCTCCTAGACATGATGTGGGGGCTTATTACCCAAATTTAATAGATACTGGGAAATGTGTAATTGGATGCACTTTATTCACTGAAAAGTTGTGTTTGGTGAACTTTAAATTGAGGACTGCCGCTGACAGAAATATAAAAACAATAAAAAAAGCAGGGAACAACAGATTCTCAATCAGAACTACAGCTGACAATATGAAAAAAGGTGGCAGGCATGGGACAAAAAACCAAAAACAATGCAGCAACCATGGGCCCTTTCACACGGGCGGGGCTAACAGCATTGCTTGGAGCAAAATGCATTGTTTGCGGCATGTGCCGAAATACTACCAATGGCTATAGTACACTGCAGCAAACTGAAGAGTTTTAAAGTCAGTGCACAAATATGGGGCTAACAGTGGTGAAAGAAAAGTTCCTGTTTTAGTGGTGTCACTGGAAGGAAAAAGTGTCAGTGGACTTGTAGTAAAAATTCTAGCAATAGACCTCCTGTTTAATTCTAAACGGATAATGTAATGTACCGTATTTTGTTACCATTCCACACGTGTGCACAATGTTTGGTATGTGATTACTTTGCATAATATCATTTTTAGATTTTACAAACATTTGGGTATTATATTGTGCTTGTGTGAACTAAAATTACTTAAAGTGTATTTTTTCCTAAAAATTTATTTTTTGATAAACTGCTATGGAATTATGATGTTACATAAAAATTTGCAACCACCACCATTTTATTCTCCAGGGCCTTTGCTTTTGGGAAATATATAATGTTTGGGGGTTCTAAGTAATTTTATAGCAAAAAAAAAATCCCCCTGTCATAAGCATACTCAGAGTTAAAGGTATAACAGAAGTATGTGTTAAATGTAAGTCTGAGCAATTATAATAACTTGTAAACGTAAAGCTTAGTTTAATTTTGTTTTGTTTTTTTTGTTTCTTTAATTAGCATAAGGAATGGTACTTACATTGAATGAGAAGTATTCCTTGTGCTGGTGGCCACTTGTTGAAATCCAAAGTCCTCTGCCCCTACAACCGGCCCCCACCACCCAAAACCCAGGCAGCTGGGAACTACCACAGCCATGGTTACTGTGAACGGCTTGACCTGTCACACATGCCAACTTTGCCTGGCCTTTCCACTCCCTGACCCATCCATACAAGCTGTACTATTCTGCAATGAAATTCACTCTTTGCAAGGTGGACAGGTAGATGAAGTAAAGGTCTGCCTCCTCCATTCATAGACTGCTTTTCATTGTGGGAAACGATAGTACAGTTTTTTCAAATGGAGCAGGGGGCAAAAAGGGTGGGCAAAGTCAGCACTTTTGACAAATTGTCTGTGATAGGTCCACTGAATAATCACAGCTGTAGGGGTATCTGGGGGGGGGGGGGGAATGAAGGTCTCACTGAACACAACAGCCACCAGCACAAGGGAAATTTTTCATTCGAAGTACGTGCTGTGCCTTATGCTAGTTTAGAAGCTAGAAAATTAACTAAAGATAAGCTTTAAACAACAGAGCATTTAAAAGAGCATATGAAAGTACAGTTAGTATACTTACCAGTACTGCCTATAAGCAGCATCTTTCATGTGTGACAGATCATGCATTTCTCTACTGTGTCCCTTCAGAACTGCATTTTTTTAACTACTTCCCATCTGGCCACTGCACATATATACGGCCGGGTGGGATTTTCCTCCTGAGTGGACGTTCAGGAACGTCCCTCAGAAGGAGGGTGATCGCGCGCGCATGTGCCCTCCCAGTGGCTAGATCCCGATGCACTCCTGTCACCCGGACACGGCGCATCTCCGATCGTCAGGAGGGCTCTGTGGTTGGCCCTCCTGATCCCATGATGACTGTGTCCAATCACAGCCGTCATGTGACGTAAACAGAGAGCTGGTTGCTAGGCGATCGGCTCTCCTCTCCTCACACGGAAGTTGTCAGTGAGGAGAGGAGAGGTGATCCCTGAAGCCAACTCGTGATCAGTGAGTATGAGCTATTTTTTACAGCTTTTTACACACTGATCACTGGCCCAGTGTCGTGTCACCACACAGTGTAAACACACAATGTCCCCTACATAGTGTCCCAAAAACACTGTCCCCACACATGTCCACACACATGTCCCCACACACATGTCCCCACACACATGTCCCCACACAGTAAAAACATCTGTCCCACATATGTAACAGTAAAATCATATGTCCCAATGATCATCTGCACACATATGTCCGTGATCATCTGCGCACATACGTACATGATCACACAAACCAATTATTTTACACTTAATGGGATTTTTTTTTACTAAAGACATGTAGCAGAATATATTTTGGCTTAAATTTATGACAAAATTTGATTTTATTAGATTTCTTTTAAAACAGAAAATAGAAAATATTGATTTTTTAAAAATTTCCGCTCTTTTCTCGCTTATCTCTCAAAACATAAAAAACTGATTTGTGAATAAATACCACCAAAATAAAGTTCTATTTGTGTGAACAAAATGATAAAAATGTAATTTGGGTACAGTGTTGCATGATCGTACAATTCTTATTGAAAGTGCGAGAGCGCTGAAAGCTGAAAATTGGCCTGGAAAGGAAGGGGGTGAAAGCGCCCAGTATTGAAGTGGTTGAATATAATTATAATGTCTTTTTAATATTACATTTTTAGGTTCCCACCCAATCATGACAGGTTCTGGTTAAATGTTGTATGTACCATTATTCAATGTTTTTGCAGTGTTTTACTTTCAAAACCTCTAAAACTTGTTTTTTGTTCATCAAAAGTGTTCAAATTCATGTTGTTATACAATACATATATTTCATACAATGAGTAAAAAAGCTAAATATTAGAACCTTATAACTGTATAAATTCAAAATTCTCACTTGCACCTCCACACTTTTTATTTTTCATCACTCTGGAATTTCACCAAGATAAAGAATTTTTCTGAAGGCACTGTTTAGAATTAATTTATTTGTAACGGGTTAATAAAGTTTCAAGCATGAACATACAGAGCAAAGCACACTATTTCTTGATATTAAACGTTTTGTTGCTTAATTTAAAAGATTTTACAGAACTTTCTTTATTCATACCAATTCTCTGAATGCAAAAAGCTCAATGCATCTTCAAATCCATCTTGAAAAACAAACTCCATTTTGGCTTGGCTTGGTGGAAACAACGCATGGCTGATTCTTTGGAAATTTGCTGCTGATAGCTAATAGAGAAGTTTAAATGAGAACACGTAAACACAATTACTTTTTTTAGAACTATTTAACAATTATGTTAAGCTTTAAAATCATGCCTTAACCAATCAAATTTACTTTTAGGGTACCAACCCATCATCAAGCTTTACAATTGTCAAAGTTTTTATTTTAAATTATGTACAGGACGCTGTCGCTGGATCCTGGAAGGACGCTATATTTCCCCTATGTTTGGACTGTGGTCGCTTTAAGGGAACAAAAGGGGAACATGAGTGCTAACTCAACTGTCAGAGGAAGTGGTTTAAAAAAAAGACAGGAAGTTGTAGGTGGGTGTGGAGGAGTGTAGAGGAGACCGTGGATGGTGGTTTTGTGTACATCAATAAAAGGTCAGTGTCCTGCCTGGAAGCCTCCTCGCAGGGGAAGTTACCTGCGACAAAAACCAAGGACTGTTTAAGTGCGACAGCAGTTCTGGACTCTGCAAGTCGGTGATACTGAAATTTCTTTCTGTTGATTTTGCTGCTGTGAAGCTGTTTAAGTTAAAGCGGATCTTCACCCATTTTTTAATCAGCATCTCGGTGGCTTCTAAAAGCAACACCGAGTGCCATATGGAGCTTTTTTTTTTTTTTTTTTTTACCTACCTTACGTTATCTGTCTTTCTTTTTTTCTGTCCCTGCGGCTGTGGGCGTGTACTTTGCGGGTATTGACGTCATATCCTTCGTTCCCCGCAATGTCTCCTGGGATCTCATTGTCTTTCATCCCAGGAGACATTGCGGATAACCTCCGCAAAGAAACAGACGGCGATGACACTGGGCATGCGCGGGAACGAGCGGTGAATGCTGGGAGGACAGCATTCACCGCATCCCGGAAATACATCCTTGTGGGTTTCAAATGCCCACAATGAAGATGGGGACCGCCGTCTTTGATTTTTAAAAGTTATTCTTTTCAACGAAATCGGCCACAATCGGACTTGCTTCACAGAACATGTGAGTACATTTTCATGATTTGAAAAGTTTCTGAATGAACTCCTAAAAAAAAAAAATATTAAATAGGTGCACACCCGCTTTAAATAAACATTCTTTTGATTGCAAAGCTTATGTCCTGCGATCTAGCTGGCTCTCTGAACTTGACAACTGGTGCAGAATGTGAGGCAGGACAGAGTAACAGGCATAAGAAAAAAATTATATTTTTTTTGCTGTTTTTTGGCATTGGATTTAAACTAACATTTAACTAGTTGCCACCCGCCCCGCTGTCAAATGATGGCGGGGCGGTGCAGCTCTCGTTCTGGGACGCCGTCATATGACAGCATCCCAGAACGGCCACTCTCACACTGGGGCATGCAGCGCGGCGATCGCGTCGCGTTGCTAGGACACAGCACAACTCCAATCTCTGTAAAAAGCCACGTCCAATCACAGCCGGTCACATGTAAACACGGAGATGCCGGTAATCGGTGCCCCTCGCCTCACACTGACAGAATGTGTGGGGAGGAGAGCCAATCAGCGGCATCTCCACGCAGGGGGACATCTACACATGTAAGCAGGGCACTGATCATCAGTGCCCTGATTACAATATAGTGCCAACAGTGTCACCAATCAGTGCCCACCATTGCCTACCAGTGCCCACTAGCAATGCCAGTCAGTGCTGGCTATCAGTGTTGCCCATCAATGCCCACCACTGCTGTCAATCAATATCCATCAGTGTCACCCATAAATGTCCATCAGTGCCGCCTATCAGTGTCCACCAGTGCCAGCTAACAGTGCCGCCTATCAGTGCTCATCAGTGCCACCTATCAGTGCCCATAAGTGCGGCATATTAGTGCCTCATCATCAGTGCCACCTAATCAGTGCCCATAAGTGCTGCCTCATCACTGCCCATAAGTGCCACCTCCTCAATGCCCACCAGTTCAGCTTATCAGTGCCCATCAGTGCCGCTAATCAGCGCACATCAGTGAAGGCGAAAACTTACTTAGTTACAAAATTTACTGACAGAAGCTAAGTAAAAAGGCACAGTACATTGGATTTATGTCCTTGGTTAAAGCTGCACAAACCCTGAAAGCTGAGCCAATGGAGCACCTGTGTGAGTGGATGTGCTGAGTAACGCCCTCCATTCTACACCTCCCCGGGCTATGAGCTAATCTGCAACGACTGTGAGTGAGGCTGATTGGGAACCTCCCAGCGCTCCAGCCCTTCAGCTACTGAGCTTAGCAGAGACATGTAAATACGCAAGCAGGCAGCACAACAAGATGGAGTAATAAGATCATACCTCTCTCCACGTACGGCGGACCTCGGCGGGAGCCGCTCAGTGAGTGGGCGAGATCCGAGGAAAACGGATCAGAGAATGACGACACCGGGTCGCGGTATGCAAACCACAGAGCAAAGATCTCCAGGGCTGGGAAGGGGAAGGATGGCTTACAGAGATGGCAGCACAGTAAAAAGCGTGGACCACCCAGTGATAGAGACAGCTCTACTATCCCCCAGCCGGAGCGGTCTGGGATATGGAGAAACTCCAATGAAAGCTGACTCTGGAACAGAGAGAAGGAGAGATGGCCCATCTAAAGTGCAGCAGGACTCCCAAGTACAAGAGCAAATTGCATTAAAGACCCAAGTGGTTAGTAGGAACGGGGTAGACAGGACAATATTGAACCTCAGTGAGGAAGTATCCACAAAGGATAGGACTCCCCCAGGGTCGGAGGATGAAAGTGTGGGGGCTGGTATGGGAAAGAATGTGAGCCAATAGAGGAGCTAATTAAACAGATGTCCCTGGCTAATATGCAAGTGCAGACTCACCACGAGGAAGCTAATCAGTGCTTAGCAACCCAGCTGGAGGTACAACAAACTCACCACAAAGAGGTGCTGGCTCTGCAGCAAGAAAATACTCGCCTGTTGGTGGCCCAGCTGGCAAACCAGCAGGCGACCCAGCAAGGGGATATGCAGGCTCAGGTGACTGCCTTAAAAGAAGTAGTGCAGCAGCTTTCTCAGGGCCATGAGCAAGCAGCTGTTGCCCCTGGCAACCAGGTGACAATGAGGGCAAGCCATTTTCTGCAGAAGTTGTCCCTGTGTGATGAAGTAGAGGCATTTCCTCCTACATTTGAGAGGATGGCAGAGCGAGAAGGGTGGCCCCAGGACCAGTGGGCCGGCCTAATTTCTCCTTAGCTCTCCGGAGATCCACAAAAAGCCTACATCAACCTGCCACCGGATGATGCTAAAGATTATCAAAAACTAAAGGCAGAAATAATGGCTCGTCTGCGGCCAACGATTGCACCAATGAAAGTATTGTCCAGATCGGCCACCCTAGTCTCAAATGCATGACCTGGTGCAACTGGTAAAAAACATCGCTGCAACTAAAAGTGTTGTCTGGCCCCCAAATCGTGGAGCGGGTCGTGCTGGACCGATACATAAGGTCACTGCCAGACGACCTTCAATGGAGGGTCAGCAATGGATACCCCAAAACAGTGAACCTCCTTTTCAAGATGGTGGAACGATATACATTGGTGGATGATCTGCTTGGGCCTGCCAAGGGCCCAGTCTGTCACAGCCTATTCGATCGACTGCCGCCCTTCGAAAGGACATCCCATGGAGCTCTGGAACCAACACACCGGAAGGCCAAGAGTCACTCCTGGTAGGAGGAGGGGATGTACAATGTTGGCAATGACATTCCTGGGGCCATACCTGGGCACACTGCCCACTGCAAGAGGAGCCCATGGAATGTGTGGTTCTTCATAGGGGGTCTTTTTATGCCTATAAAGCAGGGCTTTGTTGGACTCTGGAAGCATGGTAACCCTGGTTCATCCCAGAGTAATTGGGAAGATCGACCCGGTAAGCAAAACTTTACGGGTTGTGTGTATTCACAGGGAAACTAGAGAGTACCCTCTCATCTCGGTGTCCATCTCCACAGCATGTGGCACTGGTGGGCAAGAGGTGGGGATGGTGAAGAACTTGGTACATGATGTTATAATAGGACGGGACTGTCCATTATTTAGCAAACTGTGGGAACAAGGAGAACTAACTGAATGCTCCAGAGACTGGGTAGAAACTAGTTTCTCTGTTCCAGTTATTGAGGGGAATAACCCTGAACTGCCAAATGTTGTTAATGTGGATCCAGATGAAAGTAATGCTGATGCTGTTAAGGCTAATAGCCTAAGAGGAGGTATTGCGCAGGGGTAGTGACTCTGGATATCAGGTAGCATAGTCGAGGATCACCAGTAAAAAATGGGGGAGGTAAATTATAGAGTCCACCAGCCAGGCAAGAGGAAACCATATCAGATATACAATATAAACTTGTTAAAGCCCTGGACGGACAGGGAACCGGTGACCTCCCTGGCTAGTGCAAGACTTGACCCTCAGATTGGGGTGGTTAGTGTCCAAGTAGCAAATTCCCTTTTAAAAATCCAAAGTCAGCAAGCAAAGGAGTTCTTGCAGAGAAATAAAGAAACATTTTTAGACTTGCCAGGTCTAACTAGTGTCATAAAGCACGATATTATCACGGAACCAGGAGTCAAAGTTTTTGTCCGGCCCTACCGTATCTCAGAGACCCAAAGAAAGGCTGTTTTGGAGGAAGTGAAGATGATGTTATACCTGGAGCTTATTGAAGAATTGCAGAGTGAGTGGTCGAGCCTGATTGTGTTGGTACCGAAGCCAAATGGGACTCTGAGATTCTGCAATGATTTGCAGAAACATAATGAAGTTTCAAGGTTTGATGCCTACTGCATGCCCTGGGTAGATGATCTTATTGAGAGACTAGGTCCAGCCAGGTATATCACTACGTTAGACCTAACTAAGGGGTATTGGCAAATTCCGTTGACTAAGACTGCTAGGGAGAAAACTGCTTTTTCTACCCCAGAGGGGAGTTTTCAATACAGAAGAATGTCTTTTGGACTACAAACTGCTCCAGCCACATTCCAGCGAGCATTGGATAGGATTTTACGACCTCACCGGGAGTATGCCTCAGTGTACTTGGATGACATAGTAATTTTTAGCAGAGACTGAGGATCACACTTGCCCAAAGTCCACGCAGTGCTGGACTCTCTCTGGAAGGAGGGGTTTGCAATAAACCCTGAAAAATGTGCTTTTAGAATGGAGGAGGTGAAATACATGGATATATTGTGGGTAGAGGGGTATTGAAACCTCTGGTTAGCAAGGTAGAGGCTATAGAGAACTGGTCCTGCCCCCTCAAAGAAGCAGGTACGTGCATTCCTGGGCATGGTGGTATACTACAGTAGGTTTGTGCCCAACATTGTCACGTTGGCGGCTCCACTGACCGACCTGACTAAGGATCGGAAATCGGTCATGGTGGAGTGGAATGCAGACGCTGAGAAGGCTTTTTTAGAGCTTAAGTCAGCACTGTGCCAACACCCTGTCCTGATAGCACCCAATTTTTCAAAAGAGTTCATTGTCCAGACTGATGCTTCCAATGTAGGATTGGGAGCAGTGTGGTCACAGGTCGTTCATGGCAAGGAGTACCCGGTAGTCTTCCTCAGTAGGAAGTTGACACCGGCAGAGAAAAACTACGCTATAGTTGAGCGAGAGTGTCTGGCCATTAAGTGGGCTCTAGAATCCCTCAGATACTATCTCTTTGGGAGGAAGTTTAAGCTGATTTCTGACTATGCCCCTTTAACATGGATGAGACAAGGTAAAGGGACTAATGCCAGGATTACTCGTTGGTTCCTGGCACTCCAGGAGTTTAAGTTTGTAGTGGAGCATAGGCCCGGGAGACTGCATCAAAATGCAGATGCCCTCTCCCGAATCCATTGTTTTAGCTCCACTGTTGCCTCCACCTCCTTGGCATTGGGGCAGAGGAGGGGGGATATGTACAGGACACCCTGGCTGGGTCCTGGAAGGACGCTATATTTCCCCTCTGTTTGGACTGTGGTCCCTTTAAGGGAACAAAAGGGTTAACTCACCTGTCAGAGGAAGTGGGTTTAAAAAAAGACAGGAAGTTGAAGGTGGGTGTGGAGGAGTGTAGAGGAGACGGTGGCTGGTAGTTTTGTGTACCACGATAAAAGTGAACAGCAGTGTCCTGCCTGGAAGCCTCCTGGCAGGGGAAGTTACCTGCAACAAAAACCAAGGACTGTACAACTGTGATAGCAGTTCTGGACTCTGGACACCATAAAAGTAAGGGTGCATCTTCAGCCAACCTATGGCTCCAGTACCCTTGGCCTAAATGGGAGTTCAAAAGGCCTTTGAGCACTTACAGCCATAACAGATGAGTAAAAAGTGTGGAGTTTCTCTAAAGCTTCCTCACATTTTCTGCCTTGAGGCAGGAGCACATTCAACCTGCCTGTAATACACAAGGCTCCAGACATTTGCTCCAGCGACTATAAAATGGGGGCCTACTCCCATGGTGAATATATCCTGTTTATGAGATTTTACGTATTCTGACAGGATTTTATAAATCAGAGTTACCACCAACACAAGGCATAGGGCATAACCTGTTAATTCAAATTGGAATCTAAGGAGAGAATTCAACTGTTTATCAGTGAAGTACTGAAAAGTGCTTACATCTTTAACTCTTAGTGGTGTCTCTGTTAACAAGAATAACTTGTGCATCCGCAATGGAAACAGACCATCAGTTTACAAATCCATTCTCAAAGAGGACCCTTTATGGCGTTTCCAGTCCGCATTGAGAAAAAAAACTCAAATAGCAGATGTAGTGGAATGATCTTTACAGCTATAGGAGTGCTAAAAGACCCATGGCCAGCAGACTCATTCTCCAGATGCAGAGTAACACATACACTGCCTTAATAAAGTTATAAACCACCCCGACTGCACCAGACTGCTTTAACCCAGAAACAGCCTTTCCCAAGACAGAGTGTTAGGAATTTGAATCAGAAATTGCAATGGGGTTACAGTACCAGTTTAACATATGGGGCGTGGCAGGATCATGGACAGACTCTGCCGGATATGTGTCTGGAAAGCAATTAAAGCCTCTGAGGGGGGTTTGCTCCAGTATCTAGGTACAAACAGATAAAAAGTCTAGAGTGGACATGGAGGGTCATGTGGGCATAGGGTGGCCTCTGCTCCTCCAACAGTTCTTAAGACTCTGATGATGATCTTATATCAAGTTACTGTCATCTGTATGTCTTTGGGAAGATGTGTAACAGAAGGCAACTAGGTCCAATGTGAAGCATAGCCTCAAATACTCACAAACCCAGGCAGCAGGTGCTGGTGAGGATTTTAGGCAGATGGAGGTGACTAGGTCACTGTAGGCAGGCAATAGAAACATACTGTAATATAAATGTAGCGCTAAAACAAACAATCCAAATATAGACAAATAATATAGTGGTCAGTGGATATGGCCCACTGGGACATAAAAAGCAAAAGTGATGTGTAAAGTTCAGTGATTCATGTGTATTATGAACTGAAACATGAATATAGATGGGTGAAAAGATAATGATAAAGTCCCATAATATAAAAAGTGAATTATAAATCCAATGTGAATGAAAAATCTTCTGATCTGTGATTCATCAGCATGAAAATCTTGAGTTGGAAATAGATGGAATACTCTTACCAGAACGGGTGGATTCGAATGCCATGCTTTTTATGTCCCAGTGGGCCATATCCACTGACCACTATATTATTTGTCTATATTTGGATTGTTTGTTTTAGCGCTACATTTATATTACAGTATGTTTTGAATATTGGTCACATTTGTGTGTAGCAGCTTCACTTTTGTATATTAGTTTAGCGCAGTGTTATTTACAGTTTCATTTAGGCAATAGAAACAGACTGAAAACGGAAGATCCACTGAGTGCTTCAGGAGCATTAACATCATTGGGACTATACCTTCTGCAGACTAAAAGACAGGAAAGAAAGAACAAAGCACACATTCACAGCACTCCACGCAGCAGATTGACATCAGCTTTTGATCGCTTCGCCTCTACCCTTAGTACAATAAAAGAGGGGGTGGTGGGAAACTTGGCACCATCCCAACAGTGCCAATAAGGAAGTAGCTCTGGGTGCTTCAGCCCAACTAGCCCTACTTAAGGTAAGAATCTGGATTACACCTGGGGCTGTCAGAAAGCGCTCTGCATCTAACTAGCACAGTAGACTAAGATCAGCAAAACACAAAGCCCAGTGCACAAAGGTCATATTACAGGCTAGCCCAGCAGTCCCTCTGGTTCTGAGTATTGCCTCAAAAGCTATTTCTGAGGAAACACTGATGCCAACATTCAATCAATATATATAAGGATTGAGACTACATCTCAAAAAAATAGCAGACTTTGTAGGCACACCATGAGGCAAGATGTATATAAAAAATTAAATGCTTTATTACAGCAGACATAAAGGTAGGATCCTTTCGTGTATGAGTGAACACTTGTATAATGTATATAGATGATTGAATCTGTAAGAAAAATATGATCCAACAACGCCTTCACGTTGCTTGTCAATGCATTTCACAGTTTAGTAGCTTCCTCCAGACATACTGAGTAGGTGCTGATTGGCCTTGAATCCAAACATAGGGGGGCACCGAATAGCATGGACTACGACACAAACCAGCAATCCTGCCAGGAACAAAATTTAGAATGGTATATGTATATGTGTATCAACAATTTCTCCATATAAAAGTTGGACAAAAAGGCATATGCAGCCTCAACCAAGGCCAATGTTGCATAGGGGTCTAAAAAGTATTTCTTGTATAGACAGTGTATATGGCCTCGAGATTGCCACGAGATTGTAACCAATAACTCTCGACAAGCTGCGGAGACACCTGTGCTGTTAAGAGTGGTGAGGAAAGGCACCTTACCCTATTCAGGGTGTGGGGGTTGGCCTCTATCGGTTAAGTCCTTATAACCAGGAATAGTAAATGCATCTTTGCTGAGAGCTCTCTACTTTGTGAGGAGTGTTATGTATACATCATATGAGTATCACTCCATAGTGATACACTCTATATCCAGTATTTAGCTCTGGTTATTGGTTACAATCTTGTGGCTTTCTTATTTCCGGTTGAGGCCCTATACATTGTCTATACAAGCAATACTTTCTAGGCCCTTGTGCAACAGTGGCCTTGGCTGAGGCTGCATATGCCTTTTTGTCCACCTTTTATATGGAGAAATTGTTGATACACACATATACATATACCTACCATTCTAAATTTTGTTACTGGCAGGATTGCTGATTTGAGTCATAGTCTGTGCTATTTCGTGTCTCCCCTATGTCCCATCAACCTTACAGAGAGACCTGTTATTGGCTACAGCAGAATAAAGTGAAGGTTCTGGAGTGGCATTCTCATTGAGCCACTCTGGGGAGATCTCAAACGTAAAGTTCATGCAAGACAGCCTAATAATTTACAGGAACTGGAGGCTTTTGCCAAGAGGAATGGGGAGCTTTACCATCTGAGAAGATAAAGAGCCTCATTTACAAATAGCACAAATGACTTCAAGCTGCCATTGATGTTAAAGGGGGCAATACACGGTATTAAGAACTGGGGTAAACTTTTGATCGGGGTCATTTGGGTAGTTTCTGTTGCCATTATTTAAAAATAGCAAACACAGTTGATTGGTAATAAATGGCTTTAGCCAAACACTAACCATGAGTGAAAGAAAAGTTTTTGTGTTATCATTCATATTCTCTGAAAAAAATGGCCAATAAATCATAAATTCTGTCAGGGAATGTAAACTTATGAGCACAACTGTGTGTGTGTGTATATATTTATTTATTTATTTATTTATTTTTAGATTAGTGTGTACGCGAGCTGTTCCTGCATCCCACTATTCCATGGACTTTTTTGCTGTTTTCTGACCTGCCCCTCTGGCTGTTCCTTTGGTATGGATGGGTCATTCCTGCCTCAGCCCCAGATCAGACATTGCTGTCACCCCCTTTCTCTCCCTCTCTTTGGGAAGCGGGCTAATTTCCAGATGACTAGTAAGTATCAGACTGCTTGTCTCTCCTAGATCATCTATTTCATTCCTGTTATAGGAACGTGTTCAACAATTTTGACCGTATACTATTATATTACATATTTTTTACATTTTCACTATTATAGACATTCCTTATACTGTACTCCTGATGAGTGGACATGTTCCATGAAATGCATTGAGTTCCATTGCGATTTTTCAAGGATGTCAAGACAGTCTGGTTCTTGCAATTTATAACTATTTTTGGCTGTGTCATTATTGTGCATATACCATCATGCATCAATATAATATCTATTTATGTGTTCTAATATGTGCTTTTTATATGTCAGCTGTTTTTTATGACTTTTTTGTGATTTATTACCATGTACTGTGTTTTCTGCGATTATGTAGATTTATTTTTGGATTGTAATAAATTTTCTATACCATTTACTTCATGTTATTTTGACTCTGGGTAGTGACATGCCTCATTTAAAGTCCCACGATCATTGTTTCCTTTTACATATAAAGTAATTTAGGGATGGAGGCATGTCACAGTGGTAATAATAGGTCATATCTCTTGCTATTTTATAAAAATGAGGACATCGTCTGCAAACATACAAAGTTTGTGATGATGTCCGCCAACCTCTAAACCCTGCATATTAGGGTTATTGCGGATCAAGTCTAGGGCTAGGGGCTCAATGGCCATGACAAACAGGAGTGGAGAGAGTGGACAGCCTTGCCGTGTGCCTCTTTTGGTTGGAAAGGGCTCTGACCTATGGCCCATGTAGTGTACGAAAGTACTGGGGATGGCATATAAGGCTGAGAGAAAATGATCGCCAAGCCCCCAACTCCTTAGTATAACATTTTAGGTAAGGCCATGAGACCATGTCAAAGGCCTTTCTAATATCTAAAGATAAGAAGCATAGGGGGATGTTTCGGGTGCAGGCTGTATGAGCCAAGAGTATGGAGCGGCGGATATTATCTCCTGCCTGCTGGACCGGGATAAAACCCACTTGATCTCTATGCACAAGTGAACCAATTATAGGGTTAAGCCTAGTAGCTAAAATTTTTGCTAGTAGTTTGACATCAAGTTTAAGGAGGGATATGGGCCGAAAATTTGACCAGGAGGAGTCGTTGGTCTGGGGCTTTGGGAGCATAGAAATGGCAGCTGTCAGCATTTTGGAGCGAAATGTATGGCCAGGGAGAAGAGCGTTATATGCTTTGACTAGTACAGGGGCCAGGAGGTCTGCAAACCTTTTGAAATATGTGATCGAAAACCCATCTGGGCCAGGACGTTTATGGGCTTTTAGGGATTTGATAGCTAGCAAGACCTCCTCAAGTTCAATTGGTTGTTCTAGATTTTCACGTTGCAGAGACGAAAGAGAAGGCAAGGGCGGTGGGTGAGAAAAAGGAGTCAGAACGGGTTTGGTCAAAGGTGTCCACGTCCGAGTAAAGAGAGGACACTAGTGTAAATATTTTGAGATATCTTCAGTCAAATCAGTTTAGGGGTATGGTCTGGGCATCTAAAAAAGAGAGAGCCAACAAGGTGTCGGGCTTGTTTGTTTTCGTATAGTACCTATGACGGGAGCGACGTAATGTTTTTTCAGCCAGATCTATTAGGAAAAGATCAAGCTTTAGCCTAGCCTTTTCTAAACCTACTGAGTTTGGTGGAGAAGGGTTGGATTGAAATGCCATATGTTGTTGAGTGAGGCGTATCCCTCTCTTAAGAAAGGATGCCTGGCTAATACATGTCCCCCTTATTACTGACTTGTGAGCTTCCCATAGCATGAGAGGAGAGATGTGGGGGGGTCGAGTTATACACTTTGAGTGCTGCTTCTATCACAAGACGGTGGAATGGGTGAGCCAGGAGATGGTCGTTGATGGTCCAGAGGGAGTCCCTAGTGGATGGGACTAAGGAGGTCAGGGTGGTGACAACAGCTCTATGGTCTGACCAGGAGATTGGAAGGATAGCTGAGGAAAGAAGCTGTGGTATGGTGCCTGTAAGGAAGATGTGGTTGATTCGCGAGTAGAATGTGTATTGTCGTGGTGCTGGGTTATGTTTGCGCCACGAATCAACCAATGAGTGACGGTGCAGGAGTTGCTGAAAGCTACATTTTGTACTATTAGGGGGGAAGGATTGGGGGGTATTTTTTCCAGAAAGGGGTATAGGGAATGGTTAGAGTCCCCACAGAGGAAAAGTGTTCCTCGCTTATGTGAGTCAATTACATCCAATAAATGGGAGAGAAACTGGAGTTACTTATAATTTGGTGCATAATAGGACACTACGGTCACTTCAGTATCAAGCAATAGACCTGATTAAGGATTAAGTAACGGCCCCTCGGGTCATTGATCTCAGCCAGAGGTGTAAAGGGAGTGGAACGATGAAAGGCTATAAGAACCCCTCTATTTTTGGTGTTAGCAGAAGTGGTATATACCTGGTAGATATGCCAAGTTAAAGTATTTAGGGGTGGACCGGGTAGTAAAGTTGGTGTCTTGCAGACATACGACACGTGCCTTAGTAGTTGCAAAAGCTTTGAAGGCCTTGGTCCTTTTATGTGGGGAGTTAAGCCCCTGGACATTGAGGGTCACTATAGTTTTGGGGGCCCCGTGATAGGATCAAATAAGTGCTGATATAAGGGCTGCATTCAGGAGTAAGGTCTTCTAGAGAACACCTGGGGGGGGCAGAGAAGAGGAGAAGGAGAGCATAAAAGACAGAGAGAGAGCGAGAGATAGAGTGCCATGTGGCACAATAAAACTAGTAACAAATACTGTAAACAACAATACATCTCAAAAGATACAAAACGTGACCCGAGACTGGTGTGACAAACAGTCACACCAGTGGGAGACTTGGGGACAAGAATAGTGCCATGGAAAAGCACCAACAGGGGTACCATGGTTAAGGAGGTGAGGCGCAGTGACCAACGCTGGGGTCAAAGTGGTCCATCTATAGGTTATCCAATAACAACCAGTAAGAGTATAATGGTTGTATTTATTGCTTCTACTGGTTTAACAACCACAATGGGGACTCAATAACTCCGGAAAGGAGGAGAAGGGAGGGTAAGATAGGGGATGGAGGGAATCAGTGAGTTCCTGGGATCTACCACCATACATGAGGGTTATGTGGTGGGGCCTAAATAGGATGGGGTTAAGGGTTAGTTAGAGATAACAGTATGCTGTGGCAATGTACTGAACGACAGAGTAACATTAATAATGTGGAGAGGGACGTAACAAGGTAACAAGCAATAGGTAGTAAGTATATTTTCTGGTTAACAACATGTTAAGACCTGAATTAAGGAGGGGGGGTGGGGTGGACTATAATAGGTAACACAGATCAAAGATACGCTATATAGTATAGGAAACAGCCTGTATCCAGAATGGAGGAAGAAATAATAGGCAACCATGAGTCCTTGGAGCCGATGTGAAGAATTGAATAGGAGGGGGGATCCAGAGTTTGCCAGTATATATGGATAAATACTGTGTTCAGAAATAATCAGGCTCCAAGGGATAATTATGTCCTTATAATCAGGAGTAGCTATGAAAAAGGAAAAAAAATGTACATATTAGCAGTTATATAGTGAATGTGGGCTGTGTAGCTCTAAGTCCAGATCATGTTGGAACAGTATAAAAGAGCCATGTACAGGGGAATTAGAAGTGTTCAGTCATCTTGCGGGGAGGTAGAGAGTGAATGCAGCGAGCTTCCAATCTGAAAAGTCTCAAAAACTGCTATCAGCTTAGGCCAGAGGGCGGGCGGTAGAAGAAAGTAGGATTCAGTCTATGGAGTCTAAATGTTGAGGAGCTGGGGATGCAAAGCGTCCAAGTTTATGCGAGTTGGCCTGATCTCGAGTTTCACAGAGGCTTGAGACTTCTGGGGTGAGCAAGAGGCCGATCTACGGCGAGAGCTGGGAAAAGCAGATGGAAAATGGAAAGCCCCACCTATAAGTGATGTGGTGGTGTTGCAGGATATAAAGATGGGGTTTCAGTGCTCTCCTTTTGGCAATAGTGAGTGGGAAGAGATTCTAGAATAGATGATAGGTATGTCCTTGAAAGACCAACGACTCTTTATTGCGGGCAGCAGATAAGAGCTGTTCTTTAGTGCGAAAAAAATTGAAGCTTTGCAATGATATCTCATGGTGGGCCGTCTGCCTGGCGTGGGGTCAAGGCACAGTGAACTCTGTCCATCTCCAAGCGGTCGATTGGTATGGCAGGGTCCAACTCCTGAAAGAGGGCTTTAACTGTCGATTGTATGTCAGTTATGGATTCAGGGAGCCCACGTATGTGGATATTTGACCGCCGGGACCTATTCTAAAGTCCTCCATGCATGATTTCAGGGTTACATTTTCGTTCTCTGAGGGTTTCAAGCTCTTCGGAGTGATTATGAGTGTGAATGTCCAGGTCATCTACCCTCTGCTCTAGGTCTGCTGTTCTCTGTTCTAGCTCCCTAATTTCTCTAGATAGTTTAAGTGCCTTAGTAAGGTTACACTCAAATTGCCTGAGATCAGTGGATTCTGGATCAGTGTAGTGAAATAGGGGGGTGATCCCCAGATCTGTGTCGGACTCACCGTCAGCAGAGGGCTGGGGCAGCTTAGCTGAGCATGGGGAGCGAGACTGAGAGGATGTTGCCATCGCCATCTTAGAAGAGACCCTCGCCAGCACGTCCCAGATGGTTTTCGGCTTGGTCTTGGAGCGGACCGCTCCGTGCACCATGGTGTGAGGACCGGGGCTGGTTCTGCTTGTAGGCACAGTGTTAGGCTGTAAGCATCGGGTCCAATATCCGCTATTAGTGGCCGCTTTTCTCCTGAGTGGTGCGGAGCCTCAGGTTTTCATGTTCATCCTGGCGGCTTCGCACATGTGCCTCCGGTGTACCAAGGAATCTTGACTAACGTCATTAGGAAAAAATATCAGCAGTGTGGCATGAAATCTTGATTAAAGTCGCCAGGGGAAAAATACCATGAAGCGAAAAGGAGGGCCAAAAAAAAGACGTCCAACCTTTTAAGACATACTGGATACAGGAGGGACTATAATGGGACTGGCCTACATGGCTTCCTGTTTGCCAAAGACCCAACCTCTTGAAAGTAGCAGTCCCTGTGTCCCTCAATGGAAGATGGAGAAATATATATATATGCATGTAGGCTTACTTTGACTGGGAAGTCTCTGACCACAGGCAATTTGATATTTATATGCTCCCTGTGAACCTGCCTACTAGATATACAGTGGGGACAGAAAGTATTCAGACCCTCCTTAAATTTTTCACTCTTTGATATATTGCAGCCATTTGCTAAAATCATTTAAGTACATTTTTTTCCTCATTAATGTACACACAGCACCCCATATAGACAGAAAAACACAGAATTGTTGACATTTTTGCAGATTTATTAAAAATGAAAAACTGAAATATCACATGGTCCTAAGTATTCAGACCCTTTGCTGTGGCACTCATATATTTAACTCAGGTGCTGTCCATTTCTTCTGATCATCCTTGAGATGGTTCTACGCCTTCATTTGAGTCCAGCTGTGTTTGATTATACTGATTGGACTTGATTAGGAAAGCCACACACCTGTCTATACAAGACCTTACAGCTCACAGTGCATGTCAGAGCAAAAGAGAATCATGAGGTCAAAGGAACTGCATGAAGAGCTCAGAGACAGAATTGTGGCAAGGCACAGATCTGACCAAGGTTACAAAAAAATTTCTGCTGCACTTAAAGTTCCTAAGAGCACAGCGGCCTCCATAATCCTTAAATGGAAGACGTTTGGGATGACCAGAACCCTTCCTAGAGCTGGCCGTCCGGCCAAACTGAGCTATCGGGGGAGAAGAGCCTTGGTGAGAGAGGTAAAGAAGAACCCAAAGATCACTGTGCCTGAGCTCCAGAGATGCAGTCGGGAGATGGGAGAAAGTTGTAGAAAGTCAACCATCACTGCAGCCCTCCACCAGTCGGGGTTTTATGGCAGAGTGGCCCGACAGAAGCCTCTCCTCAGTGCAAGACACATGAAAGCCCGCATGGAGTTTGCTAAAAAAAACACCTGAAGGACTCCAAGATGGTGAGAAATAAGATTCTCTGGTCTGATGAGACCAAGATAGAACTTTTTGACCTTAATTCTAAGCGGTATGTGTGGAGAAAACCAGGCACTGCTCATTAACTGTCCAATACAGTCCCAACAGTGAAGCACGGTGGTGGCAGCATCATGCTGTGGGGGTGTTTTTCAGCTGCAGGGACAGGACGACTGGTTGCAATCAAGGGAAAGATGAATGCGGCCAAGTACAAGGATATCCTGGACGAAAAAACCTTCTCCATAGTGCTCAGGACCTCAGACTGGGCCGAAGGTTTACCTTCCAACAAGACAATGACCCTAAACACACAGCTAAAATAATGAAGGAGTGGCTTCACAACAACTCTGTGACTGTTCTTGAATGGCCCAGCCAGAGCCCTGACTTAAACCCAATTGAGCATCTCTGGAGAGACCTAAAAATGGCTGTCCACCAACGTTTACCATCCAACCTGACAGAACTGGAGAGGATCTGCAAGGAGGAATGGCAGAGGATCCCCAAATCCAGGTGTGAAAAACTTGTTGCATCTTTACCAAAAAGACTCATGGCTGTATTAGATCAAAAGGGTGCTTCTACTAAATACTGAGCAAAGGGTCTGAATACTTAGGACCGTGTGATATTTCAGTTTTTCTTTTTTTAATAAATCTGCAAAAAATGTCAACAATTCTGTGTTTTTCTGTCAAAATGGGGTGCTGTGTGTACATTAATGAAGAAAAAAAATGAACTTAAGGCCTCTTTCACATGAATGATCCATTCAGGTCTGCCTGTCAGTTTTTTAGGCAGACCTGAACGAACCCTCCATAGACCTCTATGGAGCGTCGGATGTCAACAGTGACATGTCCGCTGACATCCGACCCGCTCCGATCCGAAAAAGTGTAATGGAGGAAAAACCTACTTTTCCATCCGTTTTTGGATCGGATCGGGTGACGATGGACTCTACGGTCCATCGTCATCCGATCCCCCATAGGGGAGAGCGGCACTCTGACAGGTCCGTCGCTGTGCAGTGTTCAGCGACGGACCTGTCATCTGCCTGCTCAACGGGGATCCACGGAGCATTCCCCGCTGAGCAAGCGGATGTTCACGGGCGGATCATCACGGATCCGTCCCGTGTAAAAGGAACCTAAATGATTTTAGGAAATGGCTGCAATATAACAAAGAGTGAAAAATTTAAGGGGGTCTGAATACTTTCCGTCCCCACTGTACGAGGGAGATTTTGATGCTCATTGTACCTTGGGGTGGTTGGTTGTAGGTATGATTGATGTAAGTGTATGCATACATGGAATTTGTATTTTTTATAAATATAGTAAGATATGCTATTGATATACTGTATATTGACTATATTATTTACAATATAATACTATAGATCTAACAACCTCCTGCAATTCTCCTGAAGATTAGAGAAAATCTGAGAAACATGTTATGAACTATCCATATTCCTCTGCAAGATTCAACTGTTGTAAAGTAATGGATATAACATTTGATGTATACTGTATGTATAATAGCTGAGCAGGAGATTGTAAGGGTTCAGCTTAATTCTGTAATTGCAAAAACTAAATGATAATAGAAACAAAAAAAAAAAAAACATTTATCATTTAGAAGACTGACAGGTATTTTGATGATAATTTCAGGTAGTACCTTAAAAGTCTCAAATTTGTCTTTTGTGGATTGAGTGGTTAAAGGGTGTGCAGCCTGTAGATCTAACCAGTTCTTATGTATAGTTATCTTTTGAAAGGTCATTATACAATTTCACTACATTTACAGTATAGTGGATTTTTAATTATACATTCTGTATTTTTATAGTGTTCAGTAAGCTAAATGGTGGTGTATGCTGCGTGTTCATGCAGTTTTTAATTAACATGTACCCCCCAGCAAAGGAACATTTTAATTAAAAAGTTATTATTAACTGGCTAAATACAGAAGTGAATAACAACATTTACACATATTCAAGCATTCCTTTTTTTATTTGTTTTTTAAACATTTTCCAGTTGATTTGTCTTTAGGAATTTGCATCTTAAAAATATACAATTTCTTAAATTTTTTATTTAAGGAGAACTAGGAGAGAACTAGTTAAGTGAGTGCACTCCTCCTCATCCCTGAGGATAGCTGGCATCATAAGACGAAAAGGTGAAAAAAAAAAAAAAAAAAGAGGGAAAAAAGGTCAGTAAATTATAGTATATTTATTTTCCGTTACCATCCTTTCTGAAAAGACCCTAGGATTTGCTGAGTGTTTAACCACTTCAGCACCAGAAGATTTGGCTGCTAAATGACAAGGCCTTTTTTTGCGATTTGGCACTGCGTTGCTTTAACTGACAATTGCGCGGTCGTGCGACGCTGCACCCAAACAAAATTGACATCCTTTTTTTCCCACAAATAGAGATTTCTTTTGGTGTTATTTGATCGCCTCTGTGGTTTTTATTTTTTTCGCTATAAACAAAAAAAGAGCAACAATTTTGAAAAAAAAACACAATATTTTGTACTTTTTGCTATAATAAATATCCCCATTTTTTTTTAAAAAAAAGCAAATTTTTTCTCAGTTTAGGCCGATATGCATTCTTCTACATATTTTTGGTAAAAAAAAAAATCGCAATAAGGGTATACTGATTGGTTTGCGCAAACGTTATAGCGTCTACAAAATAGGGGATAGATTTATAGCATATTATTATTATTTCTTTTTTTATTAGTAATGGCGGCGATCTGCGATTTTTATTGGGACTATGACATTATGGTGGACACATCGGACACTTTTGACACATTTTTTGGACCATTGGCATTTATACAACGGTCAGTGCTATAAAAATGCACAGATTACTGTAAAAATATCACTGGCAGGGAATAGGTTAACACTAGGGGGTGATCAAGGGGTTAACTGTGTTCCCTAGTACGTGTTTCTAATTGAAGGGGGAGGGGACTGACTAGAGGAAGTGATGGATCGTGGTTCCTAGCTAATAGGAACACACAATCTGTCACTCTTCTCAGAACAGGGAAGAGAACTCATCCCTGTTCTGTCTCTCGTGCTCGCAATCGCTCGTGGCCAGCGGTCATCGCGACCATCGGCTGTGAGCATCAGCACCTCCGCTGTGCAGAGGGTGGGTGTGCCTGCTATCCCGATCCCGCGAGCCAATGTATAGCTACGACGGTTCGCGGGATTGTGCCGACCTGCTGCAGTAAAATGATGGGGGCTGGTCGGGAAGTGGTTAAAATCTTGTGAGAAGACACTCTAAGCCAGTGCAATAGTATCTTTTCATGAGATTTTGGGTACGTTCAGGACTGATGAAAGCCCCATTTAATAGAAATCCTTTGGCAACTCATTCCAGCTTATCATTTTAAATCTTTAATAACTCTCCATTAGTGATGAGCAAATCTACTTTTCAATTTGCTAAGGGTTTGTTAAATCCTACTTGAAATTTTTTAGTACCAGATCTCCCACCAGGGAGAGGGTCTTTTTATGCATCTTGAAAGACAACATTGAAAATACACAAATCGTTTAACATACTTGGATGTTCTAAGGCTGTTCTTGGTGTTATGGAACAGTACAATTTTCATGGACAGTTTCAGTGACAGCATACACCAGCAGTACATATTTGTCTAAATAAATTGGCCAGTAGTTCATTGAGGAAGTCCCTGTTTTTGCTGGTGCAAAAAGGCACTAATGCTGGCCAATGTCTATCAAACTTTTATTAAAAATTCTGCGAGTTTGTGGGGCGTGCGCATTGTCTAGCAGGTCAGACATGTTCTGCTAGAGCCCTGCTCCACGGGAGATCAGAAGCCGCCGGAATAAGCTCACCTAAAGCCCGCTGAACGGCACACCGCCCCTCGCTGACACCCGAGGCTTTGGTGTGTAGATCGGACCATCTGCCATGGTGCTAGGAGGCACACGCACTAAGTACAAGAATGCCCGAGCCACAGCTAAGATAGCGCCGTCAACTTCTCCCTCACATAGCACAGCGTGCTCTCACAAGCAGCTGCCGCTGCTGACACAGCCAGACTCCCAGGATGAGTCTGGTAATGAACCCCCCCTCTCCTCTAATATTGCAGCAGAACAATCCACCTCACTCCTAAAGCAGATAGAACGTATAAACCATAAAGCATTGAAACAAACCTCAGGGCACATTACTAACAGTCTCACTAGGGAGATAAGGGAGCTGGGCACCCACACTGTAGCATTGGAGGTCAGAGGGGATGAGATGGAGAACACAGCACAGGACTACATGACTGAACTCGAGAACATCAAAGAATAAACATAACTCTGCAAACAAGACTTGAAGATTACGAAAACAGAGCTAGGCGCTCTAATTTGCACATCAGAGGCATCCCTGAAACTGTTATAGACTTACAATCTACCATGACTGCCCTGTTCCAGGAACTCCAGCCAGCTATCCTGATAGAATGCATGCAGATGGACAGAGTGCACAGAGCGCTGACCCCAAAGAAAACTGAAGGACCTCCACATGTCATCATCGCAAAGTTTCACTACTATCACACCAAGGAACATCGCACTACTGATCACGGCCTGACAAAAAGATGCCCTTAACTCCCAAGGTCATAACTATCAGCTTTTCGCAGATCTATCCCAGCTGACCATCTCCAAGCGTCAAGCTATCAAGCCCCAGCTCCAGGAAATACAGCGACATCACATCTATTACCAATGGGGTTTCCTGTTCGCAGTTCGCTTTACCTACCAAGGTTCCAAACACAGCTGCAGATCACCAGAGGAATTGCAACAAACCCTGCAAGAACTACACCTTGGGAAAACCCCTCCCAACGCGCGCACCGCCCGCAGAAGGTCAACCTCCCTGCTCAAACCACTATCACCATTTGGTAAGCATGGAGGCCAGCACATGCACAAGAGAGACCGCTACACCTCTCCAACCCAAGGTTATGAGGATTCCATGGACAGATGTCTACCACCGCCCCAAATCCATCTTCACCCCCACACCATGGGTTTGGCATTTCAATGGTCGCCACGCAACTTCTGATGACCAACTCCACGCGAGTACTTTATGCAACTCAGTTTAAATTCTGTTTAAATTCTGTTTCAATTTTCTCTTGTTATCATTTAGTAGCCTCTGGTTCTCCACCCCACTTTAGTCCCAGCTGTTCTGTGACCATTTGTTTCACCCAGCAGCGAACGCTTTCAAATGGCTTATGCCTAACAAGGGCTATCCTAGGCTGCCAAATTGTCAGGCACAAATCTGGCTCCAGCTACTATATCCATTTTTGACCTGCACATCCGAATGAACTCTCAGTTATACTCAATGAACATATTAGCCCTACTATTCCTCCTTACTTATACCGCCTATATCAGGGCCAGTATAACTTAAAAATTGTACACAAATTCCAAACCCATCTAGCCTCCCTTTACTCCGCAGGAACAGAATTCTGCTCAACTGAAGCAGACACCCTATTCTCCCGTTTGAACCTCCCATTGCTAGCCCAAACTGAACGAGACCAACTTGATGACACCATTAAGCCCAAAGAAGTCTCCACAGCAATTAAGGAGCTGAAAATGAATAAAAGACCGGGCACAGTTGGATACTCAGCCATCAACTACCGCACCTTCTCAGAGATCCTCTTGCCCATCCTCACCAAAGCTTTTAATATAATATTCAAAGGCCACTCATTCAGACAAGAAACTCTTTCAAACAAGAAACAGCGATTGTCTGTATGATCCCAAAACCCCATTCTGACAACACCTCTTGTACAAATTATCTCCGATATCCCTTCTAAACATCGATATTAAACTCCTAGCCAAAATCCTAGCCACTTTACTAAACAGAATTATAGGCTGACTTATTCATCGTGATCAGACCGGCTTTATACCACTTCATCAAGCTAGTGACAATGTACATCGGGCTGTCCTTTTAGCACACGCAGCTAGAAAAAACGCCGTATTCCCACATGCTTTCTCTCACTCGATATCCGGAAAGCATTTGATTCAATACCCTGGCCCTATCTGTGCTACACCCTACTGAAGTGGGGATTCGGTCCCTTTTTACAATGGATTACTGCACTATATGACAAACCACGCGCATATGTCAAATACGCTGGCTATAAATCCAGCCCCTTCGACATAGAAAGAGATACACATCAGGGCTGCCCCCTCTCATCCCTTCTTTTTGCCCTCCGCATTGAACCACTTGCCCAGTTCATCAGAACAACCCCAACAATCACAAGAGTAGAGTTAGGTGGCATAACATAAGCTCTGCTTATTCGCAGACGATATTCTACTATTTTTAACTACTCCACAAGTCTCAGGCCCTAATCTCCTACCCATATTTAGTAATAGTATTTGTTGCCATCTCAGGACTGGTTGTAAATACTAAGAAATCCCTAGCACTTAACATATCTCTCTCCCACCTGGAGTTAGAGTCTGCTCGAACAGCGCTCCCTTTCACAGGGGCCTCGAAAACCATCCCTTACCTGGGAATTCATCTTGCAGCTGAATCCTCACAGCTAGTCTCTGTTAATTACACAGCAATCCCGAGACAGGTGACAAACTTACTGACACAATGGAACTCTCTTCCCCTATCCTGGCTAGGAAAAATAAACGTAATCAAGATGTCTATCCTACCCAAATTACTTTACTTATTCAGGGTTTTACCAATCCCCATCCCTACTTATTACCTATGGCTCCTCCAAAAGCGAACAGCGGCAATTGTTTGGGGCTCCCTGAAGCTCAGAATACCCAAAAATACACTTTACCTTTCCAAACTTTGCAGTGACCTCGGCCTCCCCAATTTTGCGACATACTATAAAGCTGCACAAATAGCCACCTTACCCAAATATCATGCCACACGAGAAATTTCCCTGTGGGTAGCGACAGAATCGATTGAATGCGACCCATTATCAGTTTTTAACCTATTATGGCTACGCCCAAAGGACTGCCCTAACCTTCATAATCCCATCCCTGGACACTATATCTCCCTCTGGGACAAGCTCAAATCGAAAAACAACCTACAATCCCCCCACAACCCCCTCTTTTCCTTCCTTAAAAACCCAGTCTTTCATCCTGCTTGGGATTCCCCAGCAACATTTCATAGGTGGACAACCTTGGGATTATTAAAGTTACATAACCTTTTCTCTACCACTACTTTTCTCTCCTTCCCGACTCTTAGCGAATCCTCTAATTTACCCCCCATCAGAACTGTTTCGCTACCTCCAAATTAAGAACTTTTACGCACCCAACATAAGTTCTGCTACACCCCTCACTCTCTCTAGTTTTGAGTCCACATGCAAAAACGAACCACACACTAGAGGGCTGATCTGATCCCTTTACTCCCAACTTTTCGTTAAACCTGACTTGGATAAACCCCAATACACACAGAAATGGGAGGAGGACCTTGGACGCACTCTTGACATCTCAGACTGGTCTGAGATATGGTCAGCAACTAAATCATCCTCACCCAATATCCCGGCAATAGAAGCCAATTATAAAGTACTGACCCACTGGTACCTAGTGCCTTCTAGAATAGTCAAATTTGCCCCTTCCTACTCAGTTCTCTGTTTTAGAGATGGTTCGGAATGAGGTACACACCTTCATATCTGGTGGACATGCCCGATAGTCCAAGCCTTCTGAAATGATATTTTTACTCTTGTTACCAAATTGTTTGACATCCCTGTACAACTAGACCCAGCCACAGCACTTCTGAATCTAAAACCTGACACCCTGTCACGCAAGCAATTTACTGTAAGCTCTTTATTCAACTGCTCACAACTGGGAAACAAACTATAGCTAAGGCTTGGAAAACCTCCTTATTAGTTGTAGCTGAGACCAAACAGAGTAACCTGTTCTATGATCCATGCCATAATGGATGCCATGGAAAAAGATAAATTCTCCAAGTTTGAACAGATCTGGCAACCCTGGATCAAGCACTGTTTACCACTAACTTTTGACCTAACTGTCCTTCTACCATAGTAGTAACCACCCCACCGCCCCTACTAAACACTGCACTGTCCCCGTGGACTCCTTTTCTTTCTTCCTTCTCTTTCCCCTCTTTCCCTCCTCTCTAGATGTGGAGCTCTCCCCACCCTATACAATAAAAGCATCAACTCTCCAGGCTAAACCCCATCCTACTACCCCAGATATCTTTACCTTATTTGTAACCTAGCTGTTAATGTTTGTATTCTTACAATGTTCACCACATTAGCCCAGCTGTCAGTTTATCTTACCACCTACTACAAACCTATTTTGTCTGGTGGACTATGCTGTATCATGCTCCACTGACTCTGTTCACACCTGATCGTGTTGATTTAATTCTGATCTCTGTTATACTATGTAAACCTAATAAAATCCTTTAACAAGAAAAAAAAAAATTCTGCAAATTCGGATTCAGCAGTGTAAAAATGAGCAACAGCAGGAGATTTTTAATGAGGCATAGTTGTCCAAAATGTACGATTGAAAAAGAGTACAGACAGGTGTTTTACTTCAAAAATTAGGAGGCCACAGATGAAACAGCAGTGTAAAATTGACCAGCAGCAGAACAAAGTTAAATAGCAAGGCTATGCCCAAATTTACTAGAGCACAGACTGGGACTTTAATACAAGAATTAAGATACGGCAGAAAATACAGCAGTGTAAAATTGTGCAACAGCAGAACATTTTTAATCAGGGATCATAGGTCTAACCAAACATTTTATGTATGGGGAGAGATGTTGCTGTGAATACAAGGCATATTAAGGATGAGTTAGTTTAGATGCAGACTGTTCTTGCACTTAGTTTTCTTTTTTTTCTCTTTCAAGTCATGAAGCAGCATCTCCAAGAATAGATGGTCAATAATGAGTAAATGTTGCACTTTGAGCATCTCAAACTTAAACAGGCCACAATAACACAAATTGAATATATATAATATATACAGTATCTCACAAAAGTGAGTACACCCCTCACATTTCTGTAAATATTTCATTATATCTTTTGATGTGACAACACTGAAGAAATTACACTTTGTTATAATGTAAAGTAGTGAGTGTACAGCTTGTATAAGTGGTCATCTTGGAGGTGCGTTTGGGGTATGTTGGAATACTGCCCTGTGGCCCAGTCTCTGAAGAGAGGGGATCATACTCTGCTTCAGTATACCACAGTACATGTTGGCATTCATACTATATATAAAATAAATCAGCGCAAATACGTATAACAATGTTAAGCAGCTGAACACCAGGGTCAACAATCAAATCCCTAGAGTAAATGTATAAGCAGATGGTGCAGCGCTAAATAAATCACAAATGAGATAACAAATAATGCGAAGAATATGCGATATATATCAAAAAATGAATCATACAAATGTAGTATAACTACGTGCTGGAATAATATCAGTGTCCACAGAACACATTAACAGTAAAGTCTCTCAAAGTTCAGAAACAGCACAAAAAACATCCATGAGTCATCCAGTGATGTTGGCATTCATGGTTCCCTCAATAAACTGTAGCTCCCCAGTTCAGGCAGCATTCATGCAGCCCCAGACCATTACACTTATACCACCATGCTTGACTGTAGGCAAGACACACTTGTTACCTGGTTGCCGCCACACATGCTTGACACCATCTGAACCAAATAAGTTTATCTTGGTCTAATCAGGCCACAGGACATGGTTCCAGTAAATGTCCTTAGTCTCCTTGTCTTCAGCAAACTGTTTGCGGGCTTTCTTGTGCATCATCTTTAGAAGAGGCTTCCTTCTGGGACAACATCCATGCTGACTATTTTTATGCAGTGTATGGTCTGAGCACTGACATGCTGACCTCCTACCCCTTCAACCTCTGCAGCAATGCTGGCAGCACTCATATGTCTATTTCCCAAAGACAACCTCTGGATATGACGCTGAGCATGTACACTAAACTGCTTTGGTCGACCATGGCGAGGCCTGTTCTGAGTGTAACCTGTCCTGTTAAACCGCTGTATGGTCCTGGTCACCGTGCTGCAGCTCAGTTTCAGGGTCTTGGCAATCTTCTTATAGCCTAGGCCATCTTTATGTAAAGCAACAATTCTTATTTTCAGATCCTCAGAGAGTTATTTGCAAATGAGGTGCCATGTTGAACTTCCAGTGACCAGTATGAGTGAGAGCAATAACACCAAATTTAACACACCTGCTCCCCATTCATACCTGAGAACTTGTAACACTAACGAGTCACATGACACCAAGGAGGGAAAATGGCTAATTGGGCCCAATTTGTACATTTTCACTTAGGAGTGTACTCACTTTTGTTACTAGTGGTTTAGACATTAATGGCTGTGTGTTGAGTTATTTTGAGAGGACAGCAAATTTACACTGTTATACAAGCTGTACACTCACTACTTTTCATTGTAGCAAAGTGTCATTTCTTCAGTGTTGTCACATGAAAAGATATAATAAAATATTTACAAAAATGTGAGGGGTGCCTTCAGTACTGGCAGAACAGCAATTTACATGGGCAGACTACCATTCTGTCAGTGTACCGAACGATCAGCAGGTGCCGGCGGACATCAGGTCCGCGGAACCCGCTGATCAGCTGTGTAAAATCACAGTGGGAGTGAGCCCCCACACTCGATACCCAGAAGTGCAGTATACAGTATACATGATCCTGCGCAGCACAGTTGCGCTGTAGCAGTAAATCTGCTGTAGGGTGGTCAGCGAGTGGTTAATAAAAAGGCCTTATCAACATAAAATAAAAACCAATATACCTCCAAGATAAATGAAAACCCAAAATATCATCCTTTTGAAAGAAAAGGCCATTATTTATTTATTTATTTTTACGGAAGTCTTTTAGCAAACGAAAGGTTGCTATTGACAGGAAAGCAGCTAAAAGTAACTTGTGACTGGAGTCACTTTGGGTGGGGGGGGGGCCATGAAAACTGTGGAACCCAGCTTACCTTGGAAAGGTTGGGAAACCCTGGTCTCAGCTCCCCAGGCCCCTCTTATGTGTAAGTTACCCTGTGTCTATTAGGGGCACAAATATGGAGCCGGACAGTCTGCTACTATGGTCTCCTGCTATTATCTTAAGGTGTTCTGTGTTTATACTTAGGTTAATGTGTAATGTACTTTGTTTTAGCCTTGTTGCTGGGCAGTCTGTTAACCTAGGCTGGTTTAAGTGCTGATTAAATTAGCATTTTAGTTATATCATTGTCAGCTAGTAGTTGCTAGAGGGGTATTAGCCATGAGTCAGCCCTACCTCGTTATCTAATCCATTGTGTGATGTTTTGGGTAAATATTTGGTTATTGGTCATGTGGTGATTGATATACTTTTCAAGTGTATAAAAAGCCTCTATTTTTGTTCAATAGACAGTTCCAGTTTTGCAGCTGAGCTAGTCTCACCTAGTTCTTGGTTGCAATATGCAGTTATAATATCTGATATCTATGTTCAGACTGGAGGAAGCAATATACTGATGGAAGCACTCAAACAAACTGAGGGCCGGTTCCGTCACATAACCACTGACTTTAAATCAACTAAAAAGCCCCTCGTAACAAGAATAAAAAGCAACAAGGTGTTAAATGGCCAAAGCACTAGGAATCAAAATTAAAGTACAATTTCAGAATTGACTCTTATCACTTCCTATGCCTTTCTTCACTTCCTTGTCAGCTTTCCCTATCTTTCCCTTACCCAAACTTCCAATAAAATGACACCATGGCTGCTCTGTGCACCCCCCCCCCACACTTCATAGTGACAAGCTGGCTTATCCAAAATATAGTGAAGAGATGGCTTATCCAAATGCTCCCTTGGTGCCTCTTCTAGCCTACTGGCCATAGTTCAAAGTTTTTGCAGTGCATTATGGTTTAAAAAATTTCTCAGATGAGAACATAGATTACATAGAGATCTGTAGACCACAAATCTTGAACTTGCAGGAATTACCTTGAACCTATCACAGCTATAATATACTTCAACAAAACAGATAACTTTGGCAAGGTAAAACAGGTCAAGCTCACATTTGAGCACAGTGATGCACTTAATGGTGGAATACCTGAATCCAATTTTTGAGCTGTCATCCAAGAAGTTCCTTAAAGTGGTTGATAAGCCAACACAATAAAAACATCCCATCCCCTCTGTAACATAACGTTATGTGCCCCTGTGCCTGTGTTATATAAAAAAGCTGCTGATCTGTACCTACATCAGAGCGTCTCCCGGTGCTCACGTGACTCCTCGGCTCTCTCCTCTGCCTGGATGACAGCTATAGCGGGCGGGGCCGAGTACCCTGCTGATGTCAGTTGGGTAGGAGAGAGCCGAGAACTCATATGAGCGCAGGGAGATGCTCTGATATTAGGTACAGATCAGCAGCATTTTTATGTAACATAGACACAGGGGGGAAAAAACGTTGATAAACCATGGTCAGTTTACAGGGTGGGGGGCATAGCCAGGCAGGATCAGCCAGGTTTTTTTAGGTGATAGAAGGAGACAAATTACACAGTACAAACACTATGCTGTTAATCATGCTTTAAGGGAACAGGATCCTTTTTTTTTGCTTTTTTAGGATAACAAACACTTTAAGGGACCTTAGCTGCTTAAAGTAAATCTGAAATTTGTCCATTCAGAAAAAAAGATCAACTTAACATGACAGTTCTGGGCCAATTAGCACTGTCATGTAGGAAGTCTATAGCTCTGTGTAAGCTACCACTCCAGAGACTCATAGTTTACATAGGGTTTTCCCTGGAAGGTAACTGTATGCTGCTGGCATAGCACAAGTTCACTTTTGTTCGATAAATATTGTGCACATGTTTTTTTTTGTTTTTTTTAATGCATGCAGTTTAAAAGTCTAAATTTGACTTGGTATCGGCTACTGCACAGCAGAGCTCAAACTGGGAGTAGGAGAAGCAGTAGGAGGGAGCCAGTCATTTGTGCTGCAGTGCTTATGTGCTAAAAGGAGCATGCTGATAGTAAGATAGAACAAAGTGTCAGAAAGGTGAGCTCAATATCAGTCTGCTACTTTTTCTATCTTTGTCCAGTCACAAGCTTGAGGAGGGACACAGCATATATGTCTTATTTTGTTCTTTCTTTAATTTTTATACCTTTAGAGAAAAAAAAAGGTTTCCTGCCCTACCTTACAGAGTTGTGCTGTGTGGTAGGACTGTGTACATGTTAGGACTGGACAGACAGGAGTGCAAATTGCTTGGCAAGTAAAAATAAGTTTTCATACATTTGTAATCTGTTTATAAGTTAAAACAGGAAGAACAGTCACAAAAAAACCTACTGTAAGTGCTATGTCATTCACATACAGCTTGTCTCATACAGTTTGAAGGGTGAAGTTGCCTGAGTTTAGGTCCTCTTTAGGAACTATAAGTACTTGCCTCTAGTCTAAACTCCCTGTTTATTACTATTACAAATCTGGCAAGTGCGCTTTTGTTACACATAAAAAAGTGCATTGCTGGTGTTTAACAAAAACGTGGTTTATATTACAAAAAAAAAAGACATGGAGCTTAAGTGTGCTTTAATGCACCCATAAGTGTTGTGATATTGAAAGTGTAGATAAAGTATTTTTTTCTTTTCATTTTAGAAGGTTAGGAAGGACCCTCTGTTTTTTTTTTTCTTTTTCAAACCATAGAAATACAGGAAGGAGCGAAGACCAAAACTGCCTCAAAGTGTTCAAAATAATTTTAATTGTTTTTTTCTGAGTCCATCCAAGTTTTAACCTGTGTTGAGCCCTGATGAAGGGGCTTTGCTGTCAAAACACATTGGCTGTTTAAATATCACTTTTTTACCATCAAAAGTATCTTGGATTTTTTCATCCAGTTTTGGTCTGGCACTTTTCTCTGTATTTCTTTGATTTGAGCTGCTGTTGGATGATCGTTGAGCAGATCTTTCCTGTGTGGGAGCCATCTCGCTAGAGCAATTGAGCTTTTTTGAGATTGTACTTCTCAATACACACGTGACTCTAAAATGTCCCAGTACCTCTTTGAGTATGTTGTTCTGGAGCTTTTTGTTTTATATCTGTACCCTGCAGAGGAGATTTATCTTTACCTTCTGTCCCACGGACAGAACTGTCATCAGAAAAGGTTTGCCAAACAATTATTCTTTCAACTCTAGTTGTTGTGACATCTTTAAAATATTGGATTTTCCATAACTTTTTGTACTGGAGAGAAAACCAATAGTGAGGGTGAAATTTCCCCAGTAATGACACAGGAATCAATAAAAAAAAAATAGATACTTCACTAGATACACTTTTACATACACTTCACACAATAATAGTGTACAATTGCAAACAAAATATCTTACCAGCATGTCCTGGTTTGCAACCTTAACATACATATCCGCATGTTTCTTATCTTTAGGGCAAATATCTTGAAGACCAGAAAATGGTGATACGGTTACAGTTCGTCCAGTTGGCATAATAGGAAGACTGTTAGAAAATCCACCATCAAACCATTTCTATGAAAAGAAATTTAGAAAAAAAAAATGCTTTCATATTTATATAAAGATTTTTCCTTCCTCAACATTAGGGAGAGAGCCCCAGAGAAGTGTTATTCTTGAGATTAGGACTGAGAGGAATATAATATAACCTTTCATATAGTATGTGATCAGTGCGTTTCATATTTTAACAGTCCATCCAGTGGCTTAACTTTCAAGTGGAATTAAATTGTCTCAAATGCTGACAGGGAGAAGCATTTCTGACAGAAGAGACCATTAGGGTCTCTTTTGTCATAAAAATCCTACCTGTCAGCAGGCCTGTTTTTCGTCACACAAGTTTAGATTCAATTGGTCACTGTGAATAAAAGTGGACAATCCATTTATTTATGGAAAGATATTTTTTTTAACCACTTCAATACAGCGCACTTTCCCCCCTTCCTGCCCATGCCAATTGTCAGTTTTGAGTGCTGTCGCATTTTAATCACCTGCCGTCTGTGCTATAGCCGAAAGACGGCTAGAGTGCAGACTTCATTTGCCGGGGGGGCGTCCATGGATGTCCTCCCATGCTCGAGCGGCCTGCGTGCCCCCTGCAGGGGGCGCACAGCGCACTCTGTGATCAGCGAGTCTATGAGACTTGCCTGATCACATATCGGAGTAAGGGGTCGATCCCGACCCCTTACCACGTGATCAGCTGTCAGCCAATGACTGAAACAAAGCCAGTAATCGGCTATTTTTCCTCCTCACACTGATAGCGTGAGGAGAAAAAAAAAGCCAATCACTGGCGACTACAAGAGGGACATCGGTCCCGATCATGAAGGTACCACCAGTGCCCACCAGCGCCACCTACCAATGCCCACAGTACCACCCATCAGTGCCCACAGTGTCACCTCACAGTGCCACCTATCAGTGCCACCTCACAGTGCCACCTATCATTGCCCACAGTGCCACCTATCAGTGCCCTCATTGCCGCCTATTGTGCCGCCACAGTGCGTCATTACCAGTGCTGCCTATCAATACCACCTACCAGTGCCCATTAGTGTCACATAGTGTCACATTGCCCATCAGTGCCCAGTGCCATCTGTCAGTGCCACACATCAGTGCCACCCATCAGTGCCACCCATCAGGGCCTATCAGTGCCCATCAGTGCCATCTTGTCAGTGCCCATCAATGTCGTCTCATCTGTGCCTATCAGTTTCGACTCATCTGTGCCTATCAGTATCGCCTTATCTGTGCCTATAAGTGTCTCCTTATCTGTGTCCATCAGTGCAGCCCATAAGTGCCCATCAGTGCCCATCAGTGCAGCCTCACCAGCGAATATCAATGAAGGAGAAAAACTACCCATTTGGAAAATTTTATAACAAACTTTTTTTTCAAACATTTCTGTCTTTTTTTGTTTATTTAGCAAAAAATAAAAACCCAAATGATGATTAAATACCACCAAAAGAAAGCTCTATTTGTGTGAAAAAAATTATAAAAATGTCATTTGGGTACAGTGTTGTATGACAGCGCAATTGTCATTCAAAGTGTGACAGCACTGAAAGCTGAAAATTGGTCTGGGCAGGAGGGGGTTTAAGTGCCCAGTAAGCAAGTGGTTAAATGACAATTGCACAGACATGCAACACTGTACCCAAACAAAATTTTAATAATTTTGTTCCCACAAATAGAGCTTTCTTTTGGTGGTATGTGATCACCACTGGGGTTTTTATTTGTTGTTAAACAAATAAAAAAATACCGAAAACGTTTAAAAAAAAAAAAAAAAAAAAAAAGGTTTTCTTTGTTTCTGTTATAAAATGTTGCCGATAAATGGCTCTTCCTGTTTACACTGTGATCAGCTGTGATTGGAAACAGCTGATCAGACGGTAAAGAGTCTCTAGTCACTAGCTCTTTACCTAACAATCGCCTTGCTGCGCGCCCCCGATTGTGGCTTATATATGCTGGACTTCATATGATGCCCAGTCAGGTTAATGAAACCACTCTCCGGCTGTCACTCTGCTATATGGCAGGCGGGAAGTGGTTAAAGCTAGACAGGTATGAAAACAACACCACTGAATTAGTATTTTAAATATATTTTAAATATTACTAGTTTAAAGCGGAACTTAAAGGGGTTGTAAACCCTTGTTTGTTCTGGGGTTCCCCAACGGCGTTCACGGCTCCTCCCCCGCATCGGTAAACTCTGTAGGAGAAGCGCTCTCCTTGGTGATTACATGCGGGGGTGCTCCAGAGTCCAGCATTTGCGTCCATAGACACAGAATGCCGGACTCGGCCACGCCCCCCGCACCCACGTCACTGGATTTGGTTGACAGCAGCGGGAGCCAATGGCTGCGCTACTATCAATCTATCCAATCAAGAGCCGAGAACCCCAGCCAAAGAGGTAGAGCGCATCTCTGGCGGGGGAACGAACAAGCTCAGGTGAGTAAAGCAGGGGGGCTGGGGGGCTGCTCAGAGACAGAAGTTTTTTACCTTAATGCATAGGATGCATTAAGGTGAAAACACACGATGGGTTTACAACCCCTTAAACTCTCCTAAGCTGCCATCTTAGCCTCTATTTGATCTGCAGTTACGATGGTGCTGCGTATGTGATCAGTCATGCATTCTATGCATTAAGGTGAAAAACCTTCTCTCATGCTGCAGCCCCCCAGAACCCCTGTTTTACTTACCTGAGCCCTGTCTTTCTAGCCTCAGGGACAAGCACACTAGCTATGGCTGGTGTCTTGTGTCCTGATTGGATAGATTGATAGCAGCGCAGTCATTGGCTCCTGCTGCTGTCAGTCAAATCCAATGATGCAGGTTCTGTAGGGTGGGGCCAAGTCCAGCTTTTTGTGTCAATAGACGCAGAAGCAGGACACAGGATTGTGCCAGCACGGGTGTCCTGAGGGAGAGCGCTTCTCTGACGAAGCACTCGAGAAGAAGAGGCGCCACCAGCGCTGCTAAGGGACCCCAGAAGAGGATCAGGGCCACTCTGTGCAAAACCAACTACACAGTGGAGGGAAGTATGACATGTTTGTTATTTATAAAAAAAAAATTAGGGTTTAGTAACCCTTTGACTAAGAGGCTGAACTTTGAGTGCTCTGTATTTTGCTGAATACACCCATGTGTGGGGAAACATCTTTTTTGTTACCCTATTTGCTAAAACACATGTGGATTGAAAGCCCTGAAACA
Source organism: Lithobates clamitans (assembly GCA_037952925.1). NCBI lineage: Eukaryota > Metazoa > Chordata > Amphibia > Anura > Ranidae > Lithobates > Lithobates clamitans. The sequence continues at coordinate 3,045,073 of JBBGZY010000022.1, forward strand.
CACCTTGATGACATGATTGAGGTTTTGAAATGCTCTACATTTGATTGTGCTCTCTACAATAACCAATACAATGCCTGTAAATGAAACCTTCATTTTTTTTAGTTCAAAATCTAGTACAACAATTGTAGTAAATTGTAGTAAACTTATACAATACCATTTACCATGTTTGAATCAACAAGTACAAACACATAAGGGGTCCATATATTGAACTTGGTGTTGAGTTGTTCACTCACATCACAGAGGACAAGGGGGCACTTTTTACGTCTAGAGGAAAAGAGATTTTTATCTCCAGATATGGAAAGGTTTCTTCACAGTAATGCCCTGTACACACGATTGGACATTGATCGGACATTCCGACAACAAAATCCATGGATTTTTTCTGACGGATGTTGGCTCAAACTTGTCTTGCATACATACGGTCACACAAAGTTGTCAGAAAATCCGATCGTTCTGAACGCGGTGACGTAAAACACGTACGTCGGGACTATAAACAGGGCAGTAGCCAATAGCTTTCATCTTTTAATTTATTCTGAGCATGCGTGGCACTTTGTGCGTCGGATTTGTGTACACACGTTCGGAATTTCCGACAACGGATTTTGTTGTCGGAAAATTTTATAGCAAGCTCTCAAACTTTGTGTGTCGGAAATTCTGATGGAAAATGTGTGATGGAGCCTACATACAGTCGAAATTTCCGACAACAAGGTCCTATCACACATTTTCCGTCGGAAAATCCAACTGTGTGTACAGGGCATAAGAGTTGTGAAAATGTGGAATAGACTCCCTCAAGAACTGGTTCTGGCCAGCTCAGTAGATTTCTTTAAAAAAGGCCTAGATTCCTAAATGTACATAATATAACTGGGTACTAACATTTATAGGTAAAGATGATCGAGGAATATCCAATATCCTCTCGGGGGATCAGGAAGGAATTTTTACCCCTGCTGGAGCAAATTGAATTAGGCTTTGCTGGTGTTTTTTGCCTTCCTCTGGGTCAACTGTGGGTATAGGATTCTGTATATGGGGATTGAATGATTTATTTATTTTTTTAATTGGTTGAACTAGATGAACTTGTGTCTTTTTTCAACCTGACTTACTATTTAACTATGTAACTATGTTTCAGCGTTCTATATTTAAAACTGAATTGCAGGCAAACCACTATCTACATGAAATACATACTGTATATGTGAACTTATTGGGTACCTGAGCCTGTGCAATGTAAATTCCAGATATATTTCCCCCACCCGAAAGCACAGGTGCTGCGTATAGCCACCTGTAGGTATGAATGGCTGTGCGCAGTTGTACTGGGGTATACGCTGTGATTCATGTAAAGTTTTCTTTTTTCTATTTTTTGCATATGCATGTGTACATGAGCATTGATAAAAGAAATGAGTACAGCTGCACACATCCATTTATGTGTATCTGTACGCAGCACCTGAATGTTCAGGGTGGGAAAAATATGCAGGAATTGATATTGCATGGACTCTGGCACCCATATGCAAGAGGCCTTAACCTGACAAAGGGGTTTTATTTCTATCTTTCTATTGCTGTGATTCACACAGGCTCTTTCAGACAGCTGAGTTAGGTTGGTGACCAGATTTTCTTCTGCAGGTAAGCTTTACAACTTAATCTTAGTTGTAAAGCTTACCTAGTTATTCTTGCTCAGGCACTTCCTGTTATCTGGTGATAAAACTTTGTCTTTATCCACTAATTTCTGTGATGCATCCTTGTGCTCCCAGGACATTGAAAGCAGCTGTGGCCATGTGCAGCCATTATATATTTTCATGTGACAACACTAAAGAAATTACACATTTTTACATTGTAATGTATTGAGTGTACAGCTTGTATAACACTGCACATTTACTGTCCCCTCAAAATAACTCACACAGCCATTAATGTCTAAACGCTGGCAACAAAAAAGAGTACACCCCTAAGTGAAAATGTCCAAATTGGGCCCAATTAGCCATTTTCTGTCCCTGGTGTCATGTGACTCGTTAGTGTTACAAGGTCTCAGGTGTGAACGGGGAGCAGGTGTGTTAAATGTGATGTTATCACTCTCATACTGGTCACTGGAAGTTCAACATGGCACCTCATGGCAAAGAACTCTCTGAGGATCGGAAAAAAAGAATTGTTGCTCTACATAAAGATGGCCTAGGCTATAAAAAGATTGCAAGACCATACAGCTGTTTAACAGGACAGGTTCCACTCAGAACAGGCCTCGCCATGGTCAACCAAAGAAGTTGAGCGCACATGCTCAGCGTCATATCCAGAGGTTATCTTTGGGAAATAGACGTATGAGTGCTGGCAGCATGGCTGCAAAGGTTGAAGGGGTGGGGGGTCAGCCTGTCAGTGCTCAGACCATACACCGCACACTGCATCAAATTGGTCTGCATGGCTGTCATCCCAGAAGGATGCTGAACAAGAAAGCCTGCAAACAGTTTGCTGAAGACAAGGACATGGATTACAGGAACCATGTCCTGTGGTCTGATGAGACCAAGATAAACTTATTTGGTTCAGATGGTGTCAAGCGTGTGTGGCGACAACCAGTTGAGGAGTACAAAGACAAGTGTGTCTTGCCTACCGTCAAGCATAGTGGTGGGAGTGTTATGGTCCGGGGCTGCATGAGTGCTGCCGGCACTGGGGAACTACAGTTTATTGAGGGAACCATGAATGCCAAAATGTACTGTATCATACTAAAGCAGAGCATGATCCCCTCCCTTTGGAGACTGGGCCGCAGGGCAGTATTCCAACATGGTAATGGCCCCAAACACACCTCCAAGACAACCACTGCCTTGCTAAAGAAGCTGAGGGTAAAGGTGATGGACTGGCCAAGCATGTCTCCAGACAAAAACCCTATTGAGCATCTGCGGGGCATCCTCAAACAGAAGGTGGAGGAGCGCAAGGTCTTTAACATCCACCAGTTCAGTGATGTCATCATGGAGGAGTGGAAGAGAACTCCCAGTGGTACCCTGTGAAGCTCTGGTGAACTCCATGCCCAAGGGGGTTAAGGCAGTGCTGGAAAATAATGGTAGACATACAAAATATTGACACTTTGGGTTCTATTTAGACATTTTCACTTAGGGGTGTACTCACTTTTGTTGCCAGCGGTTTAGACATTAATGGCTGTGTGTTAAGTTTTTTGAGGGGACAGTAAATTTACACTGTTATACAAGCTGTACACTCACTCTTTACATTGTAGCAAAGTGTAATTTCTTCAGTGTTGTCACTTAGGGGTGTACTCACTTTTGTGAGATACTGTATGTGGAAATCAGGGGGTTACATTTAAAATTCTCTCAGAAGTAACAGAAGTCTATCTACCAAGTCCATGGCCAGAGAGGTAACCTAGTCTACAAAGCCAATTATTAATAGGGGTGGAGTATAGACCTTGAGAATCATTAGAATTTTGTTAGGAAGTATGGCAGTACATGTTGGCCACATGGGTCTGTCTTAAGATCTAGGATCTCTGGTAAGAAAGACTTAGCTCATAAGATATAGACACCTTGTGGATAAGAATAATGCATACAGTAGAATAAAAGTGGATGTAAATCCTCACATATACCCAGTGAAGTGAACAGCCTAAGATGATACACAGGGATGAAACAAATCTCACTACATACATTTTACATATATATCTGCTGTCTTCAGCTTTATATATTCTTTAGAAAGTGCACATTGTGTTACATATTTTCTCTTCCTGTTCAGCACTGGGAGTGGCTTGGCATACAGCCAAGATAGCTGATTGGAGTAAAGGTACACCCCCCCACTCCACATAGGTAAAGGAAGGAAGGAATGCGCAGAGTTGTGCTGTGACAAGACAAGCAATCTGCTAATCTATTTATAGCAACCTCCCCCAACACAAATTTCAGGCTGGTTTTATCTTGGTTGACGGAAAACTTGTCAGAAGTTATCATGCTCATAACAGAGCAACAAAGAAACACACAGGACTTAGTGCTTTGGAGAGAGATAAGAAAACACTACATATATATGTGCAAAGGTCAAATTTCATGAATCAGGTTTGCATCCACTTTAACCTGTTGCCGCGCGCCCACTGTCATATGACGGCGGAGCGGTACGGCTCTTGTTCTGGGCCACTGTCATATGACGGCTGCCCATTCACACAGGGCATGCTTGCGATCGCGGGTGCGCAGCCCTGCACTGTCAGTGGTGGCGTGTCCCCGAGACACAGCGCGTCACCGACAGGGATGAACAGCCATTGGGCATGGCTGTTTACCATGTGATCGGCCGCGATTGTGTCACGGCTGATCACAAATGGGTATTGCCCGCTTTAGACCGTGCATGCGCATGATCGGGAGTGCGCAGCGTGGTCATGTCGGTGGCAGCGTGTTCCCAGGAACACTGCTCGTCACCGACAAGGGTAAACAGCTAATGGCTGGCGGCTGTTTACTACGTGATTGGCTGTGATCCATTCACAGCCGGTCACTAAATGTAAACATAGACCGGTTACTAGCTGTTACCGGCTCTTCTCTCCTCGCACACCGTTTCCAGTGTGAGGAGAGAAGAGCCAGGAGTTACTGATCTATGTATTGTACTGTACTGCACCACACACACTGCAACACAACAAAAAAAAGAGAACCTGTCACATCGCATCTCCCCATTACAGCTGTCACCCAACAGTCACCACATCAGTGCTCACAAAGTGCACCTGTCACCCATTAGTGCCCATAAAGTGCACCTGTCACCACCAGAGACTGCCATCAGTGGTGCACCTGTCACCAATGAGTGACCACAAAGTGCACCTGTCATTGCCAGAGACTACCATCAGCGGTGCACCTATCACCCATCAGTGACCATCGCCAGTGAACATCGCCAGTGACCGTCATCAGTGACCGCCATCAGTGACCCATCTGTGACCCTCATCTGTCACCTATTAGTGCCCACAAAGTGCATCTGTCACCCATCAGTGCCCACAAAGTGCACCTGTCACCGCCAGAGACTGCCGTCAGCGATGCACCTGTCAGCCATCAGTGACCATCGCCAGTGACCGTCATCAGTGACCCATCCGTGACCCTCATCTATCACCTATCAGTACCATAAAGTTCACCAATCACCATCAGAGACTGCCATCAGTGACTGTCACCCGTCACCTGTCACCCACCAGTGACCGGCACACGTCACCTGTCACCCACCAGCGACTGTCACACATTACCTGTCACCCATCAGTGATCGTCACCCGTCACCTGTCACCCATCAGTGACTGTCACCTGTCACCCATCACCTGTCGCCCATCAGTGACCGTAATTTGTCACCCGTCGCACAGCCCATCAGAAAAAATGTCCAAAAGATTCTATACAAGTGAGGATGCGTTCCAGATCCTCTCTGATGAGAGCAGCAGGGAGTTCTCATCAGATTCAAATGCCAATGTGAATCAAATTCAGCATTTGAACCGATTGGAAGAAGGAAGAACGGATCCCTCCTAAAAGAGCACGGCCCTCTGGAAACCAGGCAGCCACTAGCAATATACCCCAGGATCAAATTCCCAGGCTCAGTACCAGCGCTGCCGTCAGCGAAAGGCCACAAGAAATGCCCAGGCACAGTACCAGCACTGCCCAATTGCCAGCACAGGAACTTCAAATCCCCCAACTACCAGCACTGGAGTGCCACGTCCCCCAAGAGCCAGGGCTGCTATATATCTTCCAGCTGGTCTTGCCAATCCAACATGGCGGCCTTCCGACTCAGGATCAGCAAGAATTTCCCCTTTCACCTCACAGCCAGGTGTGCAGGCCAATACCCAAATTTTTTCTGCAATTGATAGTTTTTATTTATTTTTGCCCGACACTTTGTTGCAACTCATCGTGGACCAGACCAATTTATATGCCCAGCAGCATATTGCCAACAACCCCCAATCATCATACGCCAGTCCAATTGAGTGGAAGGATTTGACTCTGGAGGAGTTTAAATTGTTTATGGGCCTCACCATAAACATGGGGCTTACAAAAGAAAATGAAGGATATGCCTATTGGTCCACCAACCCCATCCACCACATGCCCATTTATACTTCCGTAATGTCCAGGTCCCGATACGAGATGATAATGCGCTTTCTTAATTTCAGTCACAACACCCAGTGCCAGGGCAGGACTTAGGGTGGTGGGGGCCCCTGGGCTTGAGTCACTTTCAGGCCCTAATTTCTATACATTACTTTAAACCTTTAGTTTTTTTTTTAAGCGCGCAACTCTGATACCGTTTGTCCACCATTATATCACTGTCTAATGCAGACAGGTTTTCTCAACGGCAGTAAATGAGGCACTACGTAACTGCCAATAACCAATCAGCAAACCTCAATATAAGAGCTTAAGGAATTTTAAGGAAAAAAACTATTTAAGGAAAAAAACTTACATTTAAATGCTCATCAATGCAGCCTTGTACAGCGTCCATCTGCATGCTTGTCCAGTCTCATTTGCAGCCTTGCCCAGTGACATTGCAGCCTTGTCAGTGTCATTTGCAGCCTTATCAGTGTCATTTGCAGCCTTGCAGCCTTATCAGTGTCATTTGCAGCCTTGCAGCCTTGTCAGTGTCATTTGCAGCCTGGTCAGTGTCGTTTGCAGGCTTGCAGCCTCCATCTGCAGCATTATCAGTGTCCATCTGCAGCCTAGCCCTTGCCATTTGAAGCCTTGCCCAGGCTGCAGTTGAACTGCAGTTTAAATATGGCACCGCCAAGATACACAGAGCCGGTCCTGTGTATCTTGGCTCCTGACGGCTTTTCTTGGCTCCTCTCGCAGTCCCGCACAGTCCCGCCCTATGATGGACATAACACAGGTTCAATGGCGGGACTGGGCGTGACTGTGAGCGGAGCCGAGTGCCACTGATATAGCCGATTGTACTCGGCTAGCTCCGCTCACAGTCACGCCCAGTCCCTTTGTTATGTCCATCATAGGGCGGGACTAGGAATGTGACTGTGAGTGGAACTAGCCGAGTATAGCTGAGTAAACTCGGCTGGGGCCCGTGGGGCCCCCTATCGGACGGGGCCCATGGGCTTGAGCTCAGTCAAGCCCAATGGTAAGTCCGGCCCTGCCCAGTGCCCTCCCCGCAATCATCCAAATTACAACAAATTATATATGGGCACAACCAGTAAAATTGTATGGGACCTGGCATACCCACTGCTGAAGAAAGGCTACGACATATACCTGGATAACTTCTACACCAGCCTGTCCCTTTTCAAACACCTATACCTCGCACTGGCCTGTGGAACCTCCAGAAAGAATAGGAAGGGCTTCCCACAAGCTATAGTGAATAAGAAATTGTGAAGGGGAGAAAGAGCAACTTTGAGATGCAACAAAGTGCTGGCCTTGAGGTGGAAGGATACCAGGAATGTGTACATGATGTCCACCATCCATGACGATACTACAGTTGAAGTTCAGAGAAGACAAGGTCCCATTGTAAAGCCAACATGTGTACAAGATTACAATCTGCACATGGGGGGGGGGGGGTGGATTTCAATGAGCAAATGCTTCAGCCCTATTTATCAATAAGGAGGTCCCATTTCTGGTACAAGTAAGAAGTAATCTGGTTCAAGTAAAAAGCACTCTATTTAATTCATTTGGCCATTTATAATGCCTACATAATTCACACCAAATCCACAGAAAGCCCTGCCTACTTCCTAAAATTCATAGAAGAAGTTGTCACGTCCCTCATCTACCATCAAAGACCCCCCCTCAGAAAACCTTTGCTCTGTTGCTGTTAGCCAACTTCATGAACGCCACTTCCCGGACCACATTCCACCATCTGAAGCAGGCCGAAAATGAAAAAGTTGTCGAGTATGCAGCAAAAATGGATTTAGAAGAGATTCCAGCTACCATTGTCCCCAGTGTCCCTCTGAACCCGGCCTTTGCATTGGTGAATGCTTCAGACTATATCACACATCCCTAAAATATTAGCCCATATTCCTAACCAATTTTCCATTTTCATCACCTGTGCTAACCATTTCCCATGCTTCCTCAAATAACCATGCCACTGCCTTCTACATGAACTGACCCTGGCATGTTTTTTTACTATGCCTTTGCCAATCGTTTGGACTGCTTCCACGTGAACTGACCCTGGCCTATTTTATCAACTACGCTTCTGCCTACTGCTTGGACTGCTTGCACATGAACTGACCCTGGCCTGTTTTATGGACTATGCTTTTGCCTACTGCTTGGACTGATCTGTTGCCCTGCTACTGTAGTACAAATGGGTCTCACATGTGAGGGGCTCCAGAAATGTTTTTCCGGATGGAGAAAACTATTTTTTTTGTTGTCTCCGGGTTTTCGTAATTTCCAGATTAGGGTCTGGAGTCCGGAGGCTTCATAGAGATTTGGGTGGGTCGAAGCCTCTACCCCTGTGCCCCTGTGCACAGGTCTTACCTGATTGTGGCCCTCAGCCTGCTGCTGACTTACTGCCACCATCCCCCTGCCTGCAGCATAAACTGACCACAGCTCTGCCTGCTACCTGGACTATGGAAATAATTAGCTGTAGCAAGAGGCAGTATGTTTATGAAGGGCTGAGGAGCAGTACAATAATGAGTGCAGGCAGGTAATGATGTACCAGGACCAATATTATGGCTGTGCTGGCTGTCTCTGCCTGGACAATTTCTATGGACAAATGCTTTGGCTGTGCTGACGATATCCTTGTGCTGACTATAGACAATATTCCTACCTGCTGCCTGGATAATTACTATTGTTACTAAGCACATCCCTGCCTGCTGTCTGCTGCCTGGACCAATTTTCTCCTCTGGGGACACTACTAAAACCACAGGTAATACTTTTTTTTAACCTTTCCTCAATAGAATTTATTTTGGAGCGTAATTTATGCTTGTAGAGCGCCTGAAGGTGCTACTTCAATGGTGGGCCTCTGTATGTGGTCAGGCTGTGTAAAAGTCTCACACATGTGGTATCGCCATACTCAGGAGGTGTAGCAGAATGTATTTGTGGGTGTCATTTTTGCTATGTACATGCTATGTGTTGGAAATATCTTAAAAATTGACAACTTTGTGGAAAAAAATGCATTTTCATTTTTTTCCACATTTTCCAAAAACTTCTGGAAAAAAAATGAACCGTTCAAAAGGCTCATTATGGCTCATAGATTATACGTTGGGGTGTCTTCTTTCCAAAATGGGGTAATTTTGTGGGTATTTGTACTCTCCTGGCTTGTTAGTGTCTCAAGAAATGAGATAGGTCTTCAGTACATCAGGTGTTTTCAATGTTTGCCACCATAGCTTGTAGACTCTATAACTTTCACAAAGACCAAATAATATCCACTAATTAGGGTTATTTTTACCAAAGATATGTAGCCGTATAAATTTTGGCCAAAATTTATGAAGAAATATTACTAATTTGCAAAATTTTATGACAGAAACAAAGAAAAAGGCATTTTTCACAAAATTTTCAGTCTTTTTTTATTTATAGCACAAAAAATGAAAAACCCACTAGTGATTAAATACCACCAAAAGAAAGCTCTATTTGTGTGAAAAAAGGCGCAAATTTCATTTGGGTACGGTGTTGCATGACTGAGTAATTGTCATTCAAAGTGTGAGAGCGCTGAAGGGGGTGAAAGTGCCCTTTAAGCAAGTGGTTAAAGGGATTTGACTATCCACAATGTTTTCAGTACTAAGAACTTGGAGCCTAAACAAGTGAATCTTCTGGAGACATACAATATTGGTTTAGGCCTCTTTCACACGGGGCAGATCAGTCATGATCCGCCCCGTGAACATCCGCTGGCTCAGCGGGGATCGCTCCGCCGATCCCCGCTGAGCAGGAAGATGACAGGTGCATCGCTGCACACTGTGCAGCGACGGACCTGTCAGAGCGCCGCTCTCCCCTATGGGGGGATCGGATGATGACGGTCCGTAGTGTCCGTCGTCATCCGATCCGATCCGAAAACGGAGGAAAAAGTAGGTTTTTCCTCCGTTACACTTTTCGGATCGGAGCGGGTCGGATGTCAGCGGACATGTCACCGCTGACATCCGACGCTCCATAGGGATGACTGTATGTCCGTTTTTCATCCGAAAACGGATGGATGAAAAACGGACATACGGATCATCCGTGTGAAAGAGGCCTTAAAGGTTCAAGTTTAGTTTTTGGCGTTCTAGGAAACACTTTTGAGATTTTAACACATTACTGTATATACACAAGCATTTGTAGATATCAGAATAATATATTATCTTGCAAAGAAACAACTGCACAATGTAAACAACTACAAGCATAAAAAAACACAAAAAGTGTAGCAGCCCTTTATAAAGAGCTACAATTAGTAACATAAACCATGTAAACCAGGGGAGAGGCAATGGTTGCCATGGAGGCCCAGAGAGAGCAATCCATCATGCCCACCTATATGCAGAGGTGCAGTCAATTATAAAAAAAAACATATGGCAAATTGGTGGGCTTTAGAGTAGGTCATACTGCAGAAAAGAGAAGAAAGGGTTCCATATATCTGATGCAGGAGCCAGTATGTAAAGCCAAGTAGAACCCATGGTGATATTGCAAAGTGTTTGTTGAACAAAAGAAAAAAGCCAGAACTACGAGACAAAGTTATGTAAGCAACCTGCCATGATCACATGGCTGACCATGAGAGGATTATTTTTAGTCCCTAGGTGGTTGACATGTGGTCTAAGGATGTAGTCAGGAGGATTCAAAGTTACCAAAGGAGAAAAGGGGGATAGCATATGCCGATAGTATGACTATAACAGTAGGTTTATAGCAGAACAGGTCACTAGTGGTCAAAGAGACCTACATATGATAGGCATGCTGCAGTAACATGGTGTCAGTAGCAGTGCAAATCTGGAAACTTTAGTAGGTAAATGAAAGGGTGTAGAGTGTTGTAAGGTGAGTGTTAGGATCTTTCCTGAAGCCATGCAACAACTTTTGGGAGTCTAGTGAACTGAAGAACAATGGTTTTCTATCTACTATTGTTTGCAGCTTGGCAGGAATAAGCATGGGATATGTCAGTTCTCTGTTTCTAAGTTGCGTTTCAGGGTCAGCTTTACAGAATCAGGGAATCGCACACCTGGGGGTCAAAGTTCACCTGAAGAGGAGTTGAACTGCTGATTTAAGTATGCACATGGGGCAGAGTGGGCTAAATCATATTGGGAGTGCTGTAAGTGGGCCAGTTTCTCTGCCATGGTGCAATTCTAAATGATACTATCTCTGGAGGGCCCAGAAATGTTACTGGAGAAAGTAGGAGTCCAGCTGAGGTATAAAGGTGGGATATTTCTAGGATCAAGTGGTGACAACAAAGCTCCTAAGATCAGCGCGTATATATATTCCGGCTGCCACACCCCAATCTGCATACTTCTGGTTCAGTAAATCTTTTGAAAGTAAAACAAAATGAGTAGTGAGTGGGTTGTACCATAGAGAGTGAAGAAATATCACCCTTGGCCCTGCCAGTGTGGGACATCTTGGGTAGAGGACCCTGTATAAAATGCTCTGGCGTTAGTCTACCTGGAGCGTTGGTTATGGGAAGTGTTTAAGGACCAAGTCATAGCAAAAATGCAATCTTATCTTATGAAAGCTTCCTGTGGGGGGTGGGGGCGACAACTACTCACATCTCTTTGACATGGAGTTTAGGACTCTGGAAGTCCACCCCCAACAAGAGGCTTCAACTCACCAGTTTGGATGACTAAAAAGCAACTGTGTTCCAGTAAAGGAGGCAAAGGCTTCCATTATATGAACCCTTCCATTTCCTAACCTCAAGAAGGGAATGCTCTCTGAAATTAAACCAGTGCTTTAAGGCCTAAGGGCGGTCAGGGCTACTAGGTGGTACTTATTAGACTAGGTCAAGGTCCTTCTGTCATGCTTTTTCATTGCAGTATACCCTGCCCATGGCAGCTCAGTGAGTGTTAGAGGACAACCTATGCTGGGCAGGATTTGGTTAAAGAATGCAGATGCTTCCACACCACGTGGATGTGCTGCACAGGAATGCCTAACAAATTATTCAAAGCTTGGAACAACCTTATTTTGCAATATCAGTATATTATAATATTTTGTCACCGAGCATGCACAACAAGACTGTCTTTGAGGACATGCTTTGTACATATGTAAATGTAAAGCAGATTTATAACAATAAAAAGTAACAATGAATAAATCAGAATGAAGTAGTAGTTCCTAAGACAAAGCTTGCATTTTAAAGTATGCATGCAAATGTTGAACTTATGCACTCTGCTATTAAAAAACCTATAAATCATCACATTTACACTGTCCCTTAAATACTGTAATCAATTCAGGTAGCTGGAATATCATATTAATGTATGTGCATTGTACAATAGCCAAATGATGCATAACAAATGACTATCAATTCTTTGGGGTCTTAATTACTCAGTATATTATACACTACTTCCACTTGTGTGTGATACTCCAGCCATGAAATCTTTATGTGCTCTGTGTCATGGATTGGATCACATTAGTCATTGTAAGACTGGCTCCAATTTCAGTATAATATGATTAATGCATATACATGCATTATATGGTGTACGTGTAATAAGGAATGCTCAGTACTCATGTCTTAAAGAACACTCAATCAGATCAAAATCGCCAGTCAACTTTATTACTATTATGTTATAAGGCTTTTATGGCTCTCCTAGTTTTAAGATGCATATACTAAAGGCTAAATGATACGTAGCAGCAAGGTACAAAGTTGCTTTAACCACTTGACCTCCCATTTACCCCCCTTCATGACTAGGCTATTTTTTGTGATATGGTACTGCATTACTTTAACTGACAATTTTGTGGTTATGCGGCACTTTACCTAAACAAAACTTGTGTCCTCCTTTTCCCACAAATATAACTCTCTTTTGGTGGTATTTGATCACTACTGCATTTTTAATTGTTTGCTCTATAAACAAAAAACACAGACAATTTTGGAAAAAAAAAATATATATATTTTTTACTTTCTGCTATAATACATATCCAATATAAAAAAAAAAGAAAAAACAAAACAAAAACAAATATCTTTATAAATGTAGGTCAATATGTATTCTTCTACATCTTTTTAGTAAAAAAAAAAAAAACCCTTAAGCGTATATTGATTGGTTTGCACAAAAGCTATGCTAAAAATATACTGTACTAATGACACTGGCTGGGAAGGGGTTAAACATCTAGGGCAATCAAAGGGTTAAATGTATGCCTAGCCTGTTTTTTGGTGTACTGTGGGAGGTGCTTTTACTAGGGGAAGTAATCAATTTTACTCCCTGCTTTGCAGGGAAAGAAAATCTATTACTTCCCTACTGACAGGACAGGGCTTTGCCGTGTTTATATAGACAGGGCTCTGTCCTGCATAAATTCATAATGATCGCTGGGTGCTGGCAGTAATTCATTGGCCGGCACCTGCTGATCAACATCTGCTTTGTTTAATCACAGCACGGCCGGGTCACTAGCGGCATGCGTAAAACTAAGATGGCAGCTTCCTTTGCTGTAAAAGATGGATTTAGACATGCTCTAAACATTTCTGGGACTGTGTAGGGGTCCTCCCTTAGAATTGATAACACAGTATGTAGGATAATCATGTGTCCACAATAAAAAAAAAAACGGATTTTGGTACTGTCACTGTCAGGAAAACTAAGCTTTTTTAGTGACAAGTATATTCCTAAACAAAAACAAACACAAGTAAAAAAACCTTTCTAATTTGTCAAGAAAGGAAAGGCCCTCCATGGGCTATAGAATTTGGGTGTATGTAAGCAATTCTTCAGGGCCAGCACAGCACTATAGTAATGTGCAGAAAATGAGAATTAACAAGTACCAGGTGTGACATGGGGGTGATTTAGACTCCGAATGGTAAATGCATTGTAGTGAGACATGTAAGTCCAAACTTCAGTTTAAGGGCATTGTAGCCCACCTAGTGACAGTTATATAGTTACATAGTAGGCGAGGTTGAAAAAAAGACACAAGTACATCAGGTCCAACCTATGTGTGTGATTTTATGTCAGTATTACATTGTATATTCCTGTATGTTGTGGTCGTTCAGGTGCTTATCTAGTAGTGGTTTGATATTATCAATGCTCCACGCTGAAACCACTGCCTGTGGAAGGGAATTCCACCTCCTAACCACTCTTATGGGGCGTACACACGGTCGGACTTTGTTCGGACATTCCGACAACAAAATCCTAGGATTTTTTCTGACGGATGTTGGCTCAAACTTGTCTTGCATACACACGGCCACACAAAGTTGTCGGAATATCTGATCGTTCTAAACACGGTGGCGTAAAACACGTACGTCGGGACTATAAACGGGGCAGTGGCCAATAGCTTTCATCTCTTTATTTATTCTGAGCATGCGTGGCACTTTGTCCGACGGATTTGTGTACACATGATCGGATTTTCAGACAACGGATTTTGTTGTCGGAAAATTTTATCTCCTGCTCTCTAGCTTTGGGTGTCGGAAAATCCGATGGAAAATGTCCGATGGAGCCCACACACGGTTGGAATTTCCGACAACACGCTCCGATCGGACATTTTCCATCGGAAAATCCGACCGTGTGTACGGGGCATTACAGTAAAGAATCCTCTACGCAGTTTAAGGTTAAACCGCTTTTCTTCTAATTTTAGTGAGTGAATGGCCGCGTGTCTTAATAAATTCCCTTACGCGGAAAAGTTTTATCCCTACGTGGGGTCACCAGTACGGTATTTGTACATTGAAATCATATCCCCTCTCAAGCGTCTCTTCTTCAGAGAGAATAAGTTCAGTACTCGTAACCTTTCCTCGTAACTGAGGTCCTCCAGACCCTTTATTCATTTTTGTTGCCCTTCTCTGGACTCTCTCCAGTTCTAGCACATCCTTCCTGAGGACTGGTGCCCAGAACTGGACAGCATACTCCAGGTGCGGACGGACCAGAGTCTTGTAGAGTGGGAAAATTATCGTTTTATCTCTGGAGTTAATCCCCTTTTAAATGCATGCCAATATTCTATTTGCTTTGCTTGCAGCTGCTTGGCAATGCATGCCATTGCTGAGTCTGTCACCTACTAGGACCCCCAGGTCCTTCTCCATCCTAGATTCCCCCAGAGCTTCCCCCCCCAGGGAGTAGATTGCATTCATATTTTTGCCACCCAAATGCATTATTTTACATTTTTCCACATTAAACCTCATTTGCCATGTAGTTGCTCACCCCATTAATTTGTTCAGATCTTCTCGCCTGGTTTCCACATCCTGCAGAGAAGTTAGTGCCCTGCTTAGCTTAGTATTGTCCACAAATACAGAGATTGAACTGTTTACCCCATTCTCCAGGTTGTTTATGAATAAATTAAATAGGATTGGTCCCAGCACAGAACCCTGGGGGACTCCACTTTCCACCCCTGCCCATTCCGAGTACTCCCCATTTATCACTACCCTCTGAACTCGACCCTGTATCCAGTTTTCAATCCATGTACTCACCCTATGGTCCATGCCAATGGACCTTACTTTGTACAGTAAACGTTTATGGGGAACTGTATTAAATGCTTTTGCAAAATCCAGATACACCACATCTACAGGCCTTCCTTTATCCAGATGACAGCTCACCTCCTCATAGAAGGTTAATAGATTGGTTTGGCAAGAATGATTCTTCATGAATCCATGCCAATTACTGCTAATGATACAGGGTATTAGATTGTAAGCTCTTCTGAGCAGGGCCCACTTAATCCTCTTGTATTTTATTGTATTATAACGCTATTGTCTCCCTTTTATATTGTAAAGCACTGCGTAAACTGTTGGCGCAATATAAATCCTGAATAATAATAATAATAATATATAGTCCCTTATCATCCCCTCCAAGAGCTTGCATACAATTGATGTTAGGCTAACTGGTCTGTAATTCCCAGGGATGCATCTTGGCCCTTTTTTAAATATTGGTGCTACATTGGCTTTTCTCCAATCAGCTGGTACCATTCCAGTCAGTAGACTGTTCGTAAAAATTAGGAACAATGGTCTGGCAAATATTTGAGTTCCTTAAGGACCCTCGGGTGCAAGCCATCTGGTCCCAGTGACTTATTAATGGTAAGTTTTTCAAGCCTATTTCTAATTTTGTCCTCTGTTAGCCATGAGGGTGCTTCCTGTGACATGTCATGAGGATGAACATTGCAGTTTTGGTTACTGAAGCCCCCCGATTCCCTTGTGAAGACTGAGGAGAAGAATAAATTCATTACCTTTGCCATCTCTCCATCCTTAGTAACCAGATTCCCTTCATCATTCTTTTTGGGACCAATATGATCTGACCTCCCTTTCTTACTATTTATGTACTTAAAGAATATCTTTGGATTTTTCTTACTCTCCTCCGCTATGTGCCTTTCGTGTTCTATCTTAGCCATCCTGATTGCACACTTACATTTCTTGTTGTATTCTTTGTAAAGTTGGAATGCTGATTATGATCCCTCAGCCTTGTATTTTTTGAAGGCCTTCTCCTTTGCTTTTATTTGCATTTTTACGTTGGCGTTAAGCCACCCAGGACTTTTATTAGCTCTTTTAAATGTATTTCCCATTGGGATACACTGACTAATGCCCTTATTTAATATGCTCTTAAAGCATACCCATTTCTCCTCCGTGTTCTTTGTTCCTAAGATCCCAATTTGTATCTTCTAGCAAGGCTCGTAGTTTAGGGAAGTTGGCCCTTTTGAAATTTGTGTCTTTGTATTTCCCTTATGTTTCCTATTAGTTTGATTTATACTGAAACTAATTGACCTGTGATCGCTGTTTCCCAAAATGCCCTGTATTTCCACATCCATGATCCGGTCTGTATGGTGGGTAATCAGTAGGTCTAGTAACGCTTTGTTTCTAGTTGGTGCGTTTACTATCTGACCCATGAAATTGTCCTGCAAGACATTTTGAAATTGGCCAGCCTTAGATGAATGCGTTGTTCCTTCCACCCAGTCTATGTCTGGATAATAAAATAATAAGAAAAAGCAAAGTTCCAACACAAAGATTAGTTCACACTGGTTGCCCACACAAGATCTCTTCTCCAATAAACATCAGCAACAGAAAATTGCTAGCCCACCCAATTGTGCTTCAGCAGCCCTGCTACTATAAGAACTGATCCCTCAAATCATTGACTCTGCAATGCACACAGCTTAAAGCTTTTCATCACACACAGCTTCTCGTTATTGCACACAGCTTCACTTCAAAGCATACAGATCCTCTTCAACGCACACAGCTAGGACACAGCAATAGTGGCTCCCACCTATCTCCTAAGGTGAAGCCTTCTTGTCAGCATGCAGTGATACTTCCTGTCTCCAAAATAGGACCCATGAGCTATCCTCAGGTTTGGCTAATAATGATCCTGCACACCTGTGAAGTCACACAGGATGCAAGCATCTAGCAAAAGTCCAAACACAAAAAAAACAAAATCAGCGCTGACCCCACAACCAACTCTCAAATGTTCACAGTCCATATAGAAAAAGTTCTCTTGCTCTAGGTGCTGCAGCTCTCTCAAAGATCCACTGGGTGGCGGACTTAATCTAAAATATACAAGGAAAAGAGTGCACACGGCTGCCCTAGTGTAATTCCATTTTAATGATACAAATGCAAAAATCAAACAATAGAGGATTGCACTCACAAACATGGGACTTAGATCGCATGTACAGCAGAATGTATGTCTCCCTTCCTGGCCTGTATAACTGGGTTGGCTCCCAAAAACGAGTAGTGATGGTATGAGATGTCACTGCAGACTCTGTTTCCTCGTCTCGTCAGGCTGTGTCTTCTCTAGGGCACGCGCACGGTCCAGCCGGCGCTGCGTGACATCACTCGTGGCTGGAGAGGAAGGACAAGGTGAGTGAGATGTCTCCTCTTTAGCTAACAAAAAACGGTGGCCTCCTTCTTCAGGTCTCGCCCTTACCACCTCTAGCCTGTCTTTATATGAACCCTCCAGCCCCCCCCCCTGGGGCAGCCAATACCGTTCGACAGACCAGGAGCATGAAGTTCACAACAGGAAACACATTCAAAGAGGGGAGGGCCTGATATTTAGCAAGAACGTCCTAAGAAAAGTTTTGAACAGGTGTATATGCATTAATTATGTTTACTTTAATAAAATATAATCAAAAATAGAAATAGTGTTTAACTATACTATTTAAAATATAAAATGTGATATATTAAAATTATACATACATATATATATATATATATATATATATATATATATATATATATATATATATATATAAAATTTTAATATATCACATTTTATATTTTAATTTTAAATAGTATAGGTAAACACTATTTCTATTTTTGATTATATTTTATTAAAGTAAACATAATTGATGCATATACACCTGTTCAAAACTTTTCTTAGGACGTTCTTGCTTAATATATATATATGTCAGATTCTCACTATTATCATTAATAGAAAACATGCTTTGAGAATATTAACATTCCAAAAAAGGAATAGAGTAATCCTTAATCTATTAAAATCATCATTCTAACCTAAAGTAGTTAGTCGCCTTCAATAATTCACAAAAAAACAAAAAAATGCTAAAAGTCGCAAAAAGAAATCGTCAAAAAGAAAGCGCAGAGAAAAAAAAAGGGGGTCAAGAAAATCTTAATCTATTAAAATCATCATTCTAACTTAAAGTAGTTAGTCGCCTTCAATAATTCACACAAAAAAAACACCGCAAAAACTTGCAAAAAGAAATCGCAAAAAAAAGGGAAGAAAATCGATACAAATAAGTTATATGAATAAAAAGTGTATAGGAATAAAATGAATTTGAATAAAATATGGTCGGTCAATAAGTATGCAGTTAATAAATTAATTAACATCTGCAAATGGAACTGAGGGTATTTACATATAGAGAACAAAATGCTAATTGGCAATACAATAATATTTCATATCAATGTACCTATCTCAAGTTCCTCATTTAACCCCTCAGGCGTCATACTGTTAAGGCTGAATATCCAATATCCAAAAGGATTATCGTTTAACTAAAACGGGCAAATCTTTCACCCTCCGGGATTGACATGGATATGGACTCGATGCCAAATAGTTCCAAGCCTTCAGTGCTACCCCCATGTTTGTGTTTAAAATGACATGGGACACTGTGCTTCTCACTTCCCTTCTCTATAAGCCTACGGTGTTCACCAAAACGTGTCCGCATGGCACGCACTGTCCTACCTACATAAAAAAAAAACACATGGGCACCTTAGTCCATATTTGACAAACTGGGTGCTACAGCAGATGAACTGTTTGATGTAAAAGGTGCATCCATCTTTACTCCAAAAAGATTTTTGACCATGTGAGATAAATCCACAGGCTTTACACTTGATATCTTTACACTTGTAGCATTCTGTGGTATTAAAAAATTGGGGGATGTTTGCCATCCTAGAACTCTGCTTTTCTTTTAGTCGACTGGGGGCAATAAGTCTTTTGATGTTTGTTGCACGTCAAAAGAACACCTGGGGTTTACTTGGGAGAACTCTCCCAATAGCTTTATCTTGCCCCAGGATTGGCCAATGTTTTTGAATCGCTTTTTTGATGGCCCAATGTTGGTCATTGAATGTTGTAATAAAGAAGGTGCCATACTGATCTTTAACAGGTGTAGGCGTATCCCTAATGGTAGTACATTCTCTATATCAGTCCACTGCCCTCTGGATATGTTGGGGTTTATATCCTTTTTCTAGGAATTTTGTAGTTAATAGAATTGCCTTATCCTCATAATCCTTAATATTGCTGCAGTTTCTGCTTAAACGGCAAAACTGACTGTAAGGTATATTTTCTTTCCATTTGGGATGATGGCAACTCTTTTGATGGAGATAAGAGTTGCCAGCTGTTTCTTTAAAATGGGTTCTAGATGTGATGTTACCATCAACATCACTACCCAGTTCAAGATCCAAGAAGTACTAGACATTTGGGTCCACTACATAAGAAAAGTGAATGCCAAACTTATTGGTGTTACAATAGGAGACAAATTGGTCCACAGTATCAGGGGGGATAATAACATCATCTATATACCTCTCATAGTATACCAGATATTTGGCAAAGGGATTCTGGGACCAAATATGAAATTTCTCCCAATACCCCATAAACAGGTTGGCATAGCAGGGTGCAAAATGTGCACCCATAGCAGTGCCAGATACCTGTCTAAAGAACTGTCCCTGGAAAGAAAAATAATTCCTCTTCAGGGCAAATCGAGTACATTGACAAATGAACTTGGATTGGATGGGATTAATATGGCGTAATTCTAATAGAAAGTATTCAACTGCCTGTACTCCACCGTCATGGGGAATTGACATGTAAAGTGAACTCACATCCAAGGATAACCATAGATATCCTGGCTCCCACTTATAATGTTGTAGGGTATCCAGGATATGTGCAGAATCCTTGATATAAGCAGGGAGAGAAGTGACAAGGGGTTGAAGAAAAGCATCCACATACTGAAACACCGAACTGGTAATTCAATCTATACTCACCACTATGGGTCTATCTGGTGGGCATAATGGGTCCTTGTGGACTTTCAGAATGTGGTAGAAATAAGGTGTCTTAATATAGTTGGCCAGAAAAAAATTGTTTCTCTGCTTTTTGTATTATACCTTGGGTAAAAGATTGGTTCAACAGTTCTATTAGTTCCAATTTATACCCAGGGAAAGGATCATGTTGGAGTATTTTGTACATAGCTTCATCTGATAGAAGTCTGTATGCTTCTTTCAAGTACTCCACCTTATCCTGAACGACTATACCTCCTCCTTTGTCCACTATGCGGATAACTAGATCATGATTCTCTTTAAAAGCAAGTAAGGCCTCTTTTTCCTGCTTCGAAAGATTGTGCATATTCACCTCCCCCCTTTGTGACTCACATAGTTTTTTGAAAATCAGCACACACCATAGCATAAAAGGTTTTAATAAATTCATTTTTAATATGATGTGGATAAAACGTGGACTTTGGACGGAATGTGGAATGTATCATCCCATTAGAAAATGGTGTAGATATAGGGATTTCCACTTCTGACTCTCCCTCCCAGAACAATTCTTCTAGAATGTTTATTGCCTCTTTATCCATTTCATCCATGCTTAGATCATTGGTTTCATTTACTAGGGGTATAGGTGTTATTTCGGTGCTAATTGATGATATAGTATTTGTGTTGTCACTATTTTTTAGACTATAGTAGCGCTTTACTGTGATGTCATGGATATACTTATGTAGATCCATAAACAGGTCAAATAGATTAGCATTGCTGCTTGGGGCAAAGTTTAAACCTTCCTGTAGAAGACTAACCTCACTCTCCGCCAATAGGTGTGATGATAGATTAAAGATCTTCACAGTGGACCTCGAATTTCTATCTTTCCCCTCTTTTATACCCTTGTTTCTTCTTCCTCTGACTCCTTCCCTAGTTCCCCTTTTTCTTATATTTTTCTTTTTTCGGGGAGGGGAAGGGGGAAGTACTAAAAAATTATTACTAATGTCTTTAATCGGCTCTATGGAACTACATATACCCCTAGATGTCAATGGGGTAGAGTGACTGATGTTGATACTATTATCTATAGGTGTAACAGTACCCACAGTGGCACCCTTCTGATTAGTTGACCTCAAGGCCCCAAATTGATTAGAAGTGGTTATTAATGGTGTAAGCATCCTCCGGTACCCCTTGGTGTGGGGGAACGAGGGGGACATGTGGCTCAGGATGAGGTGTATAAGCCTCCGTCTCACCCTCTCGGGATCTCCCATTTTTTTCTTTTTTTTCTCTCGGGTAACCATAGGGTTAATAATACTTGCTTTACTATTATCATTGTTCTTTTTACCATATTTAGTTTTTGGTGTTTGTTTACTCCTTTTGTCTTTATATTGGACCCAAGGTTCATTATTCTCAGGCTCATGTTGTGGAATCCGAGGTTTAGGACTGAACGGTATTGGCTGTTCCAGGGAGGGGCTGGAGGGTTCATATAAAGACAGGTTAGAGGTGGTAAGGGCGTGACCTGAAGAAGGAGGCCACGCCTCCGAAACATGTAGTCTTGGCAACCATTTTTTGTTAGCTAAAGAGGAGACATCTCACTCATCTTGTCCTTCCTCTTCGGCCATGAGTGACGTTACGCAGCACTGGCTGGACCGTGCGCGTGCCCTACAGCAGACACAGCCTGATGAGATGAGGAAACAGAGTGCACAGTGACTTCTCATACCATCACCACTCGTTCTTGGGAGCCAACCCAGTTATACAGGCCAGGAAGGGAGACATACATCATGCTGTACATGCGATCTAAGTCCCATGTTTGTGAGTGCAATCCTCTATTGCTTGATTTTGCATTTGTATCATTAAAATGGAATTACACTAGGGCAGCCGTGCGCTCTCTTTTCCTTGTATATATCTAGCAAAAGTCGGACACAGGATTGAAGGTTCTGTCCCACCCACCAAACACTTTGGAACCTTCAAACTCCAGGTCCTGATCCGTGACTACAAAACGCAGAGAAAGCTTAAAGAGTAACTCCACTTTTGTTGAGAAAAAACACATTCCACTCTGGGTGATCGATGTACATTGCAAGGATTTTAACAACCTTTGTTGCAGATTCCAACCTTTTGTTATTCTGAAGAAATCCCTGTGTGTTTGTCTGTGTCCATGTGTAAAAATGAATCTAATGGGAGTGGTTTCATAATTATCAATCATTGCAGCACCTGCAGGGCACTAATGAGTAAAGCTGCTGGGCCTGCATCCCATTAGAACTGATTTCCTATTGGAAGTATCTCAACAAAAATGCCATTTTTGTTTCAGAGGATGCCTGAAATCTGATTTGTATCTTAGAGCAGACTTCTGGGAAAATCAGTGAGCCAATCACACAAGCAGGAAAGGAGGTTTCTGGGGGGCAGTCTGTACACATTCTGTGTACAGAACACCTCCAGGTGGCCATATTGCAATGCATTTTCAGAAAATTACAGCGGCTGCAGATTGAAAGAGAAAGGTAATTTTTAATAACTTTCTATTACAATACAACTTGTGTTGCAATTGTATACGCTATGTTATTTTTTCTTTATTTGCTATTTTTTTCCCCATAAAAGTGGAGCTACCCTTTAAAACACAGCTTTCTCAACTCGCAGAACACACTTTGGAGCTTCTAAAACTGAAACGTTCAGAACCCTGTGACATCTTTACCTCCCTTTTCTAATCTTACACCGTTTCAGGGCCTCGCACTGTCACACAGGGAATGCATAGGATATAGGCATGAATATTTATTTGAAAATATTTGATGATAAATGCAGTGCTAGCCCCCTGTGTGTGCATTTATAAACTAAACAACTGTGCAAATAAAATATACATGCACATCACTACATGAATTAAAAATTTTGCAGGTAGGTAGGAATAGCGTGGAGGATTCCACCACCAATTAAAGTGTAACTTTAGCTATTTTTGTTTGGAGATTTTGTAATGGGGATTGGAAGTGAAAAAAGTCACAGAATAATAAAACCTAATGGACACAGACCTAGCACTGTTATTACATGGGAAGCAGCCTCCATACTCTGAAGTCCTGGAATGTTTTTAATTGAAACAGAAGGGATCATATCAGTAGTGGAGAATCTTTAAAAGAAAGTATAGACAAGGGTTGGTACAGTACCTAGCACAGGGTAGCTGTTAATTTTTATTTTTTATTTTTTTAGCTTTATTTTGCCCAAAGGTTTGTTTTAATGTTGAGTAGTAGGGAGGAGTGCATTTCCTTTATTTTTTGCTTTGTTGCTTCCTCTCTTTCTGCATCACTAATAACATTCAAACTTTCAAGGCAATTTTGAATTTAATTGGTGGTTAAAGACATTTCTTAGTGCTGGACCAATTTTTTTTAACATGTCAGAACAAAAATGTAACTATTAAGCAGGTAAGCTACGGTCCCTATATTGAAATAGTGGCTCACATGTTTATCAGTGTCCACACCCAACAGTGTGGGACAGGGCTCTAAACTCCAGTTGTTTCATCATATTCATTGAGGACAACTATTGGGCAAATTGCATAGGTTGGAGTTAAGCATAATGACATTGATTCGGTCTGAGCGGCAGCATCTTTTCTAAACTGAACCAGCTTATTTTTAACCCTTACTTTATTAAATATGATATTAATAAAATGATAATGCACTATTAGAGCCCTTTCACACTGGGGCGGTTTGCAGGCGTTATTGCGCTAAAAATACCGCCTGCAAACCGACCCAAAACAGCCGCTACTGTTTGTTCAGTGTGAAAGCCCGAGGGCTTTCACACTGAAGAGGTGCGCTGGCAGGAGAAGAAAAAAACTCCTGCAAGCTGCATCTTTGGAGCGGTGAAGGAGCGGTGTATTCACCGCTCCTAAACCACTCCTGCCCATTGAAATCAATGGGGCAGTGTGGCTATACCACGGCAATACCGCGGCTATAGCCACGCTATGCGAGCAGTTTTAACCCTTTTTCGGCCGCCAGTGGGGGTTAAAACCGCACCGCTAGCGGCCAAAAAACCGCCGCAAAAACGACAGTAAAGCAGCGTTAAAAACAGCGCTGTTTTACCGCTGACGCCCCCACCGCCCCAGTGTGAAAGGGGCCTAAGAGGTTTCTGTTTTGTGTTATTGCTTTTGAAAGAGCTTCTGCATAACCCACTGCTTGAGATCTAGGACTTTTTTTTTAAATTTGATTATTATGTGAAATCATTTATAACTACAGATAAAGTGATTCTAAATTCTGGTTTAAAAAGAATAAATTCTATTCAAGTCTGTATTCTTAACTTGATAAAAGTGTCTTCTATTGCTCTCAACCTCCTCCGAATCTCCAAATTCCTTTTTTCTGCTGTGGTCCGACTTCCTGCTGGGAGATGACTACGTTAATTCTTTAAGACCCCACCATATGTAGGCATGTAGCCTTCCTCAAATGCTTACTCCCAAGATAGACTACACTATGGACTATGGGATTTGTAGTGTACATAGAGCAGTGCACATGACCACAACTAACATCCACTGATTATTCAAAACAAACAGAAATAGGGTTGGACGAAGGAGAGGTTCAATGATCTCAGGGAGATCATTACAAGAAGGCAGAAAAACACAGTTAGAAACACCACTATGAAAAATAGATTACAGGACCATTAAAGCGGTAGTAAACCGCTGAAAAAAAAAACCCTGCAAGACAATAGCATAATGTGCTAGTATGCATTATTATTGCATACTAGCACATTATGAAATACTTATCCTAGAACGAACGCTGCTGCAGCATGCCCGGTCACCGCTTAGGGAACTAACATGTTCCCTCTGCATTTCTTCTAGGATCGCTGGCTCCGGCGCTGTCAGTGGCCGGAGCCACGATGATGCACGGGAGCCCTTCATTTCGGCAAGTTATGCCAGATCTGCAGAGCATCTGTGCCGCTGAAGTCAGTGGCTGCATGCAGGGTTAATATCTCCTAAACCTTGCAGGTTTAGGAGATATTCTTTTTCCTACAGGTAAGCCTTATTTTAGGCTTAGCTGTTGGTAAAAATCACCAAGCGGGCAATACAAACGCTTTAAGTAGTGGATGTTTATAGATTATTCTTGGAGAATAAGGATACTATTTACAGTAGTGTGACTTTCAAACCACCTTCAGAGTCATTGGGGTCAATTCACTAAAGGATTCCACATGTGATATGAAGTTCACATGACTAATTTTTCAGAAATATCACATAAGATAATCTAAGAGTCAATTCAAGTTAAATAATAAAAATTCACTAAAACAACACATTCATTCGTTATTTGTCACCTGGCAGTAGGCAGTTGGTATTTTAGCAATGTACAAAAAAAAAGAGGGGAACTCTGCACTGGCATGTACAGTAGGTTAAAAGTATACAATGTATCAGTGTGGAATGTTTTGCCCTGAGTACAGGAATGAAAATAAATTGTAACAGTTCACCAAAGGGAGATTGTTCTGAAATAATATTTCTGTGTGCATTTATTTACAGAACTATTTTCCTCTGCTGCAGTGTCAAAAAAAACCCCGAAAAAAACACAAAACATAATGTTACATTTAAGTGATTAAATATTGCAAAACATAAATATTTAACACATTTGGCAAATAATGCATGATTTTAGTGAATTGACTACTTTTGAGATAATTATTTTAACTAAAAAATGTATGTGGTATTTGTCTCTCGGTGACCCCTTTGTTGTGATCTTTGAGAATCTTAGAGAATTAAAATCTTCACATTAAAAGCAGCTAGAGAGTTGAGTGAGGACTTGTTTTAACACTTTTTTTTTACAGCTTATTAAGAACATGTAAATAGAATAATGTACATTGTCTGGACACTAGGGATGAGCCGAACACCCCCCGGTTCGGTTCGCACCAGAACCTGCGAACGGACCGAAAATTCGCACGAACGTTAGAACCCCATTGACGTCTATGGGACTCGAACGTTCAAAATCAAAAGTGCTCATTTTAAAGGCTAATTTGCATGGTATTGTCCTAAAAAGGGTTTGGGTACCCGGGTCCTGCCCCAGGGGACATGTATCAATGCAAAAATACCTTTTAAAAACGAATGTTTTTTTCGTGAGCAGTGATTTTAATGATGCTTAAAGTAAAAAAAAAAAAAAGAAGTGAAATATTCCTTTAAATATCGTACCTGGGGGGTGTCTATAGTATGCCTGTAAAGTGGCGCGTGTTTCCAGTGCTTAGAACAGTCCCTGCACAAAATGTAATTTTTAAAGGAAAAAAAGTCATTTAAAACTGCTTGCGGGTTTAATGTAATGTCGGGTCCTGGCAATATGGATGAAAATCAGTGAGACAAACGGCATGGGTACCCCCCAGTCCATTACCAGGCCCTTTGGGTCTTGTATGGATATTAAGGGGAACCCCCGCACCCAAATACAAAAAGGAAAGGTGTGGGGCCACCAGGCCCTATATACTCTGAACAGCAGTATACAGGTGGTGCAAACAAGACAGGGACTGTAGGTTTGTTGTTAAGTAGAATCTGTTTGTAATTTTGAACAGGTTTAGCTCCAGCCAAAAATTTGTTTTGTTGTCTGTGCCCCTCTTCAGAAGATTTCACCTCACTTTTTGTCCCAATGAGAAATGTTTTTTAAAAATTTGGGTTTTTTTGTGAAACAAGGATTGGTGATAAAGCATCAGTGGAAAGGAGAAATGTTTTTCCCATATTAACTCTTACAGCAGAGAATTTCCCTTCCTAGGGGTAGATTTCATCTCACTTCCTGTTGTCTCCTTCCGTTTGCAAGTAGGAGTCGTTTGTAAGTTGGATGTTTGAAAGTAGGGGCCTGCCCTTAATACTCAGCAGAAATTTGGGCCTTAGGTGTTGTTGTGGCCGCAACACTGTAAGCCCTCACAGGACCCTGCTGTGAAATAGTAGATTAAGAATTGTAATTAAATGCCCCTGTTGAACAGGGGCAGAAAAATTGGGCCTTTGGTGGTGGTGGTGCTGGTGCCAAAACACTAAATCCTCACTCGCTCTTGGTGGGCGCAGAGATGGGCCCTGCTGTGAAATATTAGATCAAGAATTGTAATTACTTGCCCCTGTTGAACAGGGGCTGAAAAATTTGGCCTTTGGTGGTGGTGGTGGTGCTGGTGCCACAACTCTGTAAGTCCTCACTCGCTCTTGGTGGGCACAGAAACGGGCCCTGCTGTGAAATATTAGATCAAGAATTGGAATTACATGCCCTTGTTGAACAGGGGCTGAAAAATTGGGGCTTAGGCACTGTTGCTGGGGCCACAACACTGCAACCCCTCACAGATACTCTAGTTGGAACGCAGGAACGAGCCCTGCTGCAAAGTATTGCATCAAAAAGTGTAATTACATGCCCCTGTTAAACAGGGGCTGAAAAATTAGGCCTTAGGCACTGGTGCTGGTGCCACAACACTGCAACCCCTCACAGATACTCTAGCTGGAACGCAGGAACGAGCCCTGCTGCAAAGTATTGCATCAAAAATTGTAATTACACGCCCCTGTTAAACAGGGGCTGAAAAATTGAGCCTTAGGCACTGGTGACGGCGCCCAGAACCAAAAATGTTCTTACAAGCTATCAGCGTGATCATTGAGGAGGAAGAGGATAATTACTCAGGATAGTCACTCAGCATCAGCATAGGCAGTCTTTGAAGGGATCTGAGATTTCAAAAAAAATTATTCGGTTACATCAGCATCAGGAGCTTGGTAGCTGGTGGTGATCCAAGACTGATTAATTTTTATGAAGGTCAGTCGATCGACCGAGTCGGTGGACAGACGCACCCTGTGATCGGTTACAAAGTCTCCAGCAGCACTGAATGTGCGTTCCGAAAGAACGCTGGATGCAGGACAGGCCAGTAGCTCAATTGCATACTGTGCAAGCTCTGTCCAGTGATCCATCCTCAAGACCCAGTAACCCAGAGGATTTTCGGTGGGAAAGGTGTCCAAGTCAGATCTTGCCCCTAGGTATTCCTGCACCATGTAAAACAGATGCTGGCGATGGTTGCTGGAACCGATCATACCTTGGGGCTGCGGACTAAAAAAATTGTCTGAACGCATCAGTCAGACGGCCACCTTCTCCACCGCTCCTTCTTTGACTGACCGAAGCCTCAGCAACATGTTGTCCAGAAACAGGAGTTTGTAACCTCCCAGTCTCTGGGAACACAAGCACAAACCTTTCTGCAAGGCCATCCTCTGCTCCCTCTGCGACGGCAAGAAAAGGTCCGCAACCTTACCCTTGTAACGTGGATCAAGGAGGGTTGCCAAACAGTATTGGTCCTTCTCCTTAAAACCACGAATACGAGGATCCATACGCAGGCTTTGCAGGATCAGGGAGGCCATGCAGTGTAGGTTTGCTGAGGCATTCGGTCTGGAGTCCTCTGGGTCACTAAGGATGACATGGTCCGCAGCCACCTCCTCCCAGCCACGTACAAGTCCATGTGTTTCTTGGAACTGATCCCTTTAAGACTGCTGCTAATGCTGAGTGCCAGGCTCCACCTCCATACTGACACAATCCTCCTCCTCCTTGTCCTCTTCCTGTGTGATCGGCGGGCACGCAGAAACACTGTCTGGATATAGGGGGCCTTGAGAGCTAAGGAAGTCCTCCTCTTCCTGCTTCTGTTCTGCCTCAAGTGCCCTGTCCATTATTCCATGCAGCGTGTGCTCCAACAGGTGGACAAGGGGGACAGTGTCACTGATGCATGCACTGTCACTGCTCACCATCCTCGTGGCCTCCTAAAATGGTGACAGGACAGTGCATGCATCCCTGATCATGGCCCACTGGCGTGGGGAAAAAAAACAAGCTCCCCTGACCCTGTCCTGGTGCCATAGTCGCGCAGGTACTCCATGATGGCCCTCTGCTGCGTGTGCAGCCGCTGCAGCATGGCCAACGTTGAGTTCCACCTGGTGGGCATGTCACAGATTAGGCGGTTCTTGGGCAGGTTAAACTCCTTTTGGAGGTCCGCCAGCGGAGCACTGGCATTATATGACCGGCGGAAATGCACACAGACTTTCCTGGCCTGCCTCAGGACATCCTGTAAGCTCGGGTACCTGCCCAAGAACCTCTGCACCACCAAGTTAAGGACGTGAGCCAAACAGGGCACATGGGTCATTTGTCCCTGTTGGAAGGCAGAGAGGAGGTTGGTGCCATTGTCGCAAACCACCATTCCTGCCTTAAGTTGACGTGGCGTCAACCACCTCTGAACCTGCCCCTGCAGAGCTGACAGAACTTCTGCCCCAGTGTGGCTCCTGTCCCCCAAGCACACTAGCTCAAGCACCGCATGGCATCTTTTGGCCTTCGTACATGCATAGCCCCTTGAACGCCTACAGAGCACCTCTGGTTCCGAAGACAAAGCACAGGAAGAGGCCATGGAGGAAGAAGAAGAGGAGGGGGTGGAGGAGAGAGGTGTGTCACAATCATTAGTAGTGGCATTTTGGAGGCGTGGTAGCGGAACAACCTCCAACACTACTGCACCTTGTCCTGCATCCTTCCCAGCTGCCAGCAGAGTCACCCAATGCGCCGTGAAACTTAGGTAACATCCCTATCTAAGCCTGCTGGACCATGAGTCGGTGGTAATATGCACCTTACCACTGACCGCCCTGTCCAGCGAGGCATGGACATTGCCTTCCACATGCTGGTAGAGAGCCGGAATCCCCTTCCATGAGAAAAAGTGGCGTTTGGGTACCTGCCACTGAGGAACCACACATTCCACAAACTCGCGGAAGGGGGCAGAGTCTACCAACTGAAAAGGCAGCAGTTGAAGTGCTAGCAATTTTGCCAAGCTAGCATTCAATCACTGAGCATGTGGATGGCTGGGAGCAAACTTCTTTCGGCGGTGCAGCAGCTGGGGCAGGGAAATTTGCCTGGTACACTCTGACGTCGGTGTACCGAAAGCAGATTGCCCACAAGTACTTGGCTGTGACACACCTAATTCTACACCTTCATTCCTCTCAGTGCAGGTCTCAGAGAGGACTGAAGGTATAGTGGGGTTGGGCTTTTAGATACGCTTGCCAACGAACTGCATGGCAGGTCAACATATGTCAGGTCAAGCATGTGGTACCCAATCGGGAGATGTTTTGGCCACGCGAGATACGCTTGAGACATATGTTGCAAATAGCAGCGGTGCGACCTGATGCACTCGTCTCAAAAAAGGCCCACATCAAAGAACTTTTTGAATAACGCACAGAGACTGCAGCGCCCTGCACATGTGGAGCTTTGGGGTGTGATGCAGTCAGTGTGCTGCCCTTAGGCTGGCCCCTGGAGGGCATCCTGCCTCGTTGGTGACGTGCCTCCTCCTCCTCCTCCTCTCTCCTATCAGGCACCCATGTTGAGTCAGTGACTTCATCATCCCCTCCCTCCTCATCACTGGAGCAAACCTGGCAGTATGCTGCAGCAGGGGGAGCATGACTGCCATATTGCTGTCCTTCTTGGGCACCCCCTCTGTCCGTGCTCACGTTACTGCCTTCATCTAGCTCAGTATCATCATCGGAGCCTTCCAAATGCTGGGCATCCTCCTGGAGCATGTACCCAACACTGTGGTCAAACAGTTCGAGGGACTCCTCAGGAGGACATGGTGGGGCTAGGGAAGGAGTCACTGATGACATTGAGCCAAGGGAAGAGGCCGCTGCTTTGCCAGACAAAGTACCCTGAGCATGGGTGAGAGAGGATGAGGAGGATGAGGACGGCTTGGTCATCCACTCGACCAAGTCTTCCGCATGCTGCGGCTCAACATGGCCAGCTGCCGAAAAAAAGGCAAAGCGTGTCCCACCAATATTTGTGTGCCCTATCTGTTAAGCGTGATTATATTTTATATGCAACATCCACCTATAAAAATACATCACATTAAACCAAAACCATATACAAATTATATAAATCATATATAAGTCCAGTGGTAAATATCACATAGTAATAAAGTCCCCTCATATGTGCTTGCAAATCTTCCGTTAAATTGCCATGATTGGCGTGCTCTTGTGTTTGTTCAATTTAAAGTGACTTAGTGCTCCACCACCACCTGTGAGATTGGCCACTCACCAGATGTTTCTTTAAAACTGCACCTTTGGTTCATTCATTGGGATAACCACTCCACTCAAAGGGGACTTCTCCAGTGGCTATGTTTAGACCTTAGTGTTCCTCATGGAGTGGTTATCCCAATGAATGAACCAAAGGTGCAGTTTTAAAGAAACATCTGGTGAGTGGCCAATCTCACAGGTGGTGGTGGAGCACTAAGTCACTTTAAATTGAACAAACACAAGAGCACGCCAATCATGGCAATTTAACGGAAGATTTGCAAGCACATATGAGGGGACTTTATTACTATGTGATATTTACCACTGGACTTATATATGATTTATATAATTTGTATATGGTTTTGGTTTAATGTGATGTATTTTTATAGGTGGATGTTGCATATAAAATATAATCACGCTTAACAGATAGGGCACACAAATATTGGGAAAAGGATATAGATGGGAGCAGCGCATCCACACACATAGCACTTTTATTTTTCCCTGGAAAAAAATTTTTTGGATGCAGCAGCTATAGTTATCACTTTTATATTGACTGATAGGACAGGTTTTGCGCCAGTGACACATACATACAAGCGTGTCCCACGGCCACGTTGTGATGAGGATGCACCGTCTCCACGACCAGCACTAGACACAGAGCCTCCTTGCCCTCTTTTATTGGCTTGTGACTGTCTGCCTCTTCTTGTTGGCCTTCCAGACATACTAATGGCCTGTAGCTGCACTAATGGCCTTTTTATATATGTATGTACTGATACTGCAGCTAGCAAAACCAACTGCCTGCCTGTAGTATGAGAACACCACCAACCTTCTACAGGTAGCTTTAGCTGAACACTGTGCAGAGCTTGCAAAAAACTAACTTGTAGCTTATTTAGCTGCCTGTGGTAGTGATAGGATCAGGAAAACACCACCAACCTTCTACAGGTAGCATTAGATGAACACTGTGCAGAGCTCACAAAAAAATAACTTGTAGGTTTAGCTGAACACTGTGAGGAGGACGCACTACACTAACTTGTAGCTTTAGCTGAACACTATGCAGAGGTCTCACTACACTAACTTGTAGTTTTAGCTGAACACTGTGAGCAGGACGCACTACACTAACTTGAAGCTTTAGATGAACACTGTGGGGAGGTCTCACTACACTAACTTGTAGTTTTAGCTGAACACTGTGAGCAGGACGCACTACACTAACTTGTAGCTTTAGATGAACACTATGCAGAGGTCTCACTACACTAACTTGTAGTTTTAGCTGAACACTGTGAGCAGGACGCACTACACTAACTTGAAGCTTTAGATGAACACTGTGCGGAGGTCTCACTACACTAACTTGTAGTTTTAGCTGAACACTGTGAGCAGGACGCACTACACTAACTTGTAGCTTTAGATGAACACTGTGCAGAGGTCTTACTACACTAACTTGTAGTTTTAGCTGAACCCTGTGAGCAGGACGCACTACACTAACTTGTAGCTTTAGATGAACACTGTGCAGAGGTCTCACTACACTAACTTGTAGTTTTAGCTGATCACTGTGAGCAAGACGCACTACACTAACTTGTAGCTTTAGCTGAACACTGTGCAGAGGTCTCACTACACTAACTTGTAGTTTTAGCTGAACACTGTGAGCAGGACACACTACACTAACTTGTAGCTTTAGCTGAACACTGTGCAGAGGTCTCAATACACTAACTTGTAGTTTTAGCTGAACACTGTGAGCAGGACGCACTACACTAACTTGTAGCTTTAGCTGAACACTGTGCAGAGGTCTCACTACACTAACTTGTAGTTTTAGCTGAACACTGTGAGCAGGACACACTACACTAACTTGTAGCTTTAGATGAACACTGTGCAGAGGTCTCACTACACTAACTTGTAGTTTTAGCTGAACACTGTGAGCAGGACGCTCTACACTAACTTGTAGCTTTAGATGAACACTGTGCAGAGGTCTCACTACACTAACTTGTAGTTTTAGCTGAACACTGTGAGCAGGACGCACTACACTAACTTGTAGCTTTAGATGAACACTGTGCAGAGGTCTCACTACACTAACTTGTAGTTTTAGCTGAACACTGTGAGCAGGACGCACTACACTAACTGTAAATAGTCTAGCTGCCTGACTGTGGTACTAATAGGATCAAAAGAACACCAGCAATTTTCTTCAGGTAGCTGTAAATACTGTAACAAGACAAGCCTGCCTGTCAGTAGGAAGATAACAAGAACGGATCTAGCTAAACTGAATACACAATACACTGTAAGTGCAGCTAACTCACTGACTGTCCTGCCTAATCTAGCTAGCTCAATTGAAATGATACTGTCTCTCTGTCTATCTCTCAGCACGCCGGAACACACTTCACAGGGACGCCGTGTAGGCAGCCTTATATACTGTGGGGCGTGTTCTAAACCCCCTCAACCATAATTGGCCAAAGCCACCCTGGCTTTGGCCAATTACAGCTCTCTCTACCGACGGCGCTGTGGTTGGCCAAGCATGCGGGTCATAGTGCATGCTTTACCAATCATCAGCCAGCAATGCACTGTGATGCCGCAGTGAATTATGGGCCGTGACGCGCCACACGAATTTGGCGCGAACAGCCCATATCGTTCGCAATTCGGCGAACGATCGAACAGCCGATGTTCGAGTCGTACATGGGTTCGACTCGAACACGAAGCTCATCCCTACTGGACACATGCAACAAATAAAAAAATCGATCCAGGTTTTGAGAGTATACTTTCAAAGGTATCCAGACATGCAGTCATGCCTGGTTTTTAATAATGTTTCAACTTTATATATTTTTTAATGAAAATATTTGATTTGCATTGTTTTAATAAATGCACTATTTGCAACTAATGTTGTCTAATCACATGGGTCTAAATGTGGTTCACAAGCAGGTACAATTTTAATAGACCAAATCCCTAGGATAACGATACACCCTAGTCATATTTGAAATGACACCTTGAAATATTACAGTAAACACAACCCAAGTACCTGCTCATATCTACCCAGATATGATGTGCTCCATCAGTCCACCCACTAGTGTTTGCTGGTGATCCAGTGACCTGAAACTCTTTCAGCGTGCCTATTTGTGAAGCAACCAACATATTCCAAACCTCAGTCATAGTCCCTTTGCAAGCCTTGTAACTTACAATTGGGTTGATATAATAAAGTGTCGGTGGTTCTGCCTACCATAGTTAAAAATAAGTGCTGCCCTAAAACTCCCATTGGCTAGACTCACAGACAAATAGGTGCTGGCTGAATACTAGGTCTGATATCAACTATGTGCATTGCCAAGGTGAAGAAAGTGCAGCTGCACATGTGTATCCAGCATTTTCATTTAGATGCTTTGAACTAAAACTGCCAGGATCCTCCTTCTCCTATCACCTTTTAGGATAATGGTGAGGTTTGACTATCTGGAAAAATAAAAGTTTTTGGAAACCATGGATACACATGAAGTGAAGAGGCACTTTTATGGCACCTGTTCCTCCTAGCTGCCAATCTATTTCCCTTTGGGATTTTACTACAGTGGATTAAAAAGAACAAAAGTTGAGATAAATTCAGTACTCTGACTTTAGCACACTGTAAACTAATTAATTCACCTGTTGTCTAAAATTTGATGAAACGTGTTGGTCAGAGCTTGTGTGATCCTGGAGTGAACAGGTTGGATGGTGGGGGGAGGTATTGCAGCATTGCATAGTGGTTACGTTGTACTTCTCCCGAACAGCACTGATACCTCTGTTATGCATTCCATTGTGAGTCCAATGCGTTTTCCCTTTGCTTACAATGTGAGTGTATCATTTTACTTATTTTAACATAACAGTTTAAGCATTGAGCACTATGCCCCTTTCTCTGCTTTCTTGAGTGTTACTCCTGGGAGTTTCTCTCTGGATGGTTCACCCACCTGGATAATCAGTGAAGCTGTTCTCTGTGAGCCTAATGGAGTCATGGTGAGGATTTGTATGTGTTGGGAGCGATTGGAAGGTTACCATCCATTTGCCCATGGTTAAAGCTCACCTGTTTTGATATTGTCATTATAAAAGATGTGCATTTGGCCTTTTGAGTGAGGTTAATGATCTATGGTGAGTGTTTACCCACACATGGATGGTGAAGATTATTTGCCTGGCACAGCACAGAGTCCTAGTCACCATGGCGCATTGTCTACTGTATTTTGGGTTTTTAATAGTATACATTTATACATTGTTTGCACCGTCTTTTATAAATTGTGTGTGATAGATCATTGAGATTCTATCCAACTATTATTTGAGCACAGCACTGTTTGTTAAACATTGGGTTTAATTTACTAAAACCAGAGAGAGTGCAAAGTCTGGTGCAGCTGTGCATGGCAGCCAATCAGCTTCTAACTTCAGCTTGTTCAATTTAAGTGGTTCTAAATTCAGAAGGTTTTTGGTCCTAATGCATTCTATGCATTAATACAAAAATATTCAGTGTGCAGCAGCCCCCCTCAGCCACCTTAATACTTACCCGAGCCCCATCCCGTTCCAGCCATGTTGCATGAGAGTCTCGGCTGCCTGGGACACTCCCTCACTGGTTGAGACAGGAGTGGGGTGCCATTGGCTCCCAAAGCTGTCAAAGTCAGTGAGTTAATGAGGAGAGAGAGGGGGCAGGGCCAACCCACTGCTCCGTGTCTGCATGGACACACCGAGCAGTGGCTCGGCTCGGGTGCCCTCATAGCAAGCTGCTTCCTGTGGAGGCACTCAGCAGGAGGGAGGGGCCAGAAGCACTGGTGAGGGACCCAAAAAGAGGAGGATCTGGGCTGCTCTGTGAAAAACCACTGCACAGGGCAGGTAAGTATCACATGTTTGTTATTTTTAAATAAAAAAGTAGACTTTAGTATCTTTGACAAAAAAAAAAAAAAAACTGGAAGTTGATTGGTTTCTGTGCAGAGCTGCAACAGATTTTGCACTCTCCAGTTTTAGTAAATTAACACCATTGCATTTTGTTTATTGTCTGGCTTTCTAGCTAACATAATTTTCATGCAGTTGATAATTAATTGGAGCCCCAACTTCCACCACCTTTTAGCAAACAAATGCTGGGCAGATTTGGCAAACTTAAGCTTGCCGTGGACAGATCAAAAGTTGGCTGGTTCAGTAGCGTTCAGCCAAATTTGGATCAGTGTGTAACTATCTCTGCACGATAGAAGACATGCAGGAAAACATCTGTCAATCAGCTGCTGCAGCCAAGTTGGTGAGTCCTGTTGTCAGAATACAGTATCAGGGTGGGAGGGATTCCTCAATCCACCTCGCTTGTCTGGCCAGCTATAGTCCAACAACAAAAAGGAAACCCCGGGAAAGACTGTATATTCATTTTGTGCTTTAGTACCAAATTTTACCAGCAGCATGTGCTGCATATTGAATTCATATTTTCTCAAATCACAGTGTATTTCTATGTTTTTATTCTTTGAGAAGTCCCCCTTAAATAAACATTCAAATGAAACACACTTTCACTGATAGAGGTACATTACCTGAAGGAATAAAAATACCTTTGTTCTCATATATAATATATTATCTAAATGTATGTGTATATATATATATATATATATATATATATATATATATATATATATATATATTCTTTCAAAAGTAAACAGATCAAACATTAGCTACACTAAAAACTTAACATTGCTAAGGTTGAACAACATTCAGGTTTTGACTCTGAAGACAGGAAAATCAGTACCTGCCAAGATAATGCGACAGAGGTAACAGCAGCATTATGTATAAAGGCAGTACTCCGCTGTTAGCAACAAAAAAGGTATATATCCTGAAAACAGAGAACCTCACCACAGGCATGTAATTTCCAAATTTTAAGTTTGACTTTAAAATTACAGTCTGGACAGCAAATAAAAACATCCAACATGTTTAACCAGCAAAGAGATTTTCAAATGAAAGAAGCATTTAATTGCTCTCGTATTCAAGGATTAGAAGACTTGAGCAGATAAGGTAATAATGGCTGTAAATGATGTGCTGTGACTTTCCTGTGACCGAAAATATGAATACCATGCATTTAGATAGGAGGTTAAAGTGGTTGTAACCCTAAAAAAATTAAATAAAAAAAGCTTCTGTCCCTTTAAGGCACAAGATATAGCACAGTGCTTTTGCCAGATCAGTTGTCCCTTTCTATGTTGTACAATACGTGGCTGATCCTAATGTTCCTGTCTTCCCCTCATGGCTGCTGATCTCTGATAGCGTCATCAGTTTTACGTGCCTCTGTAATCCATCTCCTCAGGCTGGGTTTACGCTTGTGTGATCACAGACATGTGATTCGCACTGCATTGCTGTGCAGATCACATGTGATGTAAATTCAGCCAAACTGTATGGCTGCAATTGCATCGCACTTGCACCAAAAAGGTACAGGACTCTTTTTTGTTCCGCAATGGAATCGGCTTGCATGGGTGTTCACACCTATGCGATCCGTTTCCTGCAGCAATTCACAGTTCGCACGGTGTTCTGTGACCTGATCTGGGGTTGATCTGGGGTTGTCATTAACTTTACATTGACACCCGCGGCGGTTCGCAGATGTCAATGTGAACCGCTGGTGATTCAGGTGCGATGCGGGAACCCACACAGGAATCGTGCTGGTTCCTGCATCGCACAAATGTGAACCCAGACTCAGTTTCTCTGCATCTCCCCCTCCCTTTCTCCCTGTCTCTTCCGCAGTCTGTGTGAGAGCCCATCTCCTCCCAGCCCCTCCCCTCCCCTCTCTTCCTCCTCAGATAGAGCAATGCAATCCCCCTAAGCTACTCCTTGGTAAGCCATTCCCAGACAGGCCAAATATTTTTTTTACTAGAAAATCACTTGAGAACCCCCAAACACACACACAATTTTTTGTTAAAATAAAGAAGAGCCAGGTGGTGGCTGGGGAAGCTGATAAAAAGTCTGATGCCCTGGAGATATGGTCTTCCCCAGCTTTGGATTGGGCTACTGTTCTCTGATGTCTCAGGGCAGGTGACCTGGAAGGGACCTGGAACTGGCTGCAGGACTTCAACGAAGGAATCTGGTCTTGAGAAGGATTTTTCTCACTCACTGGGAAGTGCCCAGAGGAATCTAGAAGGTGGCAGCTGTCCTGGAGACTTGAATTGGCCTTATATTAATTCCTGGTGATCATTCAATGGTAAATTCATGTAGTTCTGATTACATTTTATAATACATTTTGTGCATGCACGTATGGCAGTGTGGAAACCCAAGAAGACTATGAATAAAAGTGTACATTTCAATCCATTCTTAATACACATGAATTTTGTAAAAGATCCTTAGAAAGCCCTACTGTCACATACATGACTGTGGAGCCCAAGATGACAAAGTTGGCCCTTGCACAATTTCTCTTCCAAGCACCCCTGGTAGTGGAGACATTCACTGCTAGACAGAGGAAAGACACAGGTGCCAGAAAGCTTGAGTAGTGAACTGGAGCTTGGAGACACAGGGGTTCTTCCAGTGTCAGTAGTGGAATCTGGTCTGAAGCTATGTTCAGAAGCAGCCAGGCAAAAAGGTGCATGGTCAACAGCAAGGTCAGGAAAAGGTAGGAGTTGGTAACGTGCTGGCAGTGAGGTACCAACTCAAGAGGCAGAATCGTAGTCAGAAGTCCAAGCCAAGGTCAGTAGCAAAAGCAAGCTACAAAAATAACAACAGGCAGGGGCGATCCAAGAGAGATGTCATTTGTAACCGGGTCAGGATCAAGGTAAGTAGACTTTCAGGAACTAGAAATACAGGAACCAGAGCTGAAGACAATCCATCACTGAGGCCAGGCAGACCCTAGGTTTAAATAAGCCACCAGGCGCCAAGACCCTGCACATGCGTGTAAGCATAAAAATGAGCACTTGCTGTATGAGATCCTCGACATAAGGGCATCCTCCGGATGCCCAACTGAGCCATCTTTTCAGTGTGAGTATGGTGAAAGGACTGTGATAATCTCTGGGCATGAAGGTTTGCTTCAAGCTCCTAAGAATTCCTTTCAGGACCAAATTCTTTCTATTTAATCAGGTATTAAAGTTGACCCCACCACTTCTTGCAATTCAGAATGGCTTCAACTTCAAATTCCTCCTCCCTATCAACTATTATGGCAATTGGAGGTCCCACCTCTCAATCAGGAAAAAAATGCAGTACACCAGGCTTAAGTAATGAAATATGAAATACTAATGAATTAATCTGGAATTTCGAGTTCATAGACCATTGAATTTTCCTTTTAACTGAAAATGACTCTACATATCTAGGTCCCAATATCTTAGAGGGACATGCTAACTTTAGGTTCGCTGTTGAGAGCCATACACGATCACGCTGTCTCGGATCCAGTTCTCCCCCCTCCTTTTCTTATCAAAAAACTTCTGGTTGTCTTACTGTTTTTTGAAAATAGTTTCTCTTCACAGCTTAAACTTAGTTCAGGGAACATTTACTTCACTAAATGAAAAGTCTCTACTGTTTCAGCTGTGGCAGCCTTCTAGATAGGTGCTAAGTTAGATAAATATAGTTCTTGGTTCACTGTAATCAGTGAGATGTGTGTGTGAGTGTATGTTTTGGTCTGTTCTGTGTTTTACTGGCTGCAGGGTTGACTACTTCCCCCTGCATATATCTGGAAGATAGTGGGCAGGGAGAGTCAAATCAGTAGCTAAATATTAATGCAGTCCCAGTCAATCCTTGGGGAGAGGTGCTAAGATGGTGGTTGGGAGTGTGTATAAATACTTTGAGGCTTAAAGCAGAAGTATCTTATCCCTGAGGAGATCACAGGCTGTAGGGGGTGGGGGTAGGTGGAGAGGGTTGTTTGCCCTGTAGGAAAGCCTACCATGCACCTGCGTCCCAGCTAGGATCCTATGCTTCTTTTTTTTCTCAGAAATTTTTTTTTATTTTAGTTTAATACATGCACTTCACAAAACAGTTATACATAATATATAATAATACAATTTCTATAAAATATACAAATTCTCTATTATTGAAACAAGAGGCATAGGTTAGGACTTTATATGAGACCATGACCATCCGGTACACAGGTCTCCATCCAATTATATCTGAGAAAAATAAGGGGACTAGGGGAAAAGGGGGGACAATGGGGACTTTATATGAAACACATCACTAGGGCAGGCTGAGTCATCAGATGTAAAAAAATGTAAATTTATTGATACCACATGAGAGACAAGGTGCAATAGATGATACTCGCATATAGTCAATAGATAAGGTACAAAGTATGTAAAACATGGCAGTAGAACATATAATAGTAGCATAGTAACATGTTATACATTGTAACATAGATAGATTGCAGCATCATCAAAATTACACCCCACATGTGTATACGTAATCCATATTGTATTAAAATCCAACTGATGGCTAAAACACTAAAATGCCCATGATAGATACATATTCGTTGTGACATGTCAAGAAGTTATGAATGTTCAGTTGTATTGCTCGACGCGTTTCGTGGAAGTTTGTCCACTCATCAGGAGCAGCTATCTGGAAATATCTAGAGTAACGTATAAAGTAGTAATTAATAATATTTAATTACAACAGGAAGAGGGGAAGCAAAACCGCTAGTCCTAACACTCTTACCTGTAGATATATGGTATAATAGTAGTAGGGCATATATAGGAAAGTTCATGATGGTAGGAGATAATCATCAATCAATACCATCATGAACTTTCCTATATATGCCCTACTACTATTATACCATATATCTACAGGTAAGAGTGTTAGGACTAGCGGTTTTGCTTCCCCTCTTCCTGTTGTAATTAAATATTATTAATTACTACTTTATACGTTACTCTAGATATTTCCAGATAGCTGCTCCTGATGAGTGGACAAACTTCCACGAAACGCGTCGAGCAATACAACTGAACATTCATAACTTCTTGACATGTCACAACGAATATGTATCTATCATGGGCATTTTAGTGTTTTAGCCATCAGTTGGATTTTAATACAATATGGATTACGTATACACATGTGGGGTGTAATTTTGATGATGCTGCAATCTATCTATGTTACAATGTATAACATGTTACTATGCTACTATTATATGTTCTACTGCCATGTTTTACATACTTTGTACCTTATCTATTGACTATATGCGAGTATCATCTATTGCACCTTGTCTCTCATGTGGTATCAATAAATTTACATTTTTTTACATTTAATGACTCAGCCTGCCCTAGTGATGTGTTTCATATAAAGTCCCCATTGTCCCCCCTTTTCCCCTAGTCCCCTTATTTTTCTCAAATTCTCTATTATATTCTCAATATCATATCTTATCCCTTGCCCGTCCCAAGCCTTCCCCCCTCCCACCCTCACATCTACCTGTCAATCATCACTTTAGGGTTGCTTTATTTTATTTTAATTGCCACTCCCTCATTTGCCGCTGGCTTCCCCCCCAACCTATTCTTTGTTGTGTAGTTATCACCCTTTGGGTCCACTTGCTATCTTACTCCTTCTTCTCCCCTTTCCTTTCCCCTCCTTTTGCTTCTTCCTTTTCCGACTATTTCTTTGCCTGTTCTTTCCTTTCTAC
This sequence comes from Lithobates clamitans, assembly GCA_037952925.1. Classification (NCBI taxonomy): domain Eukaryota; kingdom Metazoa; phylum Chordata; class Amphibia; order Anura; family Ranidae; genus Lithobates; species Lithobates clamitans. The sequence continues at coordinate 3,086,862 of JBBGZY010000022.1, forward strand.
GCAATTCCCTCTGCTCTACATCCGGAGCTTTTCCACTACCATTTGATGGGGGGCCACTTCCGCCTCCCTCAACCAGGGTTGCCATATTTTGTCAAATTTCCCCTTGTCGTTTCTACGGTTGTAGGCCAGTCTTTCTCTTGGAAGGAGGGAATTTACATATGAGATCCATTGTTTCCCAGTGGGCACCGTAGGAGCCATCCAGTATCTTGCGATAAGTTTTCTAGCTAAATACATCAATCTAGTTATCATAAGACACTTTCCTCCAGGGAACATTTTTGCACTCAATGGCGCCAAGCAAATAAACCGTCGGATTCATAGGAATATGTATTTGCGCCAACCCAGAAAAGCGTCTGGATACCTCTTCCCAGTACCTATGCAACTTTGGGCATCTCCACATTAGGTGAATAAAGTCCCCCTGTGCACTCCGCACTTGGGGCACGCGGAAAAATCCCTACCTCCCCACCTGTGGAGTTGCACTGGTGTCCTGTAGGCCCTGTGTAAAATAAAAAAATTGTGATAACCTTTGTGATGTTTCCAAGCTAATTCTAGGCACCTTTTTTTTCCATATCAATTCTCTCGTTAATGTGTCTATTAGTCTGAACCACTTCTTTGAAATCCATATTGGTGAATTGTGAAGGATATACAATTGCTGTGGGGCCCAGATCATCTTTACTAGATTTGCCCGCCCTACGACTGACAATGGGAGCCTACACCAACTGTTACATTTTTCTTTCTGTCTGGTGAGCAGTGGCCCCAAATTCAGTCGAAGATACTCGGCTGGCTCTGGGGACACCATCACTCCCAAATATTTAAAGCAGTTAACAATAGCAATTTGTTCAGCCCCCTCTGGGAGTCCCTCCCTCGTCGGATCTAATGGCATTATAGTTGATTTCGACCAATTAATTGCAAAGCCCGAAAAGCTGCCAAAGTTTCCCACTATCTCCATCACTGCCTGCAAAGAAGAGGACATATCTCCTAGATATATAAGGGCATCATCTGCATATAAAGATATTTTTTCCTCTCTCTGAAATCTGCGAAACCCCACTACCTCAGGTGAGTTCCGGATCAGTATAGCCAGGGGTTCAATCGCCAAGCCGAACAGTAATGGAGACAGCGGGCAGCCCTGTCTAGTCCCCCTATATAATCCAAATGGGGGGGAGAGAATCCCATTGATGCGCAACCTGGCTCTAGGTTTGGAATACAGTACTCTTACCCAGGATATGAATTTACCTCCCACTCCGAATCTTTCCAGTATTTCCATGAGGTAGGGCCACTCCACACTGTCAAACGCCTTAGTCACGTCAAGTGACAGAATGGCCCTACCCCCCGGATTGTCCACTGGCATCTGCAAATATATGTATAACCTCCTAATATTATCAGACGTAGAGCGCATTGGTATAAAGCCAGACTGGTCACAATGAACCAGTTTGCCAATTACCTGAGAAAGCCTCTTAGCCAAAACACTGGCCAGCAACTTAACGTCTGCATTCAATAACGAAATTGGACGGTATGAATCCATTAGAAGTCTATCATTTCCTGGTTTCAAAAGAACTGTAATTATTGCTTCTTGCATACTATCTGGTAACCTTCCCACATCCCCAGCCTCCTCTATTGTCTGCAACAATGACGGTAAGAGGACCTCCCTATAATGGGAGTATACCTCTACCGGTATTCCATCTGGGCCTGGTGATTTATGATGCATTGCCCCCTCTAATGCTTCCGTTAATTCAGCCAGTGAAATTGGGGAATTCAGAGTTTCCCTCTCCTCCTCCGTTAACCGCGGAAAAGGACAGGTTTGTAGGAACTGTTCCAAGTCCGATGGTTTATACCTGGTTTTACTAGAGTACAAATCCCTGTAGAACTGCTGAAAACTATTTACTATGTCTGAGCTGAGAGTTAGCTTCTCTCCAGTTTCAGTCCCTATAGCTAGTATATTTGTAGATTCCCGTTGCTCTCTAGCTATTAGAGCTAATAGGCGGCCAGTATTTTCCCCCTCTTCGAAATAACTTTGTTGCTGAAAATATCTTCTCTTCTCTGCTGCAGATAGCCATACCGCATTGTGTACTGCCTGCGCCTCTCTCCATAGCTCTTGATTGGATTGTGATGGGTCAATTATTAAGGCCTGCTCCCTTTCTTTCAGTTCTTCCCGTACCCTGGTTTCCCACTCTCTGGATCGGGATTTAACTCCCGCAATTTCTTTGATGAGGCAACCCCTCAAGAATGCTTTGAGTGTATCCCAGACTACCGCTTTACTGGCTGAGCCTCCATTTAATTGTAAAAATTCCTGTAAAACCTCTCCCGTTCTATCTGCCTGTGGAAGCAGAGTCAACCAATATGGGTTCATTTTCCACAGTGGTTGTCTCGAGGTACCAATAATGCCCAGCCGTACCCAAAATGGGGAGTGGTCAGGCAGAAGGTGCGGCTCATATGCAGAGTCCTCTACCCACTGAAAAAGTAACTCATTCCCCAGGCCCAAATCAATACGTGAGAAACCATCATGTGTTGCAGAGTAACAGGAGTAACATCTATCCTTGTCATGTCTCTCCCTCCATACATCCCTAAGTCCCAATTCCTCGAGGAGGGCGGCAAAAACCATCCTCCCAGAGGTATGTCTCATATTTTTGGATGTCAAAGACATTCTGTCCTGGGAATTATCCAAGATATTATTGTAGTCTCCTACTGCTAACACCGGGACCCCCGGATGCAGAGCCATGAACTGCAATAGGCACCCAAGGGGAACTGCTGAAAAAGGCGGAGGAATGTATATGGAAGCTATTATATATATAGTCCATTAAGCTTACAAAGTAGAAAAACAAACTTTCCCTCCTTATCCACTCTCTGTTGCAAGCACTCAAAGGAGATATCCGAGGAGATCACAATACTAACCTCCCTTGAATATGAGGTATGCATAGAATGAAACTGTATCGGGTATCTCCTTGAGCGCAATAAATGTACAGAGTCAGGCCGCATATGTGTTTCTTGCAAACAAATTATCTGGAGTTTCATTTTATCAAAATATTTAAACATTGCACTTCTCTTATCCCTATCCCCCAGCCCCCTTACATTCCATGTCATTAATAAAATACCCTTTTTTTCCCCCCTTTACTCATACATGATAGCTCTCTCTTTTCTGCACTCATAGAATCGAAAACAGCTACATAAATAGTAAATCATAACACCGTTGGCCTTCTGGGTTTTAACCATTCCAAGGACCCTGCCAGCATACAATACATTTCTACATAACTTTATTTTTTCCCCCCATTTGTCAGTTGTGTGATACAAAAAATATTTGTGGCAAAACTTATACTTGTGATAACTTCCCTTTCTTAATTGCATAAATCCGCCCCTTCTCGTGCCTACCCTACTCCCCTCCCTCCCCTCCCTCCTCTCCACCCCACACCCTCCCAAACCTTCCCACCCTTCTCCCCCCCTCCCCTCCCCTCCCGCCCAACTGGGCCTATCCTAGGGGCTTGTATCTTGACCTCCCACCTATACTCACTCCCCAACATACTCCCTCCCATCTTTTCCATACCATACATCTCTGTATCCCCCTGTTCTACGGGGACTTACCTCCCCCTCCCCCCCTCTCAAACCTTTTTTAGTGCCACTCCTGTGCAATGACTTTTGTGTTTGTGAAGGTAAATACTCATATCAGCCCCATTTTAATCTAATTAATATATCAATCTTCCACTATTTTATTACATTCTAATCCCCCTCCTAATCCGTGTATTACTTACCAACACTAAACATTTATTTAATTTTTATTTTTTAATTAATTATTATCTGTGATCCCTTTTCTTCCCCTTTCCTTCCCACTACCCCTATATAATAAAAAAAAAAAAAAAAAGGGGGGGGGGGGAGGGGGAGGAAAAAAAAAAAATCTAAATAGTCTCTGATCTCTCATCTTCTGTATTCCGTGCTGTTTTCCCGTTGTCCTTCAACCACTCTTCAACACTCCAGGGGAATCAAAAAAGTGGATACCATTTATATTAGTCACTCTCAAACGGGCTGGGTGTATCAGTGCATAGTCCATCCTGATTTGCTGTAGCGTACGTTTGATTGGTATGTATGCCGCTCGGCGCTTTTGTAGCTCTGGAGAAAAGTCCTGAAATAATAAAATTTTGGCCCCCTTGTATAGAATCTCTCTCATTTCTCTTGCCTTCCGGAGCAACGATATTTTATCTCTAAAGTTGAACAATTTTATGATTATGGGCCTTGGATATTCTTTTCCCTGACGAAGTCTAGAGGGAATTCGGTGTGCATGCTCAATGCCAAAAAAAGGAGAAAAAGTTGCAGCCCCAAATATTTCTTTGGCCCATTCCTCCAAGAACTCTATGGTGTTAGACCCCTCACTCCGCTCAGGCATGCCAATTATTCTTATGTTGTTTCTTCGATTTCTATTTTCTAATTCGTCCATTTTGGCTGCTTGTTCTTTTATGCGTTTTTTCATCTCAATGACATCCTGTTTGAGTGGAGATAACGTATCTTCTACTGCACTTAATCTTTCTTCTAAAGCCATTGTTCTTTCCTCCATCTCCTTCAGCTTGCCGCCTATCACTGCGATTTCCTCCTTTATGCCTTTCAATTGGGCAGCCACCCCTACGATTGATTCCTTGCATACGATTATCGCATATAGGAGGTCCCTCATTGTGGGTTCTTCTGCTCTTCCCCTTTGTTCTCCCTCCATATCTGCCTCTGTTATGTTAGAGAGCTTTCTAGTTGCTCTGTCACCGCTTGATGTATCCACTTTCCCTGCTTCTTGTTCCTTTATATGCAAGGCAGTCGTCGGGCTTGGCACCACCGGCACTGGTCCGCTGCTTGAACTTTTCCTAGTCTCTGATGGAACTGTGTGGGTTAGTTGTGTAGATTTAGCTGGTGAAAGAGATGTCCTAGCAAATCGCTCTAGCTTAGTTGCTGCTGCAACTGTAGTTGCTGCTGCAGCTTTTGCTTGATTTGTCTGATTTTTTGTAGAGCGTGTGACTTGGGATCCTTCTTGTTGTGGCTGTTGTGGCTGGTTTACTTTCTCCTCAGCAGCTCGTTTCCCCACCATGTTGTTTTCCTCCTTTCTCCTTCTCCTTTAAGGATTAACCAGTTTACACATTGTTTCAAAGCATTGCCCAGTGTTGCATCATCACTTGTTATTTCACCCTGTTAATTCCTGTTGGACTCAAAAAGAACGACAAAACAAACCAAAAAAAAAGGGGAAACACTGCCCCTTTACATATGTCCAGAGTTTACAATGTCATCCCGCTCAACTGAGCCTGAGATTAAATAATAGGTGGTGCATTTTAATTTGTCACTTTAGTCATAATAGCCAGCTTTTAAACACCATTCCTCTACTTATATTGATTTGTACTATTGCTGTTTGGTTTAGTTGGCCTCCCCAGCTTGCTCCCCTTCTGTCTCACACCCGGGACTAGAATTGCAACTTTCTGAATCGCAGATATAATGTCTTTAACGGCAAGGGTTAAGTAAAGAAAGGCAGCAATGGATTCAGCTCAGCCCCAGTTTCAGCTGAAAGTTTCTATTAGTTTCAGCTATACGTTCAGGATAAACAAACATATATGGCAGATATGTAGGTTGAAAACAGTAGGAAGAGCTTTTACCTGCATCAGACGTCTTCACACATGATAGTCAATCTCCAACGTTACCTTATGGATTTTATATGTATAGAGTCTTTAATAACAACCGCTAAGCAGTAGATCAGCTCAGAGAAGGTTCCAAGTGAGAGTGCAATAAATTTATATTTATGTTTCTTCTGTTATGGGCTAAGCTTAAATAAGCATATGTGGCAGATATGCGATTCGAGACAAATAGAAAAAACTTTCACCTGCATCAGACGTCTTCAAACATGTCTGTTGGTTTTCAGCATTACCTTATGTTCTTAACTACCGCTCACCGCTTCACTCCCCTCAGCCCCAGTTGCTGAGGCCAATTCGTTACTCAGCTGCTGATGTCTCAAATGGGAGCCTTTCACTCTACCCCTCTGGTTCCTCCCACCAAGCGTTCACTCCGTCCCTCACACCGGCGCTGTTGTTGCTCTTAAAGCCGGTTTTCTCGCCGAGCGCCAGCAGGTCTGGGAGACCTCTCACTCCCCCCCCCCTGTCACACTCTCCGCTGTCCTTCGGGACTCCACTCTCACCGGGACTAGGTATGTACTTTGCTGGTGAAGGTGTCTGTCTCTAGGGCTGAAGTCGGCTGCTTTCTCCTGCTGCCGGGTCGGCTAGCATTTCCTCAGCTGTATGCTTGCTAGTTAGAGCTGGGGGAGAGGAGATCACACACACACCCTCTCACTCCCACATCCGGTCACGCCCCCATCCTATGCTTCTTAAAGTTTGCTGAAGCTGATAGAGGGACTTGTTGTCTGGGTATATAGTCTGGTATCAATCGAAAAGTGTCTGCAAGATACTGGAAGGAGGCAACCAATTTAAAAAAGGATAGTAGTGAGTACAAGGGGATATTGTGCCTGGTGTCCTGAAGAGCTCAGTCCAATATTTGTTACATACAAGAACTCTTTGCTCACATTATTACTGCTGTGTTTGGCAATAGAGTGAGTTCTACCTAAAGGAAATTCACCACCAAAGTGTTCCTGGAAAGCTCAGTCCAATATTTGCTGCAAGCAAGGACCATGCTCACCTACTAAGAGGAAGTTTAGAGTCCTCATGTTCACTACTAAAAGTTACTGGTGTATCCCACAGTTACCCTGAACCTATCCAAGTTAAAGTTCTGCAATAAAGCATCAAAATAGCATACCCCTAGACTGTTCATTGAGCAAAAGGTGTGACTGTGACTGTGTGCCTGGCTGTGCGACAATTACTGGGAAAAGAACCCTGAGGATCTATTCAGTGACCCCTGAGCAGTGCACCGTAAATTCCCATAAATCAGTTTGGTTAGAAGCAGTGAAAATGCTAGGATGTTTTTTGGAAAACTGAAGCACTTATTAAAAAGTTCCATGCAGATAGTATCCTGGGTTGTGAGCTGAATCCAAGATCCTAGGCAATTGGTAACCCTTAAGCCACTGTGCTACATCAAGCTTGGGGAATTGTATAGTATGTTTGAAATACTATTGTGCATAAGTTGTTAAATGGTTCAGTCATTTTTGAAAATCTCAAGTGCTTGTAAATCTCAAGACTTTACCAACCACAGGGACCTCTTAATGTGCAAGTATTCTATGGCAAACAATTATCATGGAATGCAAGTTTTGTTACATATTTGTTTTTGTCAAATGAAATTAAATATGAAGTACTGTATAAATGGCTAATAACACTAATAAATTAAATAAATTATGTATTTTCATTACCTCGCCTTTATATTCCACAGCATTACTACCAGCATATACCGGCACAAAACAACTCGCCAAGAGTACCTATAGGAGAACAATGAGAACATTTGTTACACACATTCAATCAATCTTCTTCACTGTGATAACTAGCAATACTATTTCCTGCCTGTAAAACTTTTTTTTAACAAAGACTGAATTTAATTAAATATATTTACTTCAGGCATGCTAACATTTTTTTTAAACATTTCAAAAAGATGTAATTTTTTTTATTCTTTACAAATCTGTCTAACACAAGTATGAAAATTGAAGTTCTGCCTGTTTTACGTTTGGAGGTGATGGACCTCACCATCTCCTTGTTACATAAAAGCCATAAAATAATAATAAGCTGAAAAATTTCAGTCTAGTTCTCAAGTCTCTTTTTAGTTGCTCTACTATACTTGTTAGCAGCAGAGAGACATTTTTTCTTGTAAGTTATAGATGCAATTCTGCATTATTCAAGCTATGGAGATGTCAAAAGGCACAGTTAACCCTGCGTTTTGACATCTAACCTGCAATTCCTTCTTAAATAAGTGACTCTATTAATGGTTTTAAAAGCAGGCTACATAGCCTCATGTACAAGGTGACAAAACTAGGTTTACGGTTAATAGCTTTTGTGGTTTGAATGTAAGTGGAGCTAGAAGGTTAAATTAAATGATTTTGTTTTATTAAAATAGTGTAAAGTTATGTAGTTTTGCAACAGTCAAAGATAAAGATATTATTCAATGTGTGTATCATGTTCCAATGTCAAGGAACATTTGTTAAAGCTCAAACATTAGAAAGCAAATTGAAGCACAGATACTGTTTTACCTGGCAAAGGATTTGCAATTCTGTGCAGTCACACTTCTGATTTAGGCAATGCTGCCAGACAGAACATGCTTACACTGCAGCAGCAGCAGCAGCAGAGTAACTTAGTCAAAACATCCGTTTTTTTAAAATCAAGTTTTAATTAAAGCTATACTCCAAATTTATTTTCACTATAACTGAATGGAATGATCAGTCCCAGCATAGATCATACCTCTGTACCGTGTTGCTCTGTTTGCAGATCTCCTGATTTTCTGCGTTTAGTTGTGACTTTGTATGATGTGACAGTCTGTATAGTCTGATGTAGACTGAATGCCTCCCATAGCCACTTCCTGCTCTATCTGTAGCCTAAAACACACCCCTCTGTAGTCTTTCAGATTGTGCAAATGATGTAACTTCCTCCACAGCTCTGATGGTGGGTGGGATGGAATACGTCCCAATTAGCATTCAGTCCCACCTACAGGAAGAGTCCAAACCTCCCAAGTCAACAAGTTAACATAGTGCGTGTTTTCTGTGCTGGTTGCATTCAGAAACATGACATACATTGCTGCGCATTTTCGAAACACACCGCAAAGCATATTTTTTATTTTGGGTTGCCATGTGTTTGTAAACAGGCAGATGCGAACAAATGGTAACGCAAACATGATTTTGTTTTAGAAACAAACACATTAACCTAAATGGTAATGAAATTGTGACATGCATTGCCACGCATTTTAGAAATGCACATCAAAGCATGTGTTTTCTGTGCGGGTTGCCATGCATTCAGAAGCACGCAGATGCAAACACAGCCTAAATGACACTGTGGGAGCGACACGTGTTTGGTGGGCGTAGCCATGCATTATTTATGTGGGTTGTGGGATGCAAGTATGCATGAGTGCCCTCTTAGCAATCGGCAGTGGGGGAAGAGGAGGATTGGGGCTGCTCTCTGAAAAAGTAATACACAGAGCAGGGAAGTATGACAAACCATTACACAGAGCAGGGAATTATGACAAACCATTACACAGAGCAGGGAAGTATGACAAAACATTACACAGAGCAGGGAAGTAGAACAAACTATTACGCAGAGCAGGGAAATATGACAAACCATTACACAGAGCAGGGAAGTATGACAAACCATTACACAGAGCAGGGAAGTATGACAAAACATTACACAGAGCAGGGAAGTATGACAAACCATTACACAGAGCAGGGAAGTATGACAAACTATTACACAGAGCAGGGAAGTATAACAATTCATTACACAGAGCAGGGAAGTATAACAATCCATTACACAGAGCAGGGAAATATGACATGTTTATTTATTTTTTTTTAAATGCGTGTTGTTTGGTGGGCATAGCCATCAGTGTTAATTTAGTTGACTAAAACGACTTTAGCACTAACTCACGGTGGAGCTGCTGGTTTAAGCGGGCCTGTCCTCTTTGCTCTACACCCTTCTTAAATTGTTCACTCCCCTTGGCACAACTGTAGTGCAGTGTTGTAACAATATGAGCATTAACTTTAACCAACAATATACACTTACAATTATGGTTACCTCTGCCTGGGTGCTGGTAGCTCCACCTGTACGAGAAATGACAACACTGCACGCAAACTTCAAAAAAGACCAAATATACCGTATTTATCGGCGTATAACACGCACGTTTTTCCCCTTAAAATCAGGGGAAGATAGTGGGTGCGTGTTATACGCCGATCCCCACTCTCTGTGTGGCAAAAAAGCCACGAGCGCCGCGAAAAAACCGAGCGCCGTCGGAAAAAAACAAGCGCCGACGGAAAAAAACGAGCGCCGCCGAAAAAGACCGAGCTGAGTGCTCGGCTCCACTCGCAGTCACGCCGCCCCGCCTCCCTGCTGAGGATGAGAAGCGAGCGCTTCCGAAAAAGACCGAGGCGAGTATACTGTGTACTCGGCTCGGCTCGCAGTCCCGCCCAGCTCCTTTGATGGACATAACACTCCGTCCAATGGCAGGACTGGGCGGGACTGCGATCGGAGCCGAGCCGAGTACACAGTATACTCGGCTTGGTCTTTTTCGGAAGCGCTCGCTTCTCATCCTCAGCAGGGAGGCGGGGCAGCGCGACGAGCCGAGTACACAGGCTCTGTCAATCGGCGGCAGATTTAAATGGCGCAAACAGCGCAAGGCTGCACTGGGCATGGCTGCATTGGGCAAGGCTGCACTGGGCAAGACTACACTGGGTAAGGCTACATTGGGCAAGGCTGCATTGGGCAAGGCTTCACTGGGCAAGGCTGTACATGGCAAGGCTGTACATGGCAAGACTGCACTGGGCAAGGCTGCACTGGGCAAGGCTGCACTGGGCAAGGCTGCACTGGGTAAGGCTGCACTGGGCAAGGCTGCACTGGGCAAGGCTGTACATGGCAAGACTGCACTGGGCAATGCTGCACTGGGCAAGGCTGCACTGGGCAAGACTGCATATGACTAAGGGCAAGGCTGCTTATGACAATGGGCAAGGCTGAAAATAGACACTGATCATTCTGCAATGATGGACAAGGCTACAGATGAACACTGATGAGGCTGCATTGATGGGCATTTAAATGTAAGTTTTTTTTTCCTTAAACTTCCCTCCTAAAAGCTTTTTTCCTTAAAATGCTCTCCTAAACTTGGGGTGCGTGTTATACACCGGCGCGTGTTATACGCCGATAAATACGGTAACTTCTTTCTTTGAGTAAGTAATATCTTTATATAAAGAGTTATTCCAGTGAATATACTGTGCGATAGTATAAGAAATGTTTACAATCAATAACAATCAAAGAAATATATATACATGTGTATATTGATGTGAACCTATACCCGGGAGCTCTCCCTGCTCTAGACTTTAAAGTCACTATACTAAAATGCAGGGCCCTGCAATGAAGAAGGTAGTCCAGACGTCTTCAGTCTTCGTTAGCTCTTATAATTATGATCCGCAAAGGGTTCCTCCTGGGTGTTTCACAGTGTAGTATAACACAATAAAACAACTGTAATCCAATAGGGTGACTAGGTGTCTTTATGTGAGGAAACAAACATATAACATCCACTCTTGAACAGTGAAGTCTATTCGGATGTAGTGCTCTCAGACTTAACTTGTTCCGTGGGACTATCAGTCCCAGCAGCACTCTGTACAGCTCTAAAGACGTGTGTGTAATATTCAAATAAACTTCTGGGTGTCAACCCTCTCACCACACAGAATCCAAGCTGGTGGATGTCTCCGGTTCAGCAGTTCTCAGTTCCGTATAGAGACACCACCGTGCCGCCACACTGTTCCGTTCACAAACGACCAGGAGTCCTCGGTTAACTCCCCACGGGTCCTCCGGAACAATCACGTCTCTTGTCCAGCTCACTGCGATGCAATGGCGGGATACTGCAGCTGCTCCGCTCCTTCGCAATGTAGGCCGCAACCCTGTGGGACACACACCCACAGAGTCCTGCTGGCAGGCCACGTGTCCCAGGAACAAGAGACCTAAAATGGCCACTGCTTGCCCTTTTATATCCTCCCACAATGCAGTTCAGTTCTGACTTTGTCCAGGAGCATTGTGGATGGGTCAGAGCTACAGTTCCGAAGTAAACAACAAATTACTTCCGTGTCCCTTAATCCTGAGACGTAAACTTATTGCACTCTATTAATTGTCCACAAGATGGCACAGACACAGCTATTGTACTGAATAATATACATAGAGCTAGAAACAACAGTTGTCAGTGCTACATACTCCCGCTACTCTAAATCTTTGGTCCCCAAAGAAATGTAAGACCTTGTTTCTGCTACACATCTTAGCCTCTAAACGAGAACACAGGACCGACAGGGGAGCCTCCCACCAATTCTCAGGTGTTGGGAAGCTACTCTGTGTACCCACAACTGTCACTTTAGTATCGGATACAGGTGTGCCAAGGGGTGAAGCAGGGCTCTCACTGTCCAGACTGACTGAGGAGGAACTAGGCTCATCAATGTTCCTTTTGGTGGTAATCTTGGTTGTTTCAGAACACTCACCCAATGTATCGTATGTTGGTCTCTTGGGTGGGCGAATGTTCCTTTTTTTCCCCTTGTTTTTTTCGTGTGTCTCCTATTTCTGGCTGGAAACCACTTTCTTCTGCTTCAGTGGGAAGCAAACACTCTTCAGCTCTTCCAGACAATGGCACAAACTCTGGAGCTTCTGGCCTAAGGGCCTCACTACTCTCTTCGGCTGTGGGTGATGAAACACTCGCTTCAGTTTCAGGTATATTAGATGACCATAACCAGCTAATGTCCATCTCTCCCTCCTCACTGTCTCCAGTTGCCAAAGTCCCAGACTGAGACCTAGTTACAGGCCGTTGTGCAACTTCTGATGTGGATGATAATTCCTCTTCTGGGATTATCCTGACTGCATCAGTAAGGGGCAAAAGGTGATTCCAATGCCAAGTTTTGGTTGGTCCAGCAATTCCTTCTGGCCTGATTTCAAATACTGGGAACCCTGGGAGCTGTTTACACACAACATATGGCTGTGATCTCCATCGATTTGCCAACTTGTGTTTGCCAGGAATACTCAAATTCCTTAGTAAGACTCGGTCACCTGGTTGAAGATCTTGGACCCTTACTTTAAGGTCAAAGTTTCTTTTATTTCTGCTCCCTCTGCTTTCTGACATGGTTCGGGCCTTCTCATAAGCAACCTTTAGACTCTTCCTCAGCCTATTGGCAAATCCTCGATGAGAAGCTTCCGATGTGTGATCCAGAGAGTTTCCAAAAGCCAGGTCTACTGATAACCTAGCCTCACGCCCAAACATCAGCCGATAAGGTGAATATCCTGTGACGTCACTCTTGGTGCTGTTGTATGCATGTACTAAAGTGGCAATATGCTTACTCCAGTTGGGCTTTTGCTCGGAGGATAATGTCCCTAACATATTAAGAAGAGGTATATTAAACCTCTCCGGCTGAGGGTCTTCTTGCGGATGATAGGGTGTAGTTCTGGATTTTTTAATCCCCAATAGATCCAGCAACCTCCTGAAGAGGGTACTCTCAAAATCCCTTCCTTGATCTGAGTGGATCCTCTGTGGTAAGCCGTAATGGACAAAGAACTTCTCCACCAATATCTTAGCCACTGTGACTGCCTTCTGGTCTTTCATGGAGAAAGCTTGAGCATATCTGGTGAAATGGTCCGTGACTACCAGAATATTTCCTTGTCCACTCAAGTCAGATTCTAGGCACAGCAAGTCTATACACACTAGATCCATGGGACCTTGGCTTGATAAGTGTCCCATTGAGGCTGCCCGTTGTGGTATAGTCTTTCTCTGGATACACCTATGGCAGGAGTGACAGTAATTCTCCACTTCTTTTCTCATGTAAGGCCAGTAGAATCTCTTATCAATTGAAGAGTCCTTTCTGACCCCAAATGTCCATAACCATCATGTAGAGAGATTAACACTGTTTCTCTGTGCTTCTCTGGCAGTAACAGTTGCCACTTCTCCTCCAGATCTTCAGAGGGGCCCCTTCGGTAGACCACCCCTTGCAACAATTGCAACCGATCCCACTCTTTGTGTAACAACAAAGCTTCTTTTTGGGCGCTTTTCAGAAGTAGATCAGGGTGTTTACCCTCCAAAGCTTCCAATACCAAGCTGCAGAGTGGTTCCTTTGGTTGATCTTTCCTAAAATCTTTCCTTGATAATTTAGGTAAACAATCTGCAGCAATCTGGGAGACATTGCAGTAATACCTGGGCACTCCTGCTGTAGTCACTCCAATCTCTTGAGCTCTGTCTCCACCTTTCTCCTGCTTAACTGCTCCTTTCACAAAGGGCTCTTACCCCATCTGGGGTAAGTTGAGTCCAATCCTCTTGGGAGCTCAGGGGACTGTGGGGTCTTCTTGACAGCACATCTGCATCTCTGTTGCCCGCTCCCAGTCTGTATTTCAGGCTAAAGAAGAATGTTGAGAGAGCAGTCAACCACCTATGGCCCGTGGCGTCCAATTTTGCGGTGGCGAATAAGTATGTAAGGGGGTTGTTATCTGTTTTAACTACAAATTCGGCACCATACAGATAATCTCTCAACTTATCTACCACAACCCACTTCAAGGCCAGAAACTCAAGTTTATGAGTTAGGTAGTTCTTCCCAGCAGGAGACAAGCTTAGGCTCACATAAGCAACAGGCCTCAATTGTCCATTGTGATCCTGATAGAGCACTCCGCCCAGCCCATCGTGGCTGGGATCCACGTGCAGTTCATAGGGCTTGATAGGATCCGCATAAGCTAACACTGGAGTAGTTGTAAGACTCTTCTTCAATAGACTGAATGTCTCCTCACATTCCTGAGTCCACTGATCCAGGATAGATTCCTTTTTCTTCCGGGGCCCTTCTTTTTGTCTCCCAGGTTTCTCCGAATCCACATCAGCCTCTTCCTGATTCTTTAGTAGTTCTGTAAGTGGGTGGGCTATTTTTGCAAACCCCTCCACAAACCTCCGGTAATAGAAGCAGAATCCTAGGAAGGACCTGAGCTCAGTCACATTCATGGGCCTTGGCCAAGAAGTAACAGCTTCCAATTTCTCAGGATCAGTTGCTATCCCTTCTTCAGACACAATGTGCCCCAGATAGTTCACGAAAGATTGATAGAACTGACATTTTTCCATTGAAAGTTTCAAAACCTCTTCATGTAGCCTCTTTAGAACCTTTTACAGTCGCTCTTCATGCTCTTCGACAGTTCGGCCAAACACAATGATATTGTCTAAGTATACTAGGACTTCAATCAAGTTCATGTCACCTACTGTCTTTTCCATGAGCCGCTGGAAAGTTGCTGGGGCCCCAGACAGGCCTTATGGCATCCGGTTAACTTCATAGAACCCCACGGGGGTGATGAAAGCAGTCTTCTCCTTATCCTCAGAACTCAGGAGGATCTGATAGTAGCCACTCTTCAGATCTAATACACTGAACCACTTCACCCCTGACAGGCTCTGTAGGGCATCTTCTATGCGGGGGTAGTGTATTGATCAGGAATGGTCCGTCGGTTCAGAGTCCTATAGTCGATACACAGCCGGAGTGACCCATTTTTCTTCCTCACCACCACGATCGGAGAGGCGTTTGGACTCCTGGACTCTTTGATAATCCCAGTTCTTTTTAGGTCAGCCAGCTGTTCTCGGAGGTCTTCAAGGTCTCCCAATGGGATCCTCCTGACTCTTTCTCGAAAGGGCTTGTCTTCTTCCAGCCGGATCTTGTGCTCTGCACTCTTGGCATACCCCAAACTCACTCTTTGAGAAAAATTCCTTCCATCTCATGAGCTGTGCTTTGGCCCTCTCCATCCAAGCAGGCGTAAGGGTGGTGTTCTTTGGGTAAAAATTTTCTATGGGAATCTCCTCTTCGGGGCTTCTTTTTACATCTCTTGGTGACACTGGGGTTGCTTGATTCGCCTGCCTTAGCAGCATTCTTGCTGGTATCCTCACAGGCAAGGCTGTCGTGCTCCGAACACTGACTGAGACTCTCCCCCTGCTCCTCTTAAGTGCCTTAGTAGATAAAACTTTTGGAAGTATCTCCAGACCCACATTCTCTTCCTGTGTGTCCGTCTCCAAGACAATGAAAGGACCTGGTCGTCTCCAGCTCAACTTGACAGAGGCCCTCATGCATACCACTTCACCCGGTTGTAGTAGTTCTTCACCTCGGTCTAAGCGCCAGACTTTTCCCACCCCTTCTGGTGGGGCCTTCTGCTCATGTTCTCATACACTTGGGTTAGCATGGGATGCATCTTCATGGCCGGGGCACTTTCCTCTTGTACAAGTGGTGTCAGGAGCCTTCTGACGAGGTCAGTATTTGTTCCGAAAATGAGGGAACTCCTGTCGGCCCCAGGGGGCCGGGGACACACAACTGCCAGGTTGTTGAAAGTCTCCGCCTTTCCAGCCACACTTGGGTCAAAGGTGAGTTTGAAAGGAATATACCCTTCATAAGGAAAGTTCTGGGTACCTAGACCCCATATCTCCAAGTCTTCTAACCTTTGCATGGGCAGATGCTCGAGGTGCTTCATGTAGAAGTCTTTGTATAATAAGGTCACTTGAGCTCCGGTATCTAGCAGTGCCTTAGCATAGATTCCTTCTATCTGGATTGGGATAATCGGAGAGGGTCCCACCAAGTTTTGGGGAAATTCACCCTTAGAGTTTGACTTCTTCTGCCTAACAGAGTGCAGCTTGACTCCTCGTTTCCTTGGACGCTTTCTCAACTTCATTCTTCCCCTTTCTCTCAAAACTTTGGGAACTTGGGTTTCGTTGGAGTTGACGGCAGTTACAGGGCACCCAGTTGACTCCTTCACTGGGGCCCTCTGAAGTTTTCCACGGTTTTGTTTACGGAGTTTTAAATTTCGAATGGCCTCGGAGGCAGGCCCCTTGAGACCCTCAGTGATCCGCTGCTTCTTCTGTGTTTCAGGGATGTCCCACTCATCCAGCACCTGTGTGGTCTGTTCCAACCATTCTTCAAAAGTATCTTCTTCTTTGGGTACAGGCTGTTGGCCCGAGAAGATGCCCAGTTTTCGGTACCCAATCCCTGAATAGGTTGAGCTCCCTTTCTGGCATTGGGACACCAAGTTTCCAAGGGCTGTGATGAGTTCGGGTTCAATTGCAGTCGGTGCTGACTGCGATGGACCCCTGACTCTTGTTAAACTCATCTGAGAGAAGTTGGCAGGATCCTCCCCTGCTCTCTTGGGTGGGTCAGGTAAAATTTTGTCTTGTCAGCGAGTTCAACACTTTCACCCTTGAAGTTTTCGGGAACTCCCTTCCTCCATTCGAGTAAGGCATAAGTGCGGCATGTCTCATGGTCAGGTCTTACTGTGACCACCTTGGCTCTTTGACCTGGGGATAGTGTTTTCACCACTTGATTAATGTGTTCCTTCTCCCAGATATCTCCCCAGAGTTCCATGGCTACGCTCGCTTCTGAGCGGACGCCTTCCGCCTCACACCACTGTGCCACAGTGAGGGGATCCATTTTAGGGTTATTAAGAGGGTATTCTGCTTTAGAGTGACAGTTATCCCGGACGAGCCCTCACATGTAGCACTAACTCACGGTGGAGCTGCTGGTTTAAGCGGGCCTGTCCTCTTTGCTCTACACCCTTCTTAAATTGTTCACTCCCCTTGGCACAACTGTAGTGCAGTGTTGTAAAAATATGAGCATTAACTTTAACCCACAATATACACTTACAATTATGGTTACCTCTGCCTGGGTGCTGGTAGCTCCACCTGTACGAGAAATGACAACACTGCATGCAAACTTCAAAAATGACCAAATATAACTTCTTTCTTTGAGTAAGTAATATCTTTATATAAAGAGTTATTCCAGTGAATATACTGTCACACCAACGTAGTGCCATAGTATAAGAAATGATTACAATCAATAACAATCACAGAAATATATATACATGTGTATATTGATGTGAACCTATACGCGGGAGCTCCCCCTGCTCTAGACTTTAAAGTCACTATACTAAAATGCAGGGCCCTGTAATGAAGAAGGTAGTCCAGACGTCTTCAGTCTTCGCTAGCTCTTATAATTATAATCCGCAAAGGGTTCCTCCTGGGTGTTTCACAGTGTAGTATAACACACTAAAACAATTGTAATCCAATAGGGTGACTAGGTGTCTTTATGTGAGGAAACAAACATATAACATCCGCTCTTGAACAGTGAAGTCTATTCGGATGTAGTGCTCTCAGACTTAACTTGTTCCGTGGGACTATCAGTCCCAGCACCACTCTGTACAGCTCTAAAGACGTGTGTGTGATATTTAAATAAACTTCTGGGTGTCAACCCTCTCACCACACAGAATCCAAGCCGGTGGATGTCTCCAGTTCAGCAGTTCTCAGTTCCGTATAGAGACACCACCACGCCGTCACACTGTTCCGTTCACAAACGACCAGGAGTCCTCGGTTCACTCCCCACGGGTCCTCCAGAACAATCACATCTCTTGTCCAGCTAACTGAGATGCGGGATACTGCAGCTGCTCCGCTCCTTCGCAATGTAGGCCGCAACCCTGTGGGACACACACATTCCCACAGAGTCCTGCTGGCAGGCCACGCGTCCCAGGAACAAGAGACCTAAAATAGCCGCTGCTTGCCCTTTTATATCCTCCCACAATGCAGTTCAGTTCTGACTTTGTCCAGGAGCATTGTGGGTGGGTCAGAGCTACAGTTCCGAAGTAAGCAACAAATTACTTCCGTGTCCCTTAATCCTGAGACGTAAACTTATTGTACTTTATTAATTGTTCACAAGATGGCACTAACACAGCTATTGTACTGAATAATATACATAGAGCTAGAAACAACAGTTGTCAGCGCTACACGACTAAAACATTTTAGTCGACTAAAATGACTAAAACATTTTAGTCGACTAAATGAATACTATTTTAGTCGACTAAAATACGACTAAAACTAAAACAATTGAGATGACTAAAATGAGACTAAAACTAAAAAGCCATTTTAGTCAAAGACTATGACTAAAACTAAATTGCAATTACCGAAATGTACTGGAGATTTTAGTTGACTAAAACGTAGGACATTTTAGTCGACTAAAATGTACTGGAGATTTAGTTGACTAAATACGACTAAAACTAAAACAATTGCAGAAGAATAAAATGGGACTAAAACTAAAATGGCATTTTAGTCCTAAGACTAAAATTAACACTGATAGCCATGCATTATTTATGTGGGTTGCGTGATGCAAACATGTATGTGTGCCCTCTTAGCAATCGGCAGTGGGGGAAGAGGAGGATCGGGGCTGCTCTCTGAAAAAGTAATACACAGAGCAGGGAATTATGACAAACCATTATGCAGAGCAGGGAAGTATAACAATCCATTACACAGAGCAGGGAAGTATAATGCCTTGTACACACGATCGGATTGTTGGCCAACAAAACCATTTTGCCCGAAGGGTGTTGGCTCAAACTTGTCTTGAATACACACGGTCACACAAATGTTGGCCAACAATTGCGAACGTAGTGACGTACTAGATTTTAGCACCACCCTTTGGGATCCTTCTGCTAATTTCATGTTAGTAGAAGTTTGGTGAGTGTTGATTCACGCTTTTCAATTCACGTTTTTCATTTAGTGCTTTTCATTTCGTGCTTTTCAGTTAGTTTCTGAACGGACGTTCGTCAACCAGACATGTTGTGGAATTGGAGGAGATAACGTGTTATTTATTATTGGCCTTGGAGTTATTGCTTTGACATTATTTTTTTTTGATTGAATAATAATTTGATTTGGTATATTTTCTATATTTTTGGATGCATAGAATGCACTTTTTGGTTAAGTTCTATTGGCAGATAGCATGTCTAATTTTATATTTTTAATGCACAATAACCGTCATCTGCGTACTCGGCTTTCGGGGGTTATACCGGGATGATGCCCGCAGCTGCAGGCATCATCCCAGTACCGTTGTTTCGAGCGGGCGATCGGCTCTCCGTATATAACAACCGTTGCGGCTAAAAGCCGCTCGGCTGTTATACCGGAGGAGCAGGAGGGGACATCCCCCCTCCCGCTGCCTTCCGCCGCTCTTACCGGGCCTCCCGTGCGATCGGGAGGCCCGGTTTCCAATTGGTTGCCTCCGGCGGCTGTGGGTGGGCTGGAACAAAGCTGTGGGTGGCTTCGTTCCAGCCTTCTCAATGTAAACGCGGAAGCGACGTCATGACGTCACTTCCCGTTTACTCGGCTGCCAATGGCACCGAATTTAAAAAAATACACAGTATTCAGAATCACCATTTTCGGCGATCTGAATACTTTGAAGTGCAGAGGAGGGATCGGGGGTCTTTTAGACCCCCGATCCCTCCATAAAGAGTACCTGTCACACCTATTACTGTCACAAGGGATGTTTACATTCCTTGTGACTCGGGATGAGCTTCAAGTTTGAGTCGAACTCATGTTCGACTCAAACATTGGCTGTTCGTAAGTTCGCTGAACAGCGAACAATTTGGGGTGTTCGCGGCAAATTCGAATGCCGCAGAACACCCTTTAAAAGTCTATGGGAGAAATCAAAAGTGCTAATTTTAAAGGCTTATATGCAAGTTATTGTCATAAAAAGTGTTTGGGGACCCAGGTCCTGCCCCAGGGGACATGGATCAATGCAAAAAAAGTTTTAAAAACGGCCGTTTTTTCAGGAGCAGTGATTTTAATAATGCTTAAAGTCAAACAATAAAAGTGTAATATCCCTTTAAATTTCGTACCTGGGGGGTGTCTATAGTAGGCCTGTAAAGGGGCGCATGTTTCCCGTGTTTAGAACAGTCCGACAGCTATTGCATTGCCGACAATACACATAGAAGTTTATTGATAAAAACGGCATGGGAATTTAACACAGGGAAACCCCGAACCAAAATTTTTTTAAAAAAATGACGTGGGAGCCCTCCTAAATTCCATACCAGGCCCTTCAGGTCTGGTATGGATATTAAGGGGAACCCCGGCCAAAATTTAAAAAAAAAATGACGTGGGGTTCCCCCTAAATTCCATACCAGACCCTTCAGGTCTGGTATGGATTTTAAGGGGAACCCCGCGCAAACCTGGCAACCTGGCAGGCCGCAGGAAAAGAGGGGAGGACGAGAGTGCGGGCCCCCTCCCTCCTGAACCGTACCAGGCCACATGCCCTCAACATTGGGAGGGTGCTTTGGGGTAGCCCCCCAAAACACCTTGTCCCCATGTTGATGAGGACAAGGGCCTCATCCCCACAACCCTGGCCGGTGGTTGTGGGGGTCTGCGGGCGGGGGGCTTATCGGAATCTGGAAGCCCCCTTTAACAAGGGGACCCCCAGATCCCGCCCCCCCCCCCCCAGTGTGAAATGGTAAGGGGGTACTTACCCCTACCATTTCACTAAAAAACTGTCAAAAATGTTAAAAATGACAAGAGACAGTTTTCGACAATTCCTTTATTTAAATGCTTCTTCTTTCTTCTATCTTCCTTCATCTTCTTCTGGTTCTTCTGGCTCTTCTGGTTCTTCCTCCGGCGTTCTCGTCCAGCATCTCCTCCGCGGCGTCTTCTATCTTCTTCTCTTCGGGCCGCTCCGCACGCATGGCATGGGGGGAGGCTCCCGCTCTTCTCTTCATCTTCTTCTTCATCCTCTTCTCTTCTTCCTTCTTCTCTTCTTCTCTTCTTCATTTTCTTCTCCGGGCCGCTCCGCATCCAAGCTGGCATGGAGGGAGGCTCCCACTGTGTGATGGCGTCTCCTCGTCTGACGCCCCCCTCTGACGCACGGGACATGACGGGACATCCCTTTGGCATTCCCCATGACTTCACAAGGAAGTCCCGTCAAGTCACCGTGCGTCAGAGGGGGGCGGGGTCACCGGGTGGCACCCTCCCAATGTTGAGGGCATGTGGCCTGGTACGGTTCAGGAGGGGGGGCGCACTCTCGTCCCCCCCTCTTTTCCTGCGGCCTGCCAGGTTGCGTGCTTGGATAAGGGTCTGGTATGGATGTTTGGGGGGACCCCACGCCGTTTTTTTTTTGGCACGGGGTTCCACTTAAAATCCATACCAGACCTGAAGGGTCTGGTATGGAATTTAGGGGGAACCCCACGTAATTTTTTTTAAAATTTTGGCCGGGGTTCCCCTTAATATCCATACCAGACCTGAAGGGCCTGGTATGGAATTTAGGGGGGCTCCCACGTCATTTTTTATTTTTTATTTTGGTTCGGAGTTTCCCTGTGGGGAATTCCCATGCCGTTTTTATCAATGAACTTCTATGTGTATTGTCGGCAATGCAATAGCCGCGGGTAGTTTTAAATGGGTTTTTCCTTCCAAATGTCATTTTGCTGTCAGACTGTTCTAAACACGGGAAACATGCGCCCCTTTACAGGCATACTATAGACACCCACCAGGTGCGACATTTAAAGGGATATTACACTTTTATTGTTTGACTTTAAGCATTATTAAAATCACTGCTCCTGAAAAAACGGCCGTTTTTAAAACTTTTTTTGCATTGATCCATGTCCCCTGGGGCAGAACCTGGGTCCCCAAACACTTTTTATGACAATAACTTGCATATAAGCCTTTAAAATTAGCACTTTTGATTATTCATGTTCGTGTCCCATAGACTTTAACAGTGTTCGCGTGTTCGAGCAAACTTTTTTCCTGTTCGCATGTTCTGGTGCGAACCGAACAGGGGGGTGTTCGGCTCATCCCTACTTGTGACAGCAATAAAAGTTAAAAAAAAACATTTTTTTTTTAAACACAATTTTTAAGTATAAAAATAAATAAAATAAATATAAAAAAAAATTTTTTTTTTAAAGCGCCCCCGTCCCCACGAGCTCGCACAGCGAAGAAAACGCATACATAAGTCACGCACGCATATGTAAACGGTGTTCTAATCACACATGTGAGGTATCGCCACGATTGTCAGAGCGAGAGCAATAATTCTAGCCCTAGACCTCCTCTTTAACTCTAACCTGGTAACCATAAAAAAAAATTTAAAGCGTCGCCTATGGAAATTCATAGCTACCATAGTTTGTCGCCATTCCACGAGTGCGTGCAATTATAAAGCATGACATGTTGGGTATCTATTTACTCGGCGTAACATCATCTTTCACATTATATAAAAAAATTGGGGTAACTTTACTGTTTGGATTTTTTAAAATTCGTGGAAGTGTCCCTTTTCCAAAAATTTGCGTTTAAAACACCGCTGCACAAATACCGTGTGATATAAAATATTGCAACAGTCTCCATTTTATTCTCTAGATTCTCTGCTAAAAAAATTTATATAATGTTTGGGGGTTCTAAGTAATTTTCTAGCAAAAAATATGGATTTTAACTTGTAAACACCAAATTTAAAAAATAGGCTTAGTCATGAAAGGGATAAAAAAAAATTGTGTAGAATAATACTTGGCTATGTGTTTTACTTCAAATGACAGTTTGGGAGTAGGCAGTTACATTTTAAAAAATACAATATAAAATTGACAAGGGACACCAATATAGTATCTTTGATCTTCAAAACTACGGGATAATGGTGTTGTGGTAACTTGCACAAAAAAACAAAAAACAAAAAAAACATAATAATATTATTCTTGATATCACTAGAAAAAAAAGCCTTTGAAAATTCAGTTGCAATAACTTCACGGTTATCACCAGCAAAGCAGCTTCATTATTATTCCATTAAAGAAGAATAGAATTGTGCGCTGCATTTCGAGATTTAATAATTTGCCACGTCACGAATGTTAATTCTCTATTACAAATGCTAGTTTACAAGACTGACCGCTTCTGCTTCCGAGCATGCGTGTTTGTACTTTGGACTTTTGTCCGACGGACTTGTGTACACACGATCGGAAAATCCAACAACACACATTTGTTGGCAGAAAATTTGAAAACATGCTAGCCAACATTTATTGGCGGAAAGTCCGACAACAATTGTCCGAAGGAGCATACACACGGTAGGATTTTCAGTCTGACATCCAACATTTCCCGTCGGAAAGTCAGATCGTGTGTACAGGGCTTTAGAAACCATTACACAGAGCAGGGAAGTATAACAATTCATTACACAGAGCAGGGAAATATGACATGTTTATTATTTTTAAAAAATACAAAAAATTGCCTTTAGAATCACTTTATCTTTCCACTTCCTGCTTGTTCTCTACTCACTGCACAGAGGAATGGAGTGTGGGTGGGGATAACAATTCCATTCCTCCCCCAATCACCACCCGCAGGAAGGCCCAGAAACACCCACAGTAACCCTTAGCCCCGCTCACATCAACTGCCACAGCTGCTACCAGTGACCCCCAAAGCCCGCCCTGAAATTACAGAGGCTCAAAGGATGATGGGACATGTAGTATCAGGACTGATAAAGCAAGGAAATAGGAAGTCAGAGAACTTAGAAATTCAGCCAGGAGAAGGAGTGACAGCACACACACAGAATCCTGCTTTATAAAGCTAAATAAGGTAAGATATACTGACAGCGGGATTTACATGCACAATGCATCTATTGTTTTGGGGAGGAAAAGCTGACGTTCACACTTACTAGGAGTCAGGAAATCTGGTAAGAATCCATTGAGTCCAAGTTATAAAAAAGATAAACCCATAAGTGTTTAAGCGTTGGTTTATAGGACACAGTCAAAAACACATCCCTAACCTGCTAATTGGACAGCAACATAGCAACAGCAGGTAACTGATGAGTCATTACTCTGCCCACTTCTGCTGTCAGCATATTACCTATTACTGCAGCGTATCCTGAATGGCTCCTAGTGCTATCCTTTCCCTTTGCAGTCTAAGTGCTATTATAGAGATCATTTTATAACAGGCTAATATCAAGATACATTTATGTATAAACTAGTTGCATTCTTTTGAGATATATATATATATAATTTTCTCTCTCTCTCTATATATATATTATATATATTATATATATTATATATATATATATATATATATATATATATATATACACACACACAAACACATGTATATACACATCGAATCCCGACCATGACACCATCTGTCTGGAGTTTGCATGTTCTCTCTGTGCCTGCGTGGTTTTCCTCCGGGTACTCCGGTTTCCCCCCACACTCTGAAGACATGCTGGTAAGTTAATTGGCTCCTGTTTAAATTGTCGCTAGTATGTATGAATGTGAGTTAGGGATCTTAGGTTGTAAGCTCTTGAGGGTAAAGCGCTGCATAAACATATAATATATGTTATATGTTATATATATATATATATATATATATATATATATATATATATATATATATATATATATGTTTAGGTGCAGAAAACAAAGTTTCCTTGCATTCAGCCCAGTTATCCAGGGATCCCTGTCGTGTGGTAATCAATAATGAAAAACTGTTGCTGTTGCTATAGGAACACAGGCAACAAGAGCATTTGGAAACCTAATAGTCTTGTGGAGATGGAACAGAATAACTTGATAAAAGCAGCATGTGACCATGTAAAGGAGCAATGTCATCTGTATTATAGTAGCCTGTTTGGATGAAAATGATGGGTAAATGCATAAAACTATAATGACAATTTTACTTTAAAATTAAATATTTCAAAAGTCTAAACTCATTTTTTATATATTTTAATATACAGTATATACAGAATAGTCCTGGTTTTAAAGATTGACATTGATTGTTGTACATACAGTTGTGCTCATAAGTTTGCATACCCTGGCAGGATTTATGATTTCTTGGCCATTTTTCAGAGAATACGAAGGATAACTTTTCTTTCCTTCATGGTTAGTAGGGATGAGCCGAACACCCCCCCAGTTCAGTTTGCGGCAGAACATGCGAACAGACCAAAAATTTGTGCGAACACGCGAACCCTGTTAAAGTCTATGGGACTCGAACGTGAAAAATCAAAAGTGATAATTTTAAAGGCTAACATGCAAGTTATTGTCATAAAAAGTATTTTGGGACCCGGGTCCTGCCCAAGGGAAAATTAATCAATGCAAAAAAAAAAGTTTTAAAAACAGCCGTTTTTTCGGGAGCAGTGATTTTAATAATGCTTAAAGTGACAAAATAAAAGTGAAATATTCCTTTAAATATTGTGCCTAGGGGATGGCTATAGTATGCCTGTAAAGTGGTGCATTTTTCCCGTGTTTAGAACGGTCCCTGCACAAAATGACATTTCTAAAGGGATAAAAGTCATTTAAACCTGCTTGCGGCTGTAATGTAATGTTGCCCCCCGCCCGGCCCATTACCAGGCCCTTTGCGTCTGGTATGGATATTAAGGTGAACCCGCACCCAAATTAAAAAAAAAAAAAAAGGAGTGGGGCCCCTAGGCCATATATACTCTGAACATCAGCAGTATACAGGCGGTCCCCGGGTTACAAACAAAATAGGGACTGTAGGTTTGTTCTCAAGTTGAATATGTTTGTAATTTGGAACAGGTACATTTTCTAAGTGTAGCTCTAGCCAAAAAATCTATTTTTAAGCTTTTTGGATAACATAGGGAAGGGTTATCATCACCCCTGTAACATTTGTTTTGCTGTCTGTGCCCCTGTTCAGAAGATTTCACCTCACTTTCTGTCCCAATGAGAATTGGACTTTGAAAATTTTGGGTTGTTGTAGAAACAAGGATTAGTGATAAAGCATCAGTGAAGACACCTTTTTCCCATATTAACTCTTACAGGAGAGAATCTCCCTTCCTAGGGGTAGATTTCCTCTCACTTCCTGTTGTCTCCCTCCGTTTGTAAGTAGAAGTCGTTTGTAAGTCAGATGTTTGAAAATAGGGGACCGCCTGTATATACTATACGGCCTGCCCTATACACTTGGCGGAAAATTGGGCCTTAGGTGTTGGTGGTACCAGAACACTGTAAGCCCTCAAAGTTACTCTTGGTGGGCGCTGGAACAGGCCCTGCTGTGAAATATTATATCAAGAATTGTAATTATGCGCCCCTGTTAAACAGGGGCATAAAAATTGGGCCTTAGGCGGTGGTGGTGGTGGTGATGGCACAACACTGTAAAGCCTCACAGATACTTTTGTTGAGCGCAGGAACAGGCCCTGCTGTGAAATATTAGATCAAAAATTGCAATTACGCTCCCCTGTTTAACAGGGGCAGAAAAATTGGGCCTTAGGCAGTGAAGGCTTATGGTGTCTGTCGAATGTTCAAAGAAGATTCGACGGAGCAGCTAAACTGTACGTGTACATTTCCCGTCGAATTTTCCGCTTACAAGCTAGCTGTAGTAGAATTCTAATGTTGTATGTCTAGTAATAATTATATTTATTAATTATTTTACTAGTCAACCAACATTAGAATTTTTCTATAGCCTATGGGCAGATGCATTTAACCAGAAATGTACGATTGCAGCGTCGTACAGTTTAGCTGCTCCATCTAATCTTCTTAGAACTTTCGACAGGCACCATAAGCCAAAGATTCGACGTTTGTATGTTTTTCGCTGCTTTGTCGAATCTTCGTTGCTCATGTTGAATGGTCTACTCTACCCCAACAGTCAGCCAACTTTCACATTTGTTTCTCAATTTCCAAGTGCAATGGCGGGCGCGGCATCCGACGTTGTGTCAGATATTGATATGGCATTATAATATATAATCTATAATAATAGATCCCCCCCCCCACAACACGGGCAGCCTCTGAGGCTATCACAACACTAGCAGCACTAGTATCACTATCAAGTTCACAACACTAACACAATAGCAGCAGATTATTATGAAAAAGTTAAGTTGAACTGTAGCTTGCTTCATTATTGTTCTGCTGCTGTGCTTATGCTTAATTGCTAAATAATTCAGGTTCTCTGACAAACGGACCAGCTAAAATTGACTATCTTCTGAAATGATTCAGTGTGTGTGTCTCTCTCTGCTAGCAAATCGTAAGTGAAAGTAAGTTGACTGTACGTGTGTACTTAGTTCTGGCTATTTTACTGCCCCTCCTCTTTGGTTGCAATCGGCTAATAACATTCATCATCATCATCATTATTTTTATTTTACTTCCTCCACCCAATTCCAGCAGCGATCTTTTCTCTCTATGTCGAATGTTTTCTCTCTATGTCGAATCTTTTCTCTCTATGTAGAATAATCTTGGACTAATAGAGTTAAAGCAGAGTTCCACACAAAAATGGAACTTCCGCTTTTCGGAACCCTCCCCCCCTCCGGTGTCACATTTGGCACCTTTCAGGGGGGAGGGGGTGCAGATACCTGTCAAAGACAGGTATTTGCACCCACTTCCGGCATAGACTCCCATGGGAGTCTATGCCTCTTCCCGTCCCGACCGCGCTGTCTGCTGGGAACACACAGCTCCCAGGAGAGAGCGGGGACCACTAGGGACGCGCAGCGCGACTCGCGCATGCGCAGTAGGGAACCGGGAAGTGAAGCCGCAACGCTTCACTTCCTGATTCCCTCACCTAGGATGGCGGCATCCCCTGCCGACATCGCTGGACCCCGGGACAGGTAAGTGGCAATGTATTAAAAGTCAGCAGCTGCAGTATTTGTAGCTGCTGGCTTTTAATATTTTTTTTTTTTTGGCGGTGTGGGTGAACCCCCGCTTTAAGGTTAGGCACATTCAACCACAGGTTCGATAGACACAGATTGTTATTGTCAGCATCATGTCGAATCTCCTATCTATATCGAACTGTTGTCACAATGAAAACGAAAATAAAGCATTTGTTTATGTCGGATCTTTCGGTTTTCGTACTCTGCACTTTCGTTATCGTTTGTTAAAACGATAACGAAAATACCTGAAATTCGGACGAAAATGCATTTGGACGAAAACAAATGCACATGTCTACTGTGTACAACAACAGAAGTTTAATAACAACTATGGGTGCACTGTATGTATTGTGTACACCACCAGAAAAGTAGTAGCAACTGCACTAGGGGTGCACAGTACTGTATACTGAATATTAGAGTATGATAGTATACTCTGAGTATATTCTAAGTATATTAGAAACAGTACACCAGGAATGGCCTGCAGTGAGATATAGCTAAACTGTATGCAGTGGATATATATATATATATATATATATATATATATATATATATATATATCACCCTTTTGATCTAATACAGCCATGAGTCTTTTTGGGAAAGATACAACAAGTTTTTCACACCTGTTTAAAAGGTCAATGAGTTTCTGGACTCCTGACAGACCCTTGCATCTTTCATCCAGTGCTGCACTGACATTTCTGGATTCTGAGTCATGGAGAAAGAAAAAGAATTGCCAAAGGATCTGAGGGAAAAGGTAGTTCAGTGGTTCTCAACCCTCTAGTGCCGTGACCCCTTGATAAAATTTCCCAAGTTGTGGGGACCCCTAACAGTAAAATTATTTTCGTAGCGTGAATTGTCAGCACCTATGGCAAGACAAGTAATTTACGCCCCTAACCCACGGACATTTAGCGTTCCCCGAGTCCCTTTCACTCATACAGTATTAAAACCCCTTATGGTACATTTTAGGATGTACCACTCTTTCTCTTTGTTCTCCTTTCTTTCCCTTTTATCTGTCTCTATCCTAATTTCTGTTTTTTTCCCCCATCCCTCTCTAGCCATCTTTCTTGTTCTTTCTCTTATTCTTTCTTCCTCCACCTCTTTTCCTTTCCCTTCCATGTATCCTCTATTTTTATTCCTTCTCTTACTCCATGGTGGGGGGGGAATGGGATGAGTGGCAGTGCTGGGGGGAGTTCTGATCAGCAGTGGGGACTTTAAATGGCAATGGCAACTATAATTACAGGTACAGTACCTAACCGTGAGATTGTATTTCCAGCGCGATCCCATCGTGCTGGTTCTCGGCGACAGTATACTGTGCATGTCGCGCTGGCTCACTGATCGGGAAAGGAAAACTTTTATTTCCTTTCGCGATGAACGACAGGCAGTGCTGACAACTGTCTGGTATGAATCATGAGGGGGACGCCGCGCCAAATTTTCAATAAAAAAAAACGTGTGGGTTCCCCCCAGGGGCATACCAGGCCCTTAGGTCTGGTATGGATTTTAAGGGGAACCCCCTACGCCAAAAAATCGTCATGGGGTCCCCTCAAAATCCATACCAGACCCTTATCCGAGCACGCAGTCTGGCCGGTCAGGAAAGGGGGTGGGGATGAGTGAGCGCCCCCCCTCCTAATCCGTACCAGGGGGGGTGGGTGCTGTGAGGGAGGGGGGGCCCTGCGGGCCCCTCCACCCCAAAGCACCTTGTCCCCATGTTGATGATGACAAGGGCCTCTTCCCGACAACCCTGGCCATTGGTTGTCAGGGTCTGCAGGCGGAGGGCTTATCGGAATCCGGGAGCCCCCTTTAATAAGGGGGCCCCCAGATCCCGGCCCCCCACCCTATGTGAATGAGTATGGGGTACGTGGTATCCCTACCCATTCACCTAGGAAAAAAAAAAGTGTCAATAAAAAAACACAGGTTTTAAAAGTAATTTATTAGGCAGCTCCGGGGGTCTTCTTCTGACTTCGGGGGTCTACTTCCAACTTGGGGGGTCATCTTCGCTCTCTCCGGCCTCTTCTCCCGGTGTTCAGCTTCTTCTCCTGGTGTTCCGCCTCTTCTCCTGGTGTTCGGCCTCTTCTCCCGGTGTCTGGTTCTTCTGCTGGGCCCCTCCGCTATCTTCTGCCGCTCTTTTGCTAGTGGTAGTCCGGTCTTCTGCGCTGTCTTGTCCCCTCTTCTCTTCTTCCGATGTTGACATGATGCTGTCTCCTGCTGTTATGCTGTGTGCGAGCTGCGCAACCATTTATATAGGCGGTGACCCCGCCCCCTTGTGACGTCACAGTCCCAGCATGTGCAGGGATTCTGACATCACCCGGTGACCACGCCCCATGCCTATATAAGTGATCGCGCACTGCTCACATAGCATAACAGCGGGAGACGGAGTCAGGTCAACATCAGAAGAAGAGAAGAGAGCACAAGACAGCACAGAAGACAAGGCCACCGCTAGCAAAAGAGCAGCAAAAGATAGCAGAGGGGCCCGGCAGAAGAACCGGACACTGGGAGAAGAGGCTGAACACCGGGAGTAGAAGCCGAACACCGGGAGAAGAGGCCGGAGAGAGCGGAGAAGTCGGAAGAAGACCCCTGAAGTCGGAAGAAGACCCCAAAGTCGGAAGAAGACCCCCGGAGCTGCCTAATAAATTACTTTTAAAACCTGTGTAGTGTTTTTTTTTATTGACACTTTTTTTCCTAAGTGAATGGGTAGGGGTACCATGTACCCCATACTCATTCACATAGGGTGGGGGGCCGGAATCTGGGGGCCCCCTTATTAAAGGGGGCTTCTGGATTCCGATAAGCCCTCCACCTGCAGACCCTGACAACCAACGGCCAGGGTTGTCGGGAAGAGCCCCCTGTCCTCATCAACATGGGGACAAGGTGCTTTGGGGTGGGGGGCCCGCAGGGCGCCCCCCTTTCCCAAAACACCCACCCCCCATGTTGAGGGCATGCAGCCTGGTACGGTTGAGGAGGGGGGCGCTTGTTCGTCCCCACCCCCTTTCCTGACAGGCCGGTGCTCGGATAAGGGTCTGGTATGGATTTTGGGGGGACCCCCACACCGATTTTTCGGCGTAGGGGGTTCCCCTTAAAATCCATACCAGACCTAAGGGCCTGGTATGCCCCTGGGGAGGGAACCCACGCTGTTTTTTTCATTTAAAATTTGGCGCGGTGTTCCCCCTCATGATTCGTACCAGACAGCTGTCAGCACTGCCTGTCGCTTATCGCGAAAGGAAAAAAGTTTTCCTTTCCCAATCAGCGAGCCAGCTCGGCGCTGGCTCGCAGGTGTCAAATCTCGCCGATAACAGCGGCGAGATTGACACAATATCGTGGTCACTTACTGTAGTGTTACTCACTGTGTCTCCGACTTTGTGGTGTCTCTCAGCAGTTACACCTATGCCGAAATCAGGAGAGAGGGTGTCCTCCAGCCCCTCCCACTTCACATTCCTCATTAGTCAGATGACCTCTAGTCTCTGTCCCCCAGCCATGCCGTGAACTGAATGGACAGCTGTGAAGAGGCTGAGTGGGCGGCCACAGGTTCCAGGAACAACACAGCTGGGCAGCCACAGGCTGCAAAGACAGCCCTACCGGGTGGTCATGCAAAGGCTGGGAGAGCGGTGCAGGCTTTAGGTACAACCTAGGATTCGGTGACCCCTGGCAAATCGTCATTCGACCCCTGAGGGGGTCCCAACCCCCAGGTTGAGAACCACTGAGATAGTTGAACTGTATAAAACAGGAAAGGGATATGAAAAGATATCCAAGGAATTGAGAATGCCAATCAGCAGTGTTCAAACTCTAATCAAGAAGTGGAAAATGAGGGGTTCTGTTGAAACCAAACCAGGGTCAGGTAGACCAACTAAAATTTCAGCCACAACTGCCAGGAAAATTGTTCGGGATGCAAAGAAAGACCCACAAATAAATTCAGGTGAAATACAGGACTCTCTGAAAACATGTAATGTGGCTGTTTCAAGATGTACAATAAGGAGTCACTTGAAGAAAGATGGGCTGCATGGTTGAGTCACCAGAAGAAAGCCATTACTATGCTAATGCCACAAAGTATTTCGCTTACAATACAACAAACAGCACAGAGACAAGCCTCAAACCTTCTGGCACAAAGTCGTTTGGAGTGATGAGACCAAAATTTAGATTTTTGGCCGCAACCATAAACGCTTCATTTGGAGAGGAGTCAACAAGGCCTATGATGAAAAGTACACCATTCCTACTGTGAAACACAGAGGTGGATCGCTGATGTTTTGGGGATGTGTAAGCTACAAAGGCACAGGACATTTGGTCAAAATTGATGGCAAGATGAATGCAGTATGTTATCAAAAAATACTGGAGGAACATTTGCATCCATCAGCCAGGAAGCTGCAGATGGGACGCACTTGGACATTCCAAAATGGCAATGATCCAAAACACAGAATTTTTAACACTGGAGCACACATTCAGATTAGGGAGATGTATAACAAATTGAAATGTTTTTTAAATAGGTATAGTAGGATAAATACTGTACATAAAAGGGTAAATGTTGTACATGGCAAAGGATTTCACTTCTGCCTTTACACGCACATGAACTTTAATGGCATCCCAGTCTTAGTCCATAGGGTTCAATATTGAGTTGGCCCACCCTTTGCAGCTATAATAGCTTCAACTCTTCTAGGAAGGCTGTTCACAAGGATTAGGAGTGTGTCTATGGGAATGTTTGATCATTTTTGAGGTCAGACACTGATGTGGACAAGCAGGCCTGAATTGCAGTCTCTGCTTGAATTCATCCCAAAGGTGTTCTATCAGGTTTAGGCCAGTCAAATTCCTCCACCCCAAACTCGCTCATCCATGTCTTTATGGACCTTATTTGTGCACTCAATATTGAACCGTACGGACGAAGACTGGGATGCCATTAAACTTCATATGTGTTTAAAGTCAGGTGTCCCAATATATTTGGTTATATAGTATATAGTGTGGTTACTGGTCTTCACAAGTAGTTTAAAGCTAGCTAATGATTGTCTTTGCTCATTAAAGAGGACCTCCACCCAAAACTATTTATTATTAAGCACTAGTTATTGCTTGTATTACTGGTGCTTGTTTATGAGCTTGCTGATATAATAAGGAAACTTCTGCCACAAAGACAGCCAGTTGAAAAGCTGTTTACAGTAAAGGTTTTATGTCACACTTCAGAAACTTCAAACCAGGTTTAAAAATGTGAGCATTAGTTCAGAATCTAACTGCCCTATAACCCTTTAACCAAAAAGTTATTTCTAACGTTTCAGTAAAGAAAGAAAAGTATTGATGATGTTACTCTTTAATTAGATCTCTAGCCAATATTGTCTCCAACAGATCTAAAGCAAGAATCTCACATATTGGAGAAGAAGTTCCTTTGTAAAGCAGAATGCTGAAGACAAAGACTATATTGTGTATTTCTTCATAAAGCTTTTATGTAATATTGTTTTCCAGGCCTCATCTCTGGAGCCCATCTCCATAGGTCTCAGCAGTATGTTCCTTTCAGTCAGAGCTGCAAACAGTAGGTGACTGTGTTCTCACATATTAACGTTAGTTTACAAGAAGTCTTTGCCTCTGCTGGAGATGGGAGTAGCTGAATCAGTGGGCAATATCTCACTGTTCTCATCTCAAAATGAAAAAGCTGAAACGCTTAAAACAGACATATACATAGGGAATTCCTATGAAACAAAACTTTCACAGAGTAAGAAGATGCACATGTTCTTAAACAACAGGATTCTAGAGGACTTGCATGACCTGTAAGGTTATTTGATTTCAACATTTTTAGACAGAACTTTAATGCACCATATTTTAGTAAATACTGTAATTAAGTACAGTATATATTTATGTATAAAACATCATGATAAGTTACAACTATACTAATAGACTTATTGTTTAACTTGTGATTTAAATGTAGTTTTTGTGTTCTAATCAGCTAAGGTTTAAAGAATTATTTAGAACATGAACATGTTATACACAGTAATGCCCTATACACACGGTAGTATTTTCCGACGAAAAATGTTCGATGGGAGCTTGTTGTCGGAAATTCCGACCGTGTGTAGGCTCTATCAGACATTTTCCATTGGAATTTCCATCACACAAAATTTGGGATCTGGATCTCAAATTTTCCGACAACAAAATCCTATGTCGTAAATTCTGATCATGTGTACACAATTCCAACGCACAAAGTTCCACGCATGCTCGGAATCAAGCAGAACGCTATTGTACTTCCTTTGTCTCGACTAGTCGTACGTGTTGTATGTCACTGCGTTCTTGACAGTTGGAATTTCTGACAAGATTTGTGTGACCGTATGTATGCAAGACAAGTTTGAGCCAACATCCGTCGCAAAAAATCCATGGATTTTGTTGTCGGAATGTCTGATCGTGTGTACGGAGCATTACACTTTAGTTGCATTGCTCCAAGCTGGACCAGTATGTATATAACATACCTGGTCAATGTCACTGGAACCTGGAAAGAACTGAAGCAGATGCCACTACTTCAGTTACAGTATCTCCACTTGCTTCTGGTTCCCACCCGAACAGCTGCTTTCCTGCATTACTTACATCTTACTTTTGAGGGTTATTTTGATACAGGTTTGATCCATACAAGAATATATAGGAAAAGTTGCACCAGAAATTTTACTCTTCTGGCAATTAGCTGTCATCCACAGCACACTAATAAGTCTATTCAGGTAGGCAAATTTATTAGGGCAAGTAGAAACTGCTTGACCAATGACAGCATTTATGAAGAATGTAAGCATCATCCACCAACGACATCACTCTGCAAACCGGAAGTAAGCGGGCCACTAATTTATGAGTGATCAGGATAATACAGCTCTTAAGGAGATATCTGCTGCTTAACTGTAGTGAACATTTTAATGTGAATGCAAATTTGAATATGTTTTAATAAAATATTGGTGGAAAAACACTGTGATGACTTATCTTTTTTGAGCATTGGATGGAAAAAAATACCTTAAAGGGGGGACGAGGATGGATTTGGATTTTATACCAACTCTGGTTAAAGGAGACGGTGCATTTTGACCTAAAATACATTTGGGTCATATACAGGTGAGAGCATCTTTATGTTGGTGACGGGGATTGCACAGTGTATGATGGTCTTAAACATGATTGCTTGTAAAGAGATCACGGCAATTATTTAATTCAACTCGGGTAGAAATAAGGACACAGACAAGAACGTCATTTGTTATTACTTTTTGTGGCACTGGGAATATTGGTGTGTATATAACACGGCACAGTCTCAAAATTATCATTTTTATGTGGGAACGCATATAGTGCCAGCAGCAGTATAGTTAATTGCATGGAAAATTAGGCAATACATAATTGCACTAAAGTT
Organism: Lithobates clamitans; assembly: GCA_037952925.1. NCBI lineage: Eukaryota > Metazoa > Chordata > Amphibia > Anura > Ranidae > Lithobates > Lithobates clamitans. The sequence goes on from JBBGZY010000022.1 coordinate 3,122,120, forward strand.
ATTTTGGTTGTTATTGAGTTCTGTTCCATTGCAACCCTTATGTTGGTAGCAGCTAAAGGGTTAAACCCAATTGAACCCTTGCAATTTATTACTGTAATGCAGCCAGACTGCATATTTTGTTAAAATACCCTGTGAACTCAGCACATAGGGGAGTCAGACCACAGCTCACTAACACAGCATCAGCCTGGCTTTCCATCAGTCCAGCTTCCCAACATACTCCCTGAGTAGTACTGTTAATTATAGCAGTGTGTAGGGTTCAGGTTGTTCATGTATTCCTTTTGACTTATATGGGCAATAAAAGAAGTTTTGACATTAATATAATTTTTATTATTATTATACAGAATTTATATAGTGCCAACACGCTTAACAAGGTGAGGGCACACAGTACAGTTACAATACAATTTAATACAGGAGGAATAAGAGGGCCCTGCTCGTTAGAGCTTACAATCTAAATATGAACAAAAATGTACACATGTCCTAGATGAGGGAGTACGTTTTTGTGTACATTTTTGTTCATATTTAGATTGTAAGCTCTAACGAGCAGGCCCCTCTGATTCCTCCTCTATTAAATTGTATTGTAACTGTACTGTCTTCCTTCACGTTGTAAAGCATGTTGGCACTATATAAATCCTGTATAATAATAATAAAAATTATAATAATGTCAAAACTTCTTTTATTGCTCATATAAGTCAAAAGGATTACATGAGAACCTGAACCCTACACACTGCTATAATTAACAGTACTACTCAGGGAGTGTGATCTGTATGAGTTTGTTTTGGGTACACTGCACTAGGGAGAGTTGAGTCTTAGTGGGGTGTATGCTGTACACCCGAATAATACATTTTTCTGCACTTGGGATACTTTAGAGTGCACCCTTTTTTTGCCTGATGCCGCGTACACACAAGCGGACTTTACGGCAGACTTTGCCCGGCGGACGGGATTTCGTCGGACAATTCGATCGTGTGTGGGCTCCAGCGGACTTTGTTTTCTCAAAAGTTGGACGGACTTAGATTTGAAACATGTTTCAAATCTATCCGACGGACTCAAGGCCAGTCGAAAAGTCAGCTCGTCTGTATGCTAGTTCGACGGACAAAATGCCACGCTAGGGCAGCTATTGGCTACTAGCTATGAACTTCCTTGTTTTAGTCCGGTCATACGTCATCACGTACGAATTTGACGGACTTTGGTTGATTGTGTGTAGGCAAGTCCGTTCATTCAGAAAGTCAGTCGTAAAGTCCGTTGAAAAGTCCGCCGGGCAAAGTCTGCTGTAAAGTCCGCTCGTGTGTACGCGGCATGAGATTTCAGAAGTAGGATAGTTACACACAACAGCCAGTCAGGTTTTCCTTTCAAATACAACTAGAAATGACATTGCTAAGTGTAACTACTCCTATTTTGTTCTAGTTTACTTTATGTTTCTGCAAAGTAACCCCATAACCTGCCTTGATGTCAGATATTAAAGTATGCATTAGTTGTTCAGGTATTCCAAGGTAAGCGAGTTAAGGAAATTGCCTATTTTCCATGATTTCAGCAACTCCTTCTTATCAATCAAATATTCCGTTTTAATTTAGATTGGAGTTATCTTCACTGTATCAGTTCCTCAGTCTGCATTTACAATATGAAAATATACAATTAACATATTTTTGTAGCAGATATTGGAGGTAAAGTTGATTTAAAAACATTAATCGGCATCTCAGGGACACAAGTAAAAATATACTTTACTCATAGCAAGTGGGAGTATAAGTTATGTGTCTATTTGCACAGCATACAGTATATGTTTTATGCTAGCATGGGAATTTTTTTTTTTCTTAATGCTGCACATGCAGAAAAACATGACTTCTGCTCAATGCACAGCACTGCAGTGTCTCCATTAAATTGAATGATTCAAATTGATTGCAATCTTCAGCAACCATTGTACTGTACTTCAGCAACAATTTCAATTGCTATATGCCAACATGTATTGATTTAACAATCATCATTAGTGCCCAACAAATCAAACGGTTGACAATACCTGCAATAATACCACTCTGTTTTCTTCAGTCTTCACTATAGCACTGCAAATACATTATTCCATGTACAAAATATGTAAAAGCTTTAAAATAATAACAATTTCTGATGACAGATCCTGGTCATGTCTTGTATTTTACACACACACATACACACACATATAAAGCGACTACTAAAAATGTTGGGAAGTGAGAAGTAGTTCATCTCTTTTTAATTACAATACATGGAATATCTTGCCCAAATTCCAAAGCACTCAGTCACTTTAGAACTATACAGTATCTCACAAAAGTGAGTATACCCCTCACATTTTTGTAAATATTTTATTTTATCTTTTCATGTGACAACACTGAAGAAATGGCCTTTGCTACAATGCAAAGTAATGATTGTACGGCTTGGCGAACAGTGTAAATTTGCTATACCCTCAAAATAACTTAACACACAGCCATTCATGTCTAAAATGTTGGCAACAAAAGTGAGTACACCCATAAGTAAAAATGTCCAAACTGGGCCTAATTAGCCATTTTTCCTCCCAGTGTCATGTTGTGACCCGTTAGTGTTACAAGGTCTCAGGTGTGAATGAGGAGCAGGTGTGTTAAATTTGTTGTTATTGCTCTCACTTTCTCATACTGGTCACTGGAAGATCAACATGGCACCTCATGGCAAAGAACTCTCTGAGGATCTGAAAAAAAGAATTGTTGCTCTACATAAAGATGGCCTAGGCTATAAGAGGATTGCCAAGACCCTGAAACTAAGCTGGAGCACAGTGGCCAAGACCATACAGTGGTTTAACAGGACAGGTTCCACTCAGAACAGGCCTCGCCATTGTCGCCCAAAGGAGTTGAGTGCACGTGCTCAGCCTCATATCCAGAGGTTGTCTTGTCTGGGAAATAGACATATGAGTGCTTCCAGCATTGCTGCAAAGGTTGAAGGGGTGGGGGTTAGCATGTCAGTGCTCAGACCATACGATGCACACTGCATCAAATTGGTCTGCATAGCTGTCTTCCCAGAAGGAAGCCCATTCTAAAGATGATGCAGAGGAAAGCCTGCAAACAGTTTGCTGAAGACAAGCAGACTAAGAACATGGATTACTGGAACCATGTCATGTGGTCTGATGAGACCAAGATAAACTTATTTGGTTGAGATGGTGTTAAACGTGTGGCGGCAACCAGGTAGGGAGTACAAAGACAAGTGTGTCTTGCCAACAGTCAAGCATGGTGGTGGGAGTGTCATGGTCTGGGGCTGCATGAGTGCTGCCAGCACTGGGGAGCTACAGTTCATTGAGGGAACCATGAATGCCAACATGTACTGTGACATACTGAAGCAGAGCATGATCCCCTCCCTTCGGAGACTCGGTTGCAGGTCAGTATTCCAACATAATAACGACCCCAAACACACCTCCAAGACGATCACTGCCAGGGTAAAGGTGATGGACTGGCCAAGCATGTCTCCAGACCTAAACCCTATTGAGCATCTGTGGGGCATCCTCAAGGTGGAGAAGCGCAAGGTCTCTAACATCCACCAGCTCCGTGATGTCATCATGGTGGAGTGGAAGAGGACTCCAGTAGCAACCTGTGAAGCTCAGGTGAACTCCATGCCTAAGAGGGTTAAGGCAGTGCTGGAAAGTAATGGTGTCCACACAATATATTGACACTTTGGGCCCAATTTGGACATTTTCCTTTAGGGGTGTTCCTTTAGAAGGTTTACCTTCCAACATGACAATGAGTCAAAGTACACAGCAAAAATAAACACACAGTGGTTGAAGGAGAAGAAGGTGAATGTTCTTGCATGGTCTAGGCAGAGCCCAGACTTAAACCCCATTGAAAGTCTGTGGAATGACTTGAAGACTCTTAATTAACAGATACCCGGTTCACTTCTGTTTGTAAACAAATCAGATAGGGATCCAGTGTAACATCATTGACCAAATATGGCATATTTAGTCACTTACATCACCCGGCTTCCCTGGCTGGTAAGTTTACAAATAGAAGCCAGCTGGGGATCTGTCATCTTGTAACAGTGGTGTGACAGGTGCAACTTCACTTGATTATAATTCTTTATTAGAAATGTTTTGTTCTTTAACTATGTTATAGATACATTTTCCTCTTCATAACCCCTGAAGAAGGAGAAAGATTGTACTCCGAAACTTGTTGGGTGCAAAGACAACATAAAAAATTGTTTAAACATTCCATCGTTCAATATCTACAGATGTACTACTTTAGTGATCATGTTTAATTTAAAATTTTTAAAAAATTTTAATTTTTTGTACTATAAATACTTTGTATACTCTCTCAACTATACTTTTATGTGCCTTTAAAGTCCACCTTAGGGGATATTTACTTTTTGCTTCCAATACTGGATGTGGCACCAGATTGGCATAATATTATCGTTCTTTTTCTCTCCAAAACAGTGATCAGTGCTAAAAAAAAATAAATAAATGCACAGCTGATCGTGTCACAGTGGGAGAGTGGCTCCGGCAGCGTGCGCGTGCGCACTCCCCAGAGCCAACAACAGGAATCACGTACAGCTACGTGATTTCGTACTTAAGGGCTGCCCTGCCGCAGTAAATGTATGTGAGACGGTCTTTAAGTGGTTAATAAACACACACTCACTTGTCCCACGAGCCAGCAATGTGCTCGCCTGAACCCTCGATTCTTTCCTTTTCCTCTCCCTGATGCTGGCATTACAACTGTGGGCACCCGGCTGTGACAGTTTGTGGCTTCACAGCCGCGCGTTCCCCATGAATGCGGGAGTTGCACTGCACCTGCTGAATGGTCGGGCAATCTTCTGGGACCTGTGACGTGTTCCACAAGTTTGCAGGGAGGGAGGGGGAGAGGAGAACATCTGCCTGGATCTTCTAGGCGATTCGAGTGGAAGTGGGAGGGGGCACCTGTGAAAACTAGGTACCTGCTCCCATATGCGGCATGGGGGGGGAGTGCTTAAAACTGAAGTTCCCCTTTTGGGTGGAACTCAGCTTTAAAGGCTAAGTTCACCTTTTTTTTTCTAAATTCCAGCTCCCCATGTACCAACTTCCCGATCAGACACTAGGTCATGACACAGGAAGGAGCTGACCAGCTGCCCTCATTAGCACACACCCTGCATCATCGTCCACGCTCCTACCTACACACCCACTCCCAGCTGCATGTTTTTTAAATGAAATGCAATCAGTGATCACCCTTCTCACTAAATAAACAATACACAATCAAATTGCATAGTGTATGGCCATCTTTATACAAGTACATAGGAGGGAGTGGACAGAAACACTCAGCTGTCAAGCCCCGTTCACATCTCTGCTTAACGAGAGCTCACATTCCCACATGAGTTTTTTATTTTATTTTAGCGGGGGGGGTGTTTTAGAACATTTTCTTTCATCACACATCCACCTGAATGGGCTGCCCTATATGCAACAATTGCCCCAAAGAAGCTTCAGAATTTTTGAGGGTGCTTGGTGTGTTTTTTACTGCGGTCTTTGGTGCAGAGTATTTCTGAAGTTCAAGGAAACGCACAGATGTGAATGGAGCCTCATTGTTCTTGTGTTATCGCACCAATCTCACTTTCAGGCCCCATTCACATTTAGCATAGTGGGAGCGCACATTTTGTGTCTCGTTTTTCCTTTGACACGCAATGGGCTGCACTACATGTGGCTCGTGGGACATTTTGTGGGTTGCGTGTTTTTTACTGTGTGTATTTGCTACTCGTTTTTTCACATGGCAAAATGTGTGTTTGCTTCTGTGTTTGGTGTGCCGTTAATTAATGGCACTGAAAGAGCAACTAGTAGTTTTAGGTGTATAAAAGGTGGCCATACACTATACAATCTGATTGTACAAACATCCATGAAGACAGTGAAATAAGTGTCTGTAGAATTACTGGAAAGCTTTGATATTTTTGCAAAAAAAAGTACATTCATGCTATATTGGTGAATAGGGAAGCTGGAATTTGGAAAAAAAGCCTTTAAGTTTCATCTTGTGCAGATTGTTCATTTGGCATTTTGAAATGTGCAGAAAATGAGAGATGAGATATCAGCCTATGTGAATAGAGCTGAAGTATTGAAAAACAGGAGGAGTGTGCCCTGGGTTCTGTAAAGCTCAACATACACTATACAATCTGATTGTACAATCTCCTTTAGATCTACCATCAACTATGTAGTGCAAGGGCCTGCCTGATTGGATACAGAGTGATTGGCTAGATAGGGGTTTCCTCTTATTATATAAATTTGGTAAATCTAAAAGAGACTGTACAATCAGATTGTATAGTGTATAGCCACCTTTAAACACCTAAAATTAGTAGTTGCGCTTTCAGTGCCATTAATTGTTAACTGCACACCAAACACAGAAGCAAACACACATTTTGCCATGTGAAAAAACGAGTGGCAAATGCTTCAAAACGCACAGTAAAAAACATGCAACCCACAAAATGCCAAAATGTCCCATAAGCCACATATAGCACAGCCCATTGAAATCAACAGGCTGCCCTATGCGTGTCACAGGAAAAACAAACCACAAAACAATCTTTCCCACTATGCTAGGTGTGAATGGGGCCTGAAAGTGAAATTGGTGCGATAACACAAGAACAATGAGGCTCCATTCACATCTGTGTGTTTCCTTGCATTTCAGAAATGCACTGCACTGCACTGCACAAAAAAAAAAAAAAATTGCAGTAAAAAACACCAAGCTCCACTCTAAAAAAAATTTAAAAAAAGTTCTGAATCTTCTTAGGGGCGATTGTTGCATGTAGGGCAGCCCATTCAGGAAAATGAAAATGCTCCACTCATGTCCACTTAGGGGGCTAATAAGTGGAAAAAAAGATACAATTAAAGTAACAAATTTATATATATATATAAAAAAAAAAACGATAAAGCCCCTTGCCCCCAAGTACACATAAATGCACATGTCAGGTGTGGTTATATATCAAAATGCCAATTGCGCTACACATGTTAATATTGCCACAAATGCAAGAGTAAGAGACATAATTCCAGGGCCATCATTCATGGTTATCTATAAACTGATGACCTGTAAAGGCTTTTAACCACTTGCCGACCAGCCGCCGTCATTTTACTGCAGCAGATCGGGATAGCAGGCGTGCGCCCGCTGCACAGCGAGTGTGCCAATGCTCATGGCCGATGGTCGCGATGACCGCCGGCCACGAGCGATCGTTCCCTGTTCTGTTTTAAGAGGAGTGACAGATTGTGTGTTTCTATTAGCTAGGAACCACGATCCATCACTTCCCCTAGTCAGTCCCCTCCAACTTCATTTAGAATCACCTCCCAGGGAATACAGTTAACCCCTTGATCGCCCCATAGTGTTAACCCCTTCACTACCAGTGACATTTTTACAGTAATCAATGCATTTTTAAGCACTGATTAAATACCACCAAAAGAAAGCTCTATTTGTGGGAAAAAAAGGACGTCAATTTTGTTTGGGTGCAGCGTCACAGGACCGCGCAATTGCAAGGGCACTTGGAAGTGCAGTCACTGCAGATCTGAGGGGGACATGCCAGGTAAATAAAAAAACAGCATTTTTGCTTGTACATGATTGGATGATAAAATCAGCAGAGTTTCCCCCCATTTCAGCTCTTCCCTTCAGATCTACAGTGAGTGCACTTTCAAATGCACTTGTAATGCAGAGTGGATTTGCCTTTAGTAAATCAACCCCGAAGTCTCTATAAAAAGGTAAAGCCAGTTGGATTGGTAAACTTTAGCTTTGTGCATTGTAGTCATCTAAGTCAACATACTCCCATGAGAACATATATTAAAGGAAATAGGAGCAAAGAAGAAACAGGACAATAGTTAACTTTTCTTTATACCTGTCATAGCAACATATAAAAGGAAACCGGGTATTTTGGACATGGAACGGTGAGCTTCTATAAAGAAAAATAAGATTTAAACAATTACAATGGTAAGGTCAATGTGGATGAAAAAAGGAGTGCCTTTTCCAAGATTTCCAATTAGGGAGACATTAAAAAGTCCAAGTAAGAATAAATTAGTGGAAGCATACTGTACATAACACATAGTTAAGAGCAAGACTGCATATCTTTTATGAGTGCAGCTGCTGAACCCTATGGCCTACTACTCATTCCCATTACACTGAAAATTACAAAAACTCACTCTACTGTAGAAATGATCGTTTGCTGCTTATGAAAAGGTTCTAAAACGCAACTGGCAAAGGAACAATTTAGACTATACAAAAAGGTTTATAGTGGAGTTTCCACAAAGTCACCTTTTAAAAAGACTTTCTATGGAACTTATTAATGCCTGTATTAACTATAAGTTATATATTTAATGATTTCAAAGTAGTACCAAGGTATTACCGTATGTTATAGTATTTCAAATTTTGACCACAAACATACTACATACACACAATGCACATATTTTAAAGACATATTTACAGGTGATACTGCTCACTGTACTGAAAGTTTAAGTTAAAATATAACTCCCTTCAAAACATATTTTTTTTCTTTTTTATTAGAGCAGGGAAAGGTTAGAAAACATTCTAGGTTTGTATAATACCCTTTCCCTGTTGGGGAGATCCAACTTTACTATTTAACATCAAAGTAATGACGTATTTTTACTGTGGGCCGGTTATGGTCGCTGCTATCAGGAGAAAAAAAGTGAGGAGGAATCCAAAATTGTTCAGTTGCCCTTGGACCATAACCGGCCCACAGTAAAAATACGTCATTACTTTGATGTTAAATGCCAGTGTTATGGCAGCTAGCTGCTGTATTGTTTTTTACTATGGCCTATCCTCTGTAAGATAAAAGTGGTCTTGTGGGCAGATTTACCATGGGATCACTTTCAGAAGCAGTCGTTCTTGGGCTTACCTAACGGATCGGTGAAGGCCAGGAGCGATCCCATGTGTCTGTTAGCTGGGCATGGAGACAAGATGGACACTACTGGTCTCTATGCCCTTGGAGGACCGGAGCAATGTCTGTCATCACTTCCGTTTCCCAGGCCATAGTAATTGTTTTTTTTAAAAGCAGAATTTTAAAAAAATAATAATTTCTTTTGCTTTTAAACGGTAAATGAGAGATTTGGGGTCTTTCTGACCTCAGATCACTCAATAAAGAGGACCTGGCATCCTTATTTATATTACAAGGGATGTTTACATTCAGTGTAAAAAAAAAAAGTAAAGCACCTCATCCCTCCATGCTCACACACAGAATTGAACACATATGTAGGTCATGCAAGCATATGTAAACAGTGTTCAAATCACACATATGAGGTATCGCCGCGGATGTTAGAGCAAGAGCAATATTTCTAGCATAAGACCTCCTCCGTAATTCTAAACAGGTAACCAGTAAAAATGTTTAAAGTGTCGTCTATGGAGATTTTGAAGTACTGTAGTTTGCCGCCATTCCTCGATTGTGCGCAATTTTAAAGCATGACATGTTAGGTATATTTACGCGGTGTAACATCATCCTTCACATTATACAAAGAAATTGGGGTATGTTTGTTTTTTAACTCATTAAAGTGTATTTTTTTCTGAAAAAATTGCGTTTGAAAGATCACTGCGCAAAATCTGTGTAACATAAAATAGTGCAATGATCGCCATTTTATTCTCTGCTAAAAAAAAAAAAAATATTTATAATGTTCGGGGGTTCCAAGTAACTTTCTACCAAACAAATACGGATTTAAACTTTTAAAGAAAAAGTTCCAGAAAAGGCCTGGTCTTCAAGTGGTTAATGGGGATACTGGTTCCGATGACTACTATGAGAGGTGCTCATTCTTGTCATTTTGGAGATATTTCCACTTACATATTGTTATGTCCTCAGAAACTGGAAGTGGGAACACATGCGGAAATATAAAGCTGAGAGGTTTCATTAACTGTTTGTTTCACTATGATTATTTTAGTGATTTTTTCAGCATAAAGATATAGAATAATGCATTTTAGTTACAATGCATTGTTTCTAGAAACTGGACTTTCTTTACTCATATGATAATGTACTAGTTTGACTGGTTCATTGAACTCATGCAACAGGAAGTTATGTTGGCAGGAAGTAGGGGAGGGAACAAAGGACTTGAACTCAACCATGTGCTGAAGATGAAGAGAAATAGTTTCTGGAGGACTCTGAGAATCAAGGAGTCTGGAAGAGATGCTGGACAGAAGGAAGACTCCATATTACTAGGAAGACTGAAATAATAAACTTTACCTGGGGATGACACTAAATCTACAACTCAAGTTAAGTAACTTTCAGTGTATTTCCTATTGCATACATTGTTCCATGGTCCTTTTCTAGAAAGGATAGCTAGCTTGTGCATTTGCATATTGAAAGCATATTTTGTGATACTCTGTAGGTTGTGTATGGTTTCCTTAAATTGGACATAATTTGTAGGTACAGCATTTTTGGCCACGCCTCGCAGTGCTTGCCATCACGTGTTCTGAAGTTCTTATCTGCACGGGCGTTCTGCCTTTGTTTATGCCGGCTTTTTTAAACACTTTTTACTGGAATCTTATAAGTATATACCTGTGGTTTATTTAAACAATAAAACCTCAAACATTATTACACTATTGGAGTTTTCTCCTTATGTTTTCTCTTGAATATGGACTCTTCCACTCCTGAGTCCCCCCTCTGATGTTGGAGCAGTTGGACGGTCCGGACCTCGCTGGAGTCGATGGTACATGCTGACAGGACCCGGATAACAACATTCTGTCCCCGCAGAGGGCTATATCTGCAAGCTCGTACGACCTTGCCACAGAGGAGGTCCAACGATTGGGGTAAGCGCACATCTATTACCCCTTTGTCTGCAATCAATATACATTGGATAAGAATCCCTTCAGCTTATTATTTCTCATGATTTTGTGATGAGATTTAGCAAGTGGACTTTTTCTTTTCTTTTTCCTTTTTATCCAATTTTTTCTGAATCCAGTCACGGACTGATTTGTGATCACTTGTTTTCAGCTTATGTCAATATTTAGTTGGATTTTCAAGTAATGATTTTATGCACTTGGTGTTATTATGTTATTGCTGGGATTCACATACACATTGTGTTTCCTGGGCACTCTTCATTTGTTTATTTAATTATTTTTTGCTAGCGCACAAAAGTTTTATTTACACTTTTTTTTATACTTCCTTGCATTACTTCAAAGTGACCTTAAAACAGACAAAGCAAAACACTTTTCCCAGAGTATCTAAGAAAAAAATTGCTGGAGTTATCCTCGAATAAAGCAGAAACCTGTGAAACTTAAACTGGGCCTGATATTAAAAAAATGCACATGAAGCAGTAAGTTATATTTTAAAAAAGATAGAGGTACAAGAAAATGCTAGAAAACTAGATACTAGAAAAAAGAAAATGTTGAAACTTCATGTAAAATCAGGCCTGGCTCTGTCTTCTCCCACCGAGTCTTTCTATTGGCTCTTTAATGTGATTTGTGGTCTCACTGATAATTTATGGGGTTTGGGATGGATATATAAATACCCATTTTCCAACTGAACTACAATGTTCTCTGTAGATAAGTTGCCCTCTAATGGTACAAACCTACACTTAAAGAGATTCTGTCAGTCACAATAGGCAGAACATAACATTGTCACTTGAAGGACATTGTCAACCTGTCATGGCGCTTACACGTGGTTACGACTATAGAGGAATGAAGTGGCAGGGTGAGCAGGAAAGGTAAAAAAATTGGGTCAGGGGATATGCCTTAAAGAGACTTTGTCACTTTACCCATTTGAGAGTCTTTTTAACAACCATTTTAGAATACAGCCCTTAGAACTTTTCCTCTCCCTATTGTTTTGAAGTTTTCTGTCTTAGCAGAGTAACTGAAGCAGTGCTGGTGTAATTACTTGATACAGGGGGCCTATAAAAGGACTGCACATAATATTCAGTGTACACAATTTTGCAGGAAACTTTCAAAAGTGAACTTGCAACAGAAGATGGCCTGAGACTACAGGCACACTAGAAGATGGTCCGATACTGCAGCCATGTTACAGAAGATGGTTTGACACTGCAGGCATGCTACAAAAGATGGTCCAAAACAGCAGATGTGCTACATAAGATTGCCCAAGACAGCATGTATGCTACAGAAGCTCTTCTGATACTGCAAGTATGCTATAGAAGATTTCCCACAACAGCGGGAATACCTGCAGAAGATGGATTGAGACTGCAGGCATGCTGCAGAAGACAGTCTGAGACTGAAGCATGCTACAGAAGATGGTCCAGGACAGCAGGCATACCTATAGAAGATGTTCCAAGACTACAGGCATGGTACAGAATACAGACACTGCATATACTACATAACAAATGGTCAGGGACAGCAGACATGCTACACAAGACAGATACTGGGAAAATGTTATATGTAATGTTGGAGGCTGAGGACATGCTTCAGGAGCCAGGGTCTGATAATAGCTAAGGATCACTGCTATTACATCCCCTCTAAAATTCCATAATCCCCATAGCCCCCATTAGATGTGATTGATGCCACATTTGAAATTCCTCTAAACAAGGTCTATCCACCTTAGAGGAACAAAAAAACTAAAACTGGCCATAGACAGATGGAAATTCACCAAGTTCAGCAGGGACTGGCCAACATTTGGTCAGGGTGTGGCTGTCCCTGCTTGGCAGACGTCAGTTGTTTGATTGAGCTTTGTCAAGGGAACAAGTTCCGAGTCACAATACAGTGTCAACCTCATTTGTGTGGATAGAGATTTTTTGTTTTTTTTTCAGCCAGACGAAAAAAACAGAAGAAAAACTACAAATCTATGGCGAGCTTTAAAAGAGAACAGAGAATGAATAGCACAAACAAAGTAAGCATAAAAAGAAAAAAAAAACTATTTAGCATAGGACAATAATGTATAATTTTCTCTTACTGGAGTAAGCACCTAGGTAGGTGACTACTACTTTCTCTGGGGCCCTAAGGGTTATAAGTTGGTTTGCAGGGAGCTGGAAAAAAACTTAAGGTGCAGGGAAGTTCTAACTGTCTGTCTGGAAGCATAAAAATAGAAACATTCACCTCAATACTGTGACAATTTGGGCCTGTTTTTACAGCAATGCATCCACAGGTAAACATACTGGAGGTAAAAGGCATTGATCAGATTGGCATGCAAAATTAATTCAATAAACCTTTCACAGTTTAAAGAGTCAAAAAAAGGTGCACCACAATATGTCTGCATTTGCTGCAGTCAATGACAGCACAATTTTTACCTTAACAAGCTCTTCTCTAGAGGCAAAATTTGAAACCAGGGAATTTTCCCAGCTTTTGGTGTTAGTGACTGATATGTAGAGACGTTTCTGAGCTGTATCATGAGCATTAGCAGGGAGAATAGTTTCTATGCCTTCCCTGTGGCAAAGAAATAATAAACATTACTCATATTTAATTATTCAGCATGCAATAAATAATTAACACACATTCTGCATTCCTGTATGTTTAGAAGGAAAGTCACATGAATTTGTATCACTGTACATAAGACACAGATTAGTGTTTATATAGTCATAAAAGCTAAACCTTAGTCTTAGAGTAAACACTCTAAAAAATAAGTAGTTGTCATAAATACCTTAAGTATTTCAGAAAATCATATCTTGGTGTAAGTGCTCCAAATGTTTGTTTTCTAACATCTTCAGAAAACTGGTAAATGAAATCCTTACTTTCCTAAAACCAGAACAACACATAACTGAAATTATAGAATTTTGGGATTTGATTTAAACAGTTACATGCAGATAATACATAAAAAAAAACCTTCATCTTGAGTGATTTAAAGTAGAGATTGGGACAATTTTTAACTATTTATTTTAGCGTTGAACAGAATACAGACATGTCTGGTTTTATTGCACTTTCTGTAGCTACTGGGGAGTCTTGAATAGTCACCAGGGCAGGAAGTAAGAAAAATCTCTGTCTAGGGGGCATGGGAAGTAATAAAACATTTTTAAGCAGAGGAAGAAAGGGTTATACTGTGAATTTTTTACTGCCATCATTGTTCCCATTGGGAGATCTTCTCCAGTTACCAGGACAGGAAGTGGAAAAAGGTTCCTATACTTCTGGATCTACTTAGCGATTTCAAACGTGTTTTACTAGCCCCCTTTTTTGATTTCAGACTGGTATATTGTTCTTTTTTTTGTTCTTCTTAGATCTTTGGAATAGTATACAGGGACAGTAAGCCTGTATCCAGTACACCCTTTTTTCAAGACCATGGGTAGTGCAAAAACAAACAAAAAAAAAAAAAGGACCAGAAGACCATAATGGATTTATGTTTTTCTCGAAGGTGATGAGCTTTGTTTGTAATGAGGTGTGTTTTTTTTTTTTTCTTTAGTGAACTAGCACAGTACACAAGCTTTCATTCTCTGACTGCGAAATGGTTTACAAACCCAAGCCTAACTATATAAATATCTGCTAAAAGGGGGTTATATACACAAACAACATAACAGCTAATGTATGTGCTTCTTCAAAGATATAACCCATGAGCACCTATAACGGTCTGCTGTTCATTTAATATTTGAAAATGGTTTATTGATTGAAAAAAAAAAAAGCATAGTGTACAGACAATGAAATACCACTTCAATACTACATTAGCACTGAAAAAAAGTACATTACTTGCCCATAACATAACTGGTATAAAAGCCAGCAAGGCCAGCCTAGGTTAAACCTTGGTTGTGTTCATTTTGCACAGGATTTAACATTGCTCTTTCTATAAAGGCATTTTTTTTTTTTTTTTTGTGACGTATAACACTTCACTTGTTTTGCACTGCATAAAGTGATTCACAAATAGACTGAAACATTGTATCTGAATATAGATTTTTTTGTTCTTATTTGAACGTACAAAGCAAACAGCTTAATGTTGTTTAAGCTTACTTGATGTTTACATGTTAGAGGCCAAATGTCAGGAAGTACAAATGAAGATTTTGCACTAAATCCTTACTTGCAGAGTGTCAAATCTGCAGCAATGATCAGTAATAAGTAAATGTGGGTCTCAATGATTAGTTAATAATAAAATGTGATTGTTACCGTAAGAACTTGAAAAATCGATATATTCTGTAAATTATGTCATTATAGACCTGATCCATTGAAAGTGTACAAAAATGAATCGAATGGGCTTCAAAGTTGTCAGCACACCAATGGTAAATGCAGAAAGTATTTCTTTTATTGCACAATAGAAACTTCACCAAGACATGGCTTACACCTCATGTGCCATCCACACAACCTGTTTGTGTTATCACGCTTACATTATTTGAGCCTTGCTCAGCAAATTATGTTAGACCACAGCAGCATACATAGCTGAGCCAAAGCACATCGCTACACAACAGCAAATTATTTCATCTTTAAAAGCATACAGTATATATAATGGCAATAGCACTGTTCAATTGCACCTTGTATATCACATTACAAGAGAATAGTATTTAAAGGGTGACTGTACTTTAATACAGTTATCTGTAAATCCCGACCCCCCAACTACCTAATCTAAGCAGTGTGGCCTGCTAGAAGCTGCAAGCCATTCCTATAGAATTTCTTAGCTGGGAATCACCATTCATTCTTATAAAGGGGCCATTGGTTATGCATCGCTGCATCTCTACTTATTTTCCTTTTATTTCTATGGATGTTGGAATACATAATAAATGTAACCCTGATGGTGACACCGTCACATGCAATGTGAAGAATGAAAAGGAATGACCTCTTACAGCATGAGAAGTCTAAATGGCATGACATCTGCAAAGCAACAAGGATCCCAATCATCCAGTAATAACAGGAAATACCTGATGGAATTTTTTCATACATAAACTGCATAATAGTGCAAAAGCTGCATCCAATTCGCATAGGTGTGAACCCAGCCTTAGGGCCAGTTCACACCAGATGCACCTTGTGCATGCATTTTTAGTGCAGAAAAAAGCGCATGGAACTGCATCTGGTGTGAACTGGTCCTTAGAACATATTTGCTAAGATCTCAAACATATAATATAGCAGGTAAGACTTCATAAGCTGGACGTTTCCTAAAACATAGTGAAAGCATTTATGTCTGCCCTTTTGTGAAGCCCCCTTCTAAATCCTTAGGCCTTATGCACACTGGACATTTTTTTGACGTTTTTACAGCAGCTGTTTATGGCTGTAGACATTTTTTTTCTTCAGCCATTAAACTCTCCATCATATTATCCTATGTGTCCATGCACACATAGGCTGTTATCAGCAGTTTTGGGCAGTGGCGTTTTAGAGCGGTAAAAAAAACAAAAAAACACTAGTGGGTTCTGAGAGACATTTTTCCATTGTAAAAACTCTCTAACGCTGATAAACGCTGATACACACTCAAAACGTTTAACGCTTTTGATCCATTGAAAAAAATAAATAAAATTTTCTTAAAAAAAAAACCAATAAAACACTAACGCGGAAAAGACGCTAAAAAATGCTATTGCAAAAACGTTGAAAAAAGTTGAAAAACTCACTGCAAAGCTACTGACGTTTTTATAACATTATTTTAACGTCCAGTGTGCATGAGGCCTTATAGTCTGCATATCACACGGTCAACAGTGCAGATAAAATGAAGATCACATTCATACTATGCCAGTCCTTTGACATACACTACTGTATACAAGTTATTTTATATTGCATGCAAATACAGTATGTCCAAAGCCATTTGTTCACTTTGGATAGAGTAGGGGGAGGGTAAAATAGCTTTTATTTTTATATATATTTTTTGCCATCTGTGTCTCATTAGGGAGATGTACCTTCAATTTCTGTCCTGTAGACTTAGCAGGAAGTACTTTATATACAGTATATTTCCAAGGTGAGGGATATCCCCTTTAAGATAGTGGGCACAGGTTGCAGTGTCCTCATTGGACGATTTCCCAGTTCTGATAGCATTAGAGAGGGCAAAATTCCTCCTGCAAAGTAATATCATAATGTGCTAGTATGCATTACATACTAGCACATTTTGAAATGCTTACCTTAAAGTAAAGCACTCCAGGGGCATATTGTCACTGCTGACAGGGCTTCTATCTTCACCTGGTCTTCCTTCCGGGTTGACGGGCTCTGGCCATTTGAATGGCCGAGCCACGATGACGTCAATCTCATGCATGCGGGAGTCACGGCCACGGAACAGAGCTCAGAGCTCTGAAGGGACACCATGAGCATGCAGTTCCTTCAAAGTGCACAAACAGAGAATATCCCCTAAACCGTGTCCGTTTAGGAGATATTCCTTGTACCTACAGGCAGTGTTAATTTTGGCAGCAAATTTCGATTTAGTTTTAGTCTTAGTCTTAGGACTAAAATGGCATTTTAGTTTTAGTCCCATTTTAGTCCCATTTCTGCAATTGTTTTAGTTTTAGTCGTATTTAGTCGACTAAATTTCCAGTATATTTTGGTTGACTAAAACTAATTTTAGTCATCTAAAATCTAATGGGTGTAGTTAAATTGTAATGCTCTAGTTAAGCATTTCTCTACAATTTCCAAACTCATTATATACTGCTGGAGTGAAAAATCTAATATGTTATTATTTATGGCATTGAGGTATGAACATGCACTAGAGACCAGTGTTAATTTTGAAGTCAAATTTCAATGTAGTTTTAGTCTTAGTCCTTTGACTAAAATGGCATTTTAGTTTTACTCCCATTTTAGTCTTTTGTCTAATGCCATTTTAGTTTTAGTCGTATTTTAGTCATCTCAATTGTTTTAGTTTTAGTCGTATTTTAGTCAACTAAAATAGTATTACTTTAGTAGACAAAAATGTTTTAGTCATTTTAGTCAAAGAAATTAACACTGCCTACAGATAAGCTTTAAAGGTACAAGTGTCCCAGCTGTGTTTACTACTGCTTTAATACATAGTCAGGTTGAAAAAAGACACAAATCCATCTAGTTCAACCCAATAAATAAAAAAAAAAATACCTGACAGTGGCTCTGACTTTTCACTGTACAATCTACAAAAAAAGGTTTACTTTTAGTTCTAATTTAAGCCATTTTATCAAGAATGGACTTCCAATGCATAGCAACAGACAAAAAAAAAATATACAGTAGATCTGCACGAGTATTGTGGTGCACTGCATTGTGAGTCCTTTGGCATTACTGTACTTGTGCACTGGCATGCCAATCTAAAATAATGGTGCTGCAACAAACTGCTCTGATAGCTTTTGTTATCATTGTGATAAAACATAAATTACTGCAATGTATTAGTCTGAAGAAGGCCTAAAAAGGTTAAACATAAACTATATTACCAACATTTTTGGGATGCCTGCTTTACACGCACATGAACTTTAATGGCATTCCAGTCTTAGTCCGTAGGGTTCAATATTAAGTTGGCCCACCCTTTGCAGCTAAAACAGCTTTAACTCTTTTGGGAAGGCTGTCCACAAGGTTTAGGAGTGTGTCTATGGGAATGTTTGACCATTCTACCAGAAGTGCATTTGTGAGGTCAGGCACGGATGTTGGATGAGAAGGCCTGGCTTATAGTCTCTGCTCTAATCCATCCCAAAGGTGTTCTTTCGAGTTGAGGTCAGGAATCTGTGCAGGCCAGTAAAGTTAAATGTTAGTACAGGGTGTTCCGGGGTAGTCCAGTTGGACAGGAAAAAACTGATTTTCAGTACTCTCTGAACTGCTAAGTCTTATTAGGGACCCAGAATTTTGGAAGTTCGAAGAGTGTTTGGGAGGGAAGAATGTCCAAACCCTGACTACAGGGACTTTAATCCTAAAAGGGGGTTAACCCAGTGCAACCAAAAAAGGAAGAGGAGACAGTTGGCACCTGTCTGTGAGGCAGTGAGCAGGACACACAGTAAACAGGGTGGATTAACTTGGGACTGAACCAAGGTTGCTGTACTGTGAAAGCCAACTCTTTGGGACCCCTAAGACAGATGGGAAACCAAAACCCCAGTTCAGGACCGGTATATTGGTGGTGAGCCAATCTTTTGCTTTCGGTTGCACCAGAGTTATGAACGATTTGGTGTTTATTTGCTAAAGTAAAAATGACATTTAGTTTTTCTGGATTGTTTGCAAGTTTAATAAAGACGGACACATTTACAAGTGGAAAAAGTGATCCTGAGTTCCCATATCACCAAATTATATATATATATATATATATATATATATATATATATATATATATATATATATATATATATATATATATATATCGCATATCAGACAGTCCTTGTATTACGGCTTCATACAATGACCACACATCAAGACAGCTCTCACAGATGGACATCACTTATTCGTAGTGTAATCTTTCTTGCACTATGAAATATTTGCTCTCTTTCCTGAACATCTTCAATCTTCCCAAGGAATTTTTCAACAAGTCTGAGAATCTCTGTAGACCTTCAAGTGCTCATTTTTTTTGCTTGGGATGTAACCCGCACAAGGCATGATTATCATAACCTCTGCCTGAATCCTTAGCGCCACTTGTAAATATCAGGCCATGCAACAAGAGGAAGTCATTGAACAGCACACAATATCTATTCATCTCTGAAGATATTAACAGAAAAATCAAAATTTCAACATTTGTAATTCCTTGTGACACCAATGCCTGCCTGGGGACAATCAATGTAACTGTTTGCACTCATTAAAGGAAGAAGCAATTGCAAAATTGCTTTAGAATTGCTACAATCTCCCATTTAATGGCTTATTTTCTGCCTGCAATGATATTTTATTTCATGGCTACCCAGGCAATTCAAATAAAGGTCTCAGCAAACATCACATTTTAAATAAAACACGTATTGTTAGAAAGTTCCTTCTCAGGTGAAAGTCACTAGTAAAGTAAATCTGTAGAATTTTATTTTTAGTCTTTTTTTTTTTTTTTTTTTTTTTTAGCAAACATAGCAAACATGCTATTTCTGAAGGTCTTGTTTTTCTTACCAAATACACAATAAACACAATGAAGCAGTTGCAATAGTATTTGGCTTGCCACGCTTGTATTTTATAAGACTATACTTTATTTTGCCAAAAGGAATTAGTTACTGTTTTCACAAAACCACTTTAGTACAACAAGGACATTCTCTAGCAAGCACTTTATTGCATATGGTCATCTTGAGATTGGATCTGATTAAATAATGTCTAACTAAATTGAAATAAAATGTGATTACACTGTAGGAGAGCAGCTGTATGGAAAATTACCTTATCAGGCTGTATTCATCTTTAAAAAAAAATACTTGTTTCTATGTACATTTTTTAATGATATATTTGTATATGGGAGCGGTAATATTTGGACATCACATAGGCAGCCTTAGCTTTCTGCTCTGCAGTGCTGTACAACAGTCATGCTATACGATTCTTCCTCACAGTGCATGGCTATTGGTCAGTCTACTCACTGATTGATAAAAATTCCCAGTGTGGCTGATATATTAGAACAGCTGTAAGGCATCATGCACATGGACACTTTGGCTATCTTTCCTAGATGCCTTTCCTCGTGGCGTTTTAGAAGAAAAAAAAAAAAAAGCTTGACGCTTGTAAACACATGTAACGCGTTTAGGTGCATCAAGCTCTTAGACGTTAATTCATTTCATTGGCCAAAATAATAATTTATTCTGGTTACTGAAAAATAAATTAACGCTTAAGTGCGCCGAGCATTAACGCGCGTTTATATGCATCAAGCTTTTTTTTTTTTATACAAAAAGCTACTGCTTCTGGACGCGTTGGCAGCGTTTTCTTATTTTTTTCCCTAAACGCCCCTGCCTCTAAACACCTATGTATGCATGGATATATAGGCTAACATGCAGGAGCATTTAGAGGCAGAATGCCCCTAAGAGCAGCGTTAGAAATGTCCAGTGTGCATAAGGCCTTAAAGCTTATTATAACTCATATACTCATACTACCTCTACTGGCTTATCAACACATGTACGCAAATAAAAAAAAAAAAAATAAGTAAGCACTTAAAGCAGAAACTCCAGCCAAAAATACCAAGATATCAGATTTTCAACCATTAGCACGTTTTTTGTGGCATGCTAGTCTCATGTCAAAAGTGAAGAGGTTACTCACCATGCGATAATTCTCCTACGACAGAATACAACTTCAGAAGTCACGTAATGTGTTGACTAGTTTTGTATGTATTCTTTCGTTTCTGAGCATGTGTAGTCTTGCTCTTACGTTTTTGTTTTGTATGAAAACCGTACTGATTAAACAAAAATCGGACACTGAGTATGACACGTACAACAAACATTTTTATAGTCTGCATATCCAGCTTTTGTTGGAAGAAAACCGGAATCGACTGTCGAAAGCGCCATACTAACAATCCGAAAATCAGCAGATCGTTCTTCGGACTAAATTTTACTTCCAATTTTTGTATCATGTGTACGGGCCTTTAGAGTCTGATGCCAGTTCACAATTGGGTACTTATACTGTTTGTGTTAAAAACACATATTTTATAATGTATTAAGGGTAACAGAGCTGCATTGATTTGTGCCATTTATATCAGCTTTAACCCCCTGGAGTTGGCACCTCCTGGCCCTTTAAGGGGTTTAGGTTGCCGGGAACGCTGTGATTGGCTGTCATGGTGGCCACATGATTGGAAAGCAAACAACCACCTCAAAGCCCTCCACCCACCCCCCCCCCCCCGCTCGCTGTCTGCAGGTAGGTCCACTTACCCCATCTAGGCGGCGGGATCGGGCAGCGGCAGACATCAAGGAGTGGCAGGGATCGGGGCATCAGCAGACATCAGGCTGCGGCTGGCATTGGGGCATCGGGTAGTGGCTCCTATGTCTTCTTCTCTTCGCTTCTGCAGTGCATCTCCTCCCCCCCTCCTAGGCATCCAATAGGATCACCTGTCCTTTCAGCTAATCAGGTGACGGGTATCAGACCAGCTTCCCGATTGGCCAGGAGGAGAAATCAGTGTTGCAACAGCGAATATTCATTCGCTGTTGTAAGATCTGGGTGGGCTCATAGCGCAATGCTCTGCGCCACAAGTTCACCCTATTTTGAAGCCTATTAGAGCCTTTGGCTCCAGTCAGGTGCTTCAAAAAACACCCACGCTGCTGTAATTCAGGCGTCCTGAAAGGGTCCGGAGGCATGAATGGGGGGGTGGCAGCGGCGATGGATAGAGCATCGCATCGTCAGAAGGTGGAGTGGGTCACGACCGTCGATAGAGGGGGCGGCGCTCGGGCGCCCCTAATGGACGGGCCGCCTCTGAAGCCGATTGGTCACTATGTACAGCTGCACCAGATTCTGTGTGCACCATTTTAATAAATCTTCCCCAATGATGACTTCTGCTGAAATGACCAAAATTCAAGCTGTGGGTGGCCCTGCTTGCCCTCTTAGCCCACCCCTATACTCCAGTCGATATTTTGTTGAAGGAGCCAGTTTGAAAATTCCTGAATGCACAGCCCTTGCATCCAGTCAGATGTAAGCACTATTCAGCATTCATACAATAGCGGGCAGCTGATATTCCTCTATTCCATCTATTCCATCTATGCTGCTTAACGTTAATTGGGAAAATGATGGATTTCTCTCCTGAACGAAAGAAAATCAAAGTGTGTATGGCTAGCTTAAGGCCGACAAGGAGGGCTAGGGGTAAGGGAGACTACAATATAGATGTAACTGCAATGTGAAAGCTATACACAATTTGCTTTAGGTGAGCTCTGCAATAATAACTCAAAATATATGCTTACTGCAAAAACATTACATGTTTGAAGGGATAATAGTTTAAATTCTTACTAATCTCTTAAGAATGCATTCAAATCTGTTTCCAACGTTTAGCAAATACCTTGATTTTGTGCGGTGCGGTCAGTAGAACTGCAGCAACCAGGGATCCTGCAGAAGCTCCAGCGAAAATACTGACAGTATTCAACATTTTCTGACCGTGTTTTAAAAGCGCAGATGCTGCCCCCAAGTGGTAAATCCCAAGAAATCCACAGGCCGCAAAAGACAGATTTAAATGGTTCATCGTGTCCTATGAAATGACATTAAAACACCACAGTCACAGAGTGTAGTACATTTAATAACTGCGTAGAAGCACGCTGGATGAGGTGGATCAGGATTTGCCCTGGGTCACTCCGAACCGCTCACTTGCAAATTGCTTTCTGGGAAAGCTTGCTTAACCCTCTTTAGGACAAGTATAGTATTTAGCAGCGTCTTTGAAGCCTTAATAGCAAAAAGTAATTAGCAAAGCAAAGCTTTAGAACTGCACATCATAGGAAAGATTTGCATGTCCTCCTGAGTGTGCAGCTTAACAAAATATTACAGATATTGATCGGAGATGAATGGGGGTAAGCAGAAAGGGGACCCTTTCATGTTGAACACAAGAAAGTCAAAATAGTTTGTTTTTTTCTTTTTTTTAAGTCTCAAACTATAACTTTTGTAATTAATTGTCATCTGATCCTGCTAAGCAACAGCGGGAACCTCTAATGTCAGTTTCCATCTACAGTGCCCGGGGAGACCCAAAGGCTCACTACACACATTACAGTCTGATTGCATAATCTCAATAGGGCCCGTTCGTGCCTGTACGTCATGCTAGAACACAGCCGCTCAGTGCTTCTAATGTGCATGAAAAGTAGTCCCCTTTAAATGATGTGATACTGTTCACATCTGTGCACTGCGTTTTTTGGACTGTGTGCTGCGCTTTTGAAAAGTTCTGCTTGCTGCATCTTTAGTGCGCTTTCATAAAAATGCACCTTCCATTATAGCCAATAGTAGTGGACTTAAATCGCACAAAAAAAAACACAACATGTGTTTTTATTAGTGTCGTTTTGAGTCACAAGTCCATTTTTCCCAGGTGATTGAGGAAGAAAAATGCATACAAAGCTCATGCAAAACACATAAGTCTACATTCACACAGGGGCGGTGTCGGCGTTACCAATAAAGCGCCGCTCGTTTTAGTGGCGCTTTATCGCTGTTATAGCGGCACTTTTTGGGCTGTAGCGGGGCTCTTTTAACCCCCAAGAAGGGGTAAAAAGCACCCAAAGCACCTGAAAAGCAGTGCCCATTCATTCTAATGGGCAGGGGCGGTGTGGGAGCGGTGTATACACCGCTCCCACACCGCCCCAAAGATGCTGCTTGCAGGACTTTTTTCCCATCCTGCAAGTGCACCGCTCCAGTGTGAGAGCCCTTGGGTGGCTTGGGAGGCAGTTTTCAGGTGCTATTTTTAGCGCTGAAACACCTGAAAACTGCCTCAGTGTGAAAGGGGTCTAAAAGACACTATGCATTATGTTAATTTCAATGCAATACATTAAAACATGAGAAGGCCTGGTTCACACCTATGCAGTTTGCTTTTGATCTGTTTCTGCAATGCTTTTTGTTTTTGGGTTTTGCATTTTTTGCAAGCACATTTTTGATGCTTTTTTATGCGTGTGTTTTTGGGGTTTTTTGGCCAATTTGTTGTTGAGCAGATTAAAAACAGCAAAACGTAAATTGCGGCAAAAACGCACTACATTCTTTTCTTCAGCTTCTCCATTGAAGTCTATTGAACCAAAAAGCACCATTTTGCATTTAAAAAAGTCCCTGACCCTTTCCAAAAAACGCAGCAGCTGAAAAAAGCATAGATGTAAATGTGTTTCATAGGAAACCGTGTTTAAATGGACTGTAGTGCGTTTCTACAAAAAGCAAAAAAAAAATAAAAAAATCACTGAAAAATGCATAGGTGTGAACCAGGCCTGAAAACGTGACATGCATATTTAAAAAAAAATGCATATTGCTTTTTTTAAACGCACTGGTAAGAACAGGCCCCTTAGCTCTCTCAACAAGTATGTAGTAGTACTGTAAAGTGGGGCAACACTGAGTATTCGTAAAGTGAGACAAAGACCGTAAAAAGGAGAGGGATCAAGTAATTAAATGACCACATGACACACCAACAAAAAAACAATATTTTTTTTACATCCTGCTATTAAACATACCCAATAAATAAAAAAAAAAAAATTTAAAAAAAAATTTAATTTCTTCATCAAATTAGGTCAATATGTATTCTGCTTGTACATGTTTTTGGTAAGAAAAAGTTGCGCAAACGTTTTAGCCTCTGCAAATTATGACATATTTTTATGGATTTTTTTTTTTTTATACTAGTAATGGCGGGGATCAGCGACTTACAGTGGGTCTGCAACATTGTGGCGGGCAAATCGAACACTAAGTGATACTTTTTGGGGACCACTGACACAAATACAGTGATCATTGCTAAAAAAAATATGCACTGTCACTTTACTAATGACACTGACAGGGAAGGGGTTAACATCAGGGGCGATCAAAGGGTTAAATGTGTCCCCAGGGAGTGCTTTATAACTGTGTGAGGGGTGCTTGTACTGTGGGAAGATAGAGATCCATGTTCCTGTCTTTCCTTGTCACAGAATGACAATTCTGCTTTGTTGCAGATCGCCGGGTCCAATCACAGCAGGAGCTGGACGCCGGCGCACGCCACAAACCCATAAGGGGCGATCACGTACAGTTATGTGATTTCGTCTGTAGGAGCTGCCGCCCTGCAGTATATGTACAGGGGGGGGGGGGATTTAGACGGCAAGTGGTTAGGCCAAGTTCACCTTTGTTCACTTTTTTTTTCTAAATTCCAGTTCCCCTATGTACCAAAATAGCATTAATATACTTATATTGCAAAAATAAAACAGCTTTACATTAATTCTTCACTGGCTTACCTTACTGTCGTCATAGCTGTTTAAACACACTGCTCCATCACTTCTGCCTTACTTCCTGGTCAGACTTTAGGCGATGACACAGGAAGGAGTTGACCAGCTGATCTTGATTAGCACACACACTGCATCATCTATCCTCAGCTGGTCAACTCCTTCCTGTGTCATTAGCTAAAGTCTAACCAGGAAGTAAGGCAGAAGTAATGGAGCAATGTGTTTAAACAGCTATGAAGAGAGTTTTATTTTTACAAAATAAGTACATTAATGCTATATTGGTACATAGAGGAGCTGAAATTTAGAAACAAAACAAAACAAAAAAGTGAACAAAAGTGAACTTAGCTTTTAAGGGAACCTTATTCGAGGTAACGGACTTTGACGGCAGCTCCAATTCGTTCTGGTTTTTTTTTCAGTTTATTTGTCCCATTCATCAAGCGTGGTTGTTTCCAATATACATAAACAAGAATGTAGTTCAAGGGTCTCATATTCTATAGTTTTGGTAGATCTAAATTGATTGCAGAGATTGTATTGTCAGATCATAATATGTATGGTAAGCCTAAAAGCTTTCATTGCGAATACTGACTTAAATTCAGAAATTAAATTTGTCCCCAACCTTCTTGGTCAGTGAGGCCACCTGTCAAAATGATGGGTTAGAGCCAGTATTCTCAGTATTAGACTTCCCCGGGTCTTTGAGCTTCTAAAGCACTCTGGAGGAAATCTGACATTATGTGGGGCTGTGAAGGTGCCTGTTATTGTCTTGCAAAGGCCACGTGTTATCCCATTACAGAGTTGGTGGTGCAGCTTGGTGTAACCACTTTGGCTCTGGAGTAATTTTTTTAATATTTGGCACACATTTTAAACTTGCATTTTTTTGCTAGAAAAATACCTAAGACCCCCAAACAATTACAGGGGACTCACCTTTGCAACCTTGTATAATTGATCCGGCTGGTCTACAGCCATGAGCTTGCCTTAACCCCTGGAGTATTTTGGACATTTCTAAATGGCAGTAAACTTCAGCACAGATTCATTTAAACAATGCTATCTCACAAATTTCAGAAACAGTGCTGTGTGTAATTTACAGCCACATTTTATGCGCTGATTCCCCAAACTTTCGGGTTTGGAAGCACTCCCTCATAATGTCACTTGTTACAAATCTGGACTATATGTTCTATCTTATCATTCTTTGATTACCTGGCATCCATAAAATGTGTTCGATGTGGGGATGCTGTCCTTGCCAATGTGTACAGGCAGCCTGAGCTACACACACAAGACACACTTCTCTACCCTCAAGGGAAGCAAATGACAGCTGACCCAGAGGCAGCGCCCCAGAAGTCATTTTCAAACACGTTCCTTCAAGAGGACCATGCACAAGACACTCCTCTGCTCTCTTACTCTAACTGCCGATGCGCAGACAGCATCCACAAATTGGTCAATAGTCTGATCCCTGGAACACACACAAATGGGTAGCTTCATGGGACCCTGCAAGGGAAATCAGCCACCTTGAAACTGGAAACCTGGGCCATAACTAAGGGGAACATCAGAATAAAGATGAAAGTTCAATTCTGCGACATCAAGTGAAAATTACAAAACAAAATAAATAAATCAGGAGGCTGCATTTCTAGCAGGTACTTCTAGCTGCCTGTTCTTTATACCTATAGAGCAGTGGTCTCCAAACTGATCCACTGATACAAACAATGGGGCACAATTCCTCCCAATGACTTCAACAATGGGGAAGTGTTTTTTCCCACTGATGTTGTGACCTTTTCTACTTCCAGTGGCCACACTCTGTCCCCCCTAAAGCCTGAAGGAAAGTAAACAAACCCTTTGTTTAGAAAGTTTAGAGACCCCTGTTGTAGAGAAAAGCAAAGGTATAGGTGCACAAAAGGGCTGTGTGATCGCTCCTGGGATGTAAACACTATATGTATATAAATCCATAAAAGTACAGAAGTGTCTATATATACCTACTGCACTTATGAGGTGCTTCCCTTTTCTTTTACGCTCTTCATACCTGAAGCAGTTTGCTCCCCTTACCTCTCTTTAACCACTTCCCTACCCGCCCATTGTCATATGACGTGGGCAGGAACACTCTGTCCCTCCAGGCGGGAATCATATGACGTCCTTGGCTTCCCAGCGGTATAGGGGGCCACCTTCTCACTCGGGAGCCAATGCATATGCCCAGGGGCCTCGAAGTCTGCCGGGCACCCGCGATTGCTGGTGACAGAACAGGAACATGGATCTGTGTGTGTAAACACACAGATCCACGTCCTGTCAGGGGAGAGGAGACAGATCGTGTGTCTATAGGAACACTGATCGGTCTCCTCCCCTAGTCAGTCCCCTTCCCCCACAGTTAGAATCACTCCCTGGGTAACACAGTTAACCCCTTGATCGCCCCCTAGTGTTAACTACTTCCCTGCATGTTACATTTATACAGTAATCAGTGCATATTTATAGCACTGATAGCTGTTTAAGCGTCACTGGTCCCAAAATAGAGTCAAAAGTGTCCGATCTGTCTGCCGCAATGTCGCAGTCATGATAAAAATTGCAGATCGCCGTCATTTCTAGTAAAAAAAAATAACAATAAAATGCCACAAATCTATCCCCTATTTTGTAGGCACTATAACTTTTGCACAAACCAATCAATATTTATTACCAAAAATATGTAGAAGAATACATATAATAATAAATATGTAGAAGAATACATATCAGCCTATACATATATTGCATGGCTGGATCTAGAACACTGACCAAAACACACCCTGAGCCCGATTGACCAATAAAGCAGCACTGCGGTTAATTATTACTCTGCTCTTCCCTCCTATCAGCATGCCCACCAGTCAGTACTCATGTAAAACAGCAAAGCCTGATTGGCCTGAGCCTTAATGTACAAAGGGATACAGGAAGCTAGAACAAAGACACATTCAGTACTTACATTCACTGCAAATAAAATTACAAAAAAGTATAGAAATGTACAAGTAGAAATAATCGATTTGATCTGCTTTGTAGCATATCTTGCTTGCTAAGCTCTTCAATCCTTAATACCCAGAAGTTAAATGATTGACCCAAACCAGCATAACTGGTTTAATTCCTGTATATGAGGTCATACATCTCAGCTCTGATCATTATCATTCTTACAAAAGAGCAAGTTAGTAAACAGCAAGAAAAAATCCCCAAAAATTAGGCCCCTGCAGGATAATAGTATAATATGCTAGTATACATCGCATACTACCACATTATGACAGACTTACCTTAGAACAAAGCCCTCCAGCAGTGCGCTGTCACGGCTCCCAAGTGCTTCCATCTTCACTGGGTCATACTTCTGGGTTTGCAGGCTTCGACTGTTTGACTGGCAATGACGGCATGCACGTGGAGTCACTGCCAAGGCACTGCTCTCTCAATGGATGGCACACCGTCCATTGAGAGCGCAGTGCGCATGCGCATATGACATCATCGGCTTCTACTATAATAAAAATGGAACCACCTGTACAAATTAATGACAGGCTGTGACTGTACATTAGTAACAGAATTTGCATATGGGATGGATAAGCATCCAGGGGCACACATCCATTTGTATAGGCAAGTAAACGCTCGGATGTGTGGTTGCCAGCGCAAAGCTGCAGGTCTAGGTGTGTCTGCGCCCATGCGAATGAGAGTTCACATAAAATAAAGTGTATGTGAACACTCATTCAAATGGGTACAGAGAGCAATACACCATGACAAAACAAGCACATCTCTGCACCTTGGAGTGACAGTTATATGCATACAGCCACAAGTACAAAATCAATGACAGGCTATGGCAGTATGCTGGTGAAGCTACATCTGAGCTTTTACTTGCATACAAGAATGAATGAGCATCCAGCGGAGCACATCCATTGCTTATGGTTAAGGATGAGCTCTGGCATGTTCACACAGCCCACGTGCAGAGCCCGCCAGGAAGTCAGCACTACGCTGTGCTAATCACAGGCAGTGAGACATTTCCCGATCTCTGCAGCCGCACATCAGGACAATGTCTCACTGCCTGTGATTAGCGCAGCGCAGTGCCGACTTCCTGGCGGGCTCTGCATGTGAGCTGTGCGAACATGCCAGAGCTCATCCTTACTTATGATAAATAAACACTCAGCTGCATGGTTAGCAGGTTATGGCTACAGCAGAGGTACGTGGCTTTTTGTGCCTGTGTGAATGAGGGTTCAAATAATATAAAGTGTTAGTGAAACCCTCATTCACACGGCTGCAAAGGGCCATACACCATGACAAAACAAGCTGTATCTCCGTGCCTGGGAGTTACAGGCATTGCATACAGCTGCCTGTACAAATCAAACACAGACTGTGGCTGTACACAGGAAACCGCACGTCTGAGCTTTTACTTGTGTATAGGGATGGAGGAGCCTTGAGGGGCACATGCATCCATCCTAGGGTTGCCACCTCATCCCTTTAAACCTCAACACATATGAATTACACAGGTTCTGAGGCTAATTTAATGCAGATAAAGCAACAAGTGAGTTTAATTACCACCTTAATCAGCCACAGAACGTGTGTAATTAATATGTGTTCAGTTTTAAAGGGATGAGGTGGCAACCCTAATCCATCCCTGTGCGCAAATTCATGCTCAGATGTGTGATTAGTTGCCAGTGTAAAGCTCCAACCTGCCATTAATTTGTACAGACAGCTGTACTCAAACGCCTGTCACTCCCAGGCACAAAGATGCGCTCGTTCCTCACAGCGTACAGCTTTCTCCACCCACGGAAATGCAAAAACTTCAGAGGCTGTAGGCAATGCACTTCTCTGTACTGCTTCATCCTATTACCTTGCGTCAGTTTTGAAAAATATTACCTTTTGATCCTGCCAGATACTGTCACTTGGCGTTACAATACAGCGACAGCATTGTCATACCTGTGTGCGAGCAGCCCACACGAACCTAGGCATAAAAATAAAAAAAAATCGTTACTCAAATCTTTTTTTTTTTTTTTTTTTTTACACTTCAATATGAATATTAGAATCCCCATTTACTTTAATAAGGCAAAGGGGAAGATTTACTAGAACTGGTGCAGCTGTGCATAGTAACCAATCCGATTCTAGGTTTGATTGTCAAAGCTTAATTGAACAAGCTGAAGTTAGAAGCGGATTGGTTACTATGCACAGCTGCACCAGTTTTAGTAAATCTTCCCCAAAATATGCTGTCATAGCAACTGATGAGAATATATATATTTCCCTGATTACACTCCAGCTAGGTTGCAGTGCGGTGCATATCATCACAACCCTATGTATTATTAATCTAAATTTACTTTTTTCTCTTTTGTGCAATACATTGCATTTTTTAATATTTTTTTTCCCCATCGTCTATGGCTTCCTGGCTATAATGTTGTTTAAATATTGCTTACTTTGTCCCTATCCTCCCATTAATAATCCAGGACATCCCTGTAAAATATTCCGGTGTAAGCATACAGCACAGCATAGAATTTGTGATGAAGCCAGAAGACAAATACAAGCAGGGGGTGTACAGCTCCCCTGCTATCTTTCCTTCTCCAGCAGCCTATGGAGAGAAATGTGTCACTCTGCAGAGCCATGCCAGCTCCCACACAGCCCAGAGCTGTACTTTCCAAGCTTGCTGAATGCAGTAAACATTTGTTATTTCAGCACTCTGACCTTTTCTGCCTTGCCATAGAAACCAGGAAGGATATTTCTTTTTACTCGCCTTCCTTCCTATGCCAGTAACCAATAACAAGAAGTATATTAACAGCCAATAGAGACTTCACACTGATTCACTACACCCGTCAGGTTTTTATTTTTTTCTATGAGCAAAGCTGCTTATTCAAATGGCTGTATATCTTGAACGGAATCTCACCTCCAAATGGTTCCCCTTTATTGAATGTTTGGTCCTCTTTGCAGTACGAAAGCATACAGCCTCCCTTCTGCAGTCCTCCATTGATATATATAATTCATGATGATGCTGTCACAGACATCCACTTTTTTCTATTTCAGAGCTCACAAATACATATCACGTTTTGCTATTATACTGAAAGGATCCTGTCATACTGTATACATTATTCACAAACATCTATGTTACTTGGCTATACTGACAGATAGAGCTAATCCCACACATACTTTATGATTTTTTTTTCTGCTGCTGTGTCAAATCACCGTAGTGAAAATCCCAGGTATACTTTATGAATTTTTCTGCTACCGTGTCAAGATAGCGTAGCGCTAATCCCTCATATATACTTTATGAATGTTTCTGCTACTGTGCTACACCATGTTAGGTTTACACTAGATAGGTTTCAGAAAAAAGTATTCCTTTTCATCTTGACCTTAATGGATTTACTCCAGCAGTATTTATGAAATGGCAAAAAAAAAAAAAAAATGGGCCGAACGACTGCTTACCAGTTCAGTACTGATTGTAGAGTGCTTAGCAGCCCCTTAAAGTGGAAGTCCATGCAAAAATCTAAAATCCCTGCATCTATAGACACCATGAGGGTTATTTACTAAAGGAAAATCCACTTTGCACTGCAAGTGCACTTGAAAGTGCACTGAAGTGCACTTGGAAGTAAAGTCTCTGTAGATCCGAGGGGGACATGCAAGGAAAATAAAAAACAGCATTTTAGCTTGCACATGATTGGATGATAAAATCAGCAGAGCTTCTATTCATTTCAGATCTACCCCTAATGCCGCATACACACGAGCGGACTTTACGGCAGACTTTGCCCGGCGGACTGGATTTCGTCAGACAATTCGATCGTATGTGGGCTCCAGCGGACTTTGTTTTCTCAAAAGTTGGACGGACTTAGATTTGAAACATGTTTTAAATCAATCCGTCGAAATCGAGTCCGGTTGAAAAGTCTGCTCGTCTGTAGGCTAGTTCGACGGACAAAAAGCCACGTTAGGGCAGCTATTGGCTACTGGCTATGAACTTCCTTGTTTTAGTCCGGTCGTACGTCATCACGTACAAATTCGACGGACTTTGGTGGATTGTGTGTAGGCAAGTCCGTTCATTCAGAAAGTCCGTTGTAAAGTCCGTCGCAAAGTCCGCCGGGCAAAGTCTGCCGTAAAGTCGGCTCGTGTGTACGCGGCATTAGATTTAGAGTGACTGCACTACCAAGTGCACTTTCAGTGCAAAGTGGATTTGCCTTTCGTAAATAACCCCCCATGGATCTAACACTAACCTCTCTATCCCTGTAAAGAAAGAAAAAGGAAAGGAAAGGAAAGAAAAACGAGTATACATATCTTTTTGGAAGCCGCTCTGACCCGCTCTGACCCGATCTCCAGCTAGAGTTGCCACCTCATCCCTTTAAACCCGAACACATATGAATTACACAGGTTCTGTGGTTAATTGAATGCAGGTCAGGCACTAAGACCCCTTTCACACTGGAGTGGTTTTCAGGCGGTATTGCGCTAAAAATACCGCCTCTAAACAGCCTCCGCTGTTTGTTCAGTGTGAAAGCCCGAGGGCTTTCTCACTGAAGCGGTGCGCAGGCAGGGTGGTGAAAAAAGTCCTGCAAACCGTTTTTTTGGAGCGGGGAAGGAGCGGTGTATTCACCGCTCCTTCCCCGCTCCTGCCCATTGAAATCAATGGGACAGCGCGGCTATACCGCGGCAATACCGCGGCAATACCGCGGCTATAGCCGCGCTGTACGAGGGATTTTAACCCTTTTTCGGCCGCCAGCGGGGGGTAAAACCGCACCGCTAGCGGCCGAATACCGCTGCAAGAACGACGGTACAGCAGCACTAAAAATAGCGATGTTGTACCGCCGACGCCCCCACCGCCCCAGTGTGAAAGGGGCCTAAGTGAGTTTTTTTACCACCTTAATCAGCCACAGAACCTGTATAATTCCTATGTGTTCAGGTTTAAAGGGATGAGGGGGAAACTCTACATAGAGGACAATGGCTGTGAAATGAATGGGAAGTGACTAGGGTTTAGGGTTGCCACCTCATCCCTTTAAACCCAAACGCATATTAATTACACAGGTTCTGTGGCTGATTAAGGTGATAATCAAGCTCACTTAGTGCCTTACCTGCATTCAATTAGCCACAGAACCTGTGTAATTAATATGTGTTCGGGTTTAAAGGGATGAGGTGTCAACTCTAGAAGTGACGTCACCCATAGATTTACTATGGGGCTTCCGTTGTCCTCCGTCTACTCTGCATTCATCTACACAGAGAAGCCGCAGCTGACAGCTCAGCGTGGGATCCGGTCAGAGCGGGTCAGATCAGCTTCCAAAATGGTATTTATATTTGTTTTTCCTTTACAGAGATAGAGAGGTTAGTGTTAGATCCATGGTGTCTATAGATACAGGGATTTTAGATATTGCATGGACTTCCACTGTAAAGCCCAAATGTTTGGAGCTGTGTCCACACTGCATGGGTCAACTGCTCATTTTTGTCTAGGGGATTGGAGAACAGAGAAATTCCTACCTAAGGCCCCTTTCCCACATGCTGTCCAATTAGGTCCATATGGAAAGTGATGTATGAAGGGCGCGTGATCAATTGCTCACATCAAAAAGTGTAATATTTATTCATATGGAAATAAAGGAAAATAAATAATACCAATACTACGTATCATGCAAACAGGTAACAAAAAATAAAAAACATGGAAATTAAAAATGGATTAAAAGTAATAGAAGCCCATGTTGAGGCGGGTGTTTAAACACCTAAAGACCCGCCTCAACATGGGCTTCTATTACTTTTAATCCATTTTTAATTTCCATGTTTTCTATATTTTGTTACCTGTTTGCATGATACGTAGTATTGGTATTATTTATTTGCCTTTATTTCCATATGAATAAATTTTACACTTTTTGATGTGAGCAATTGATCACGCGCCCTTCATCCATCACTTTCCATATAGTCTTACCTGACCACCCCAGAGTTTCTGGGCAGCAGGACACGCAACACCATCCCTTTCAGTTTTTCTATAGCTCACAATACTACTTTTCCAAACCCAAATAGACCCTCACAAGCGCAGGAGTATCTTTCCTTGTCCACAATTTTGTCCAATTAGGTCCACCTGTCCGTTTTTCAGGCGGACCTGATCGGACGCTCCATTCACCACTATGGAGCAAAGGATGTCAGCTGTGACGTGTCTGCTGACATCCGCTGCTATCCTATCCGATCCGATCAGGTCCACCAAATCCAGACAGATGGAAACCCTATTTTCCATCCATCTGGCGGATCGGATGGTATCGGATGAAAATGGACAGGTGGATCCGTTTTGCACAGAGCAGCCCTGATTCTTCTCTTCTGGGGTCCCCCACCGACACTTATCGCTCCTCCTGCCTTCAGAGTGCCCCAATAGCAAGCTGCAAAGTATAGTATAGAGTGCCCCAATAGCAAGGTAAAGAAAACTTCTGCCTTTAGAACCACTCACTTCCTGTCCAGGACTACATGTCCCATGAGGCATTGCTCCTCACACATTCACAAGTTCTCAGGCACTCACTGACATGTATGGATGGTGTATTGAGCTGTATGTGTGCTGCACTGCAATACCTGATATGTAAACAAATAATGCATTATATTCTGCCAACTAATCGGCCAGATTAATCGTTTATGAAAATAGTAATTGATTAATTTCATCAACAATTAGTTGTTGATTAATCGATTAGTTGTTTCGGCCCTAGATTCCAGTCAGCTAGCAGATCTGATTGAGATTGTATTCATTTTTAAATGAAATGACTCAGTGATAGCAAGATGACCGATTTCTGTAAGTAGCACCCTCCTAGTTAGGCTGCTAGGTAAATTTAGTTTTGGATTTTGCTGTAATCACAGGAGAAGTGATTGTTTATTTTGGTCTGCTCAGAGCTGGAGCAAGTTATCCGCACATGCACTTATCGCTTCTACCAGAAACGATCAGCCAGGAAACTGTCAGAAGGATTGGGCAGCCGGAGGACACTGAGCAGGGATCTCCCGCTGAGGCGCGGCTTGTATATGAAAAACCAGCCACTGTCAAACAAAGTCCCGTCTCCTTTACCAGCATTGGACCAGTGTGCTGTCTATTAGACTAGCAGGTCCAGGAGACGGGACTTTGTTTGACAGCGGCGGCTATTCATATACAAGCCGCGTCTCAGCAGGAGATCCCCGCTCTGTGTCATCCAGCCGGCAGATCCTCCTGATTCCTCCCTGATGCATTGCTGGGCACTGATGAGGCCGCACGTTTGGGCAATGATAGGCTGCATTGATGGATACTGATGATGCTGCACTGATGGCCAATGATATGCTGCACTGATGGCCAATGATATGCTGCACTGATGGGCAATGGTACACTGCACTGATGGCCAATGATATGCTGCACTGATGGGCAATCATATGCTGCACTTATGGGCAATCATATGCTGCACTTATGGGCAATCATATGCTGCCCTTATGGGCAAATGATATGCTGCACTGATGGGAGCTGATGACTGATACGCTGCACTGATGGGCAATAATACGCTGCCCTGATGGGCAATGATACACTGCACTGATGGGCACTGATGGGCAATGATACGATGCACTGATGGGCAATGATATGCTGCACTGATGGGCAATGATACACTGCACTGATGGGCAATGATGTTCTGCACTGATATGCTTCACTTATGGGCAATGGTAGGCTGCACTGATGGGCAATGATAGGCTGCACTGATGGACACTGATAGGCTGCACTGATGGACACTGATAGGCTGCACTGATGGGCAATGGTAGGCTGCACTGATGGGCAATGGTAGGCTGCACTGATGGGCAGTGGCAAGCTGCACTGACGGGAAATGATATGCTGCACTGATGGCCACTAATGAGGTGGCACTGATGGCCACAGATGAGGTGGAACTCATAAGCTGCACTGATGGGCACTGATGAGGCTGCACTGATGGGGCACTGATAGGCTGCACTGAAAGGACTGTACTGATGGGCACTGATCAGCTGCACTGATGGGCACTGATGAGGCTGCACTGATGGGCACTGGTATGCTTTAGGTTAATATTGTTAAAGTTGTTGTTAATATTTACTTTTGGAATTTAATCCTGTATAAATCATTTAACAGTGTCAATTCATGAGATAATTTACAAGGGCGTGTTTAGGGGAGGACTTAGGGGCAGGGCAGGGTAGGGGTTAAAAACAGATTAGAAATTGCTGATCAGACAATGGTAGCTTGATCCTTCTATTAAGCTTTTGCATCAGGTTTCTCAAACCTTTGCATGCCTGCGCTTTATATGATGACTAAGCCCCTCACCTTCATGACATTGTCAAAAAGGGGCCGAGCATGGGTGACCTTAAAATGATGCCCCCCTGAAAAAGTTCTGAGAAAACCCATGTTCACAGGCTGAAAGTTTGATTACTCCCCCCTGCCCCTAGGAGAAGTTTCTAGAGCTTAGGGCTTGAGGATTCAAATGTCCAGTCTGAACATTCAGCAGGGCTTAGCCAATCCATGAGAAGGTGTGCTTGTGCTAGGATGCTGTTAAATAATCTGGAGCCCTGATGAGAATGTCTGTCCCCTCCACCCATGTGGGGATGGATCTGTAAGTGGAGAGGAGAGGGCTGCCAGCCCCTAGAGCCCTATGGACTGAATGCTGGACCACTTTACAAAAGGCTGCATCTGTGGACTGTCTGTGTACCAGGATCCAGTGAGTAAAGTTTCTACCTGTTCATACTACTTCATGCTAACAATGTGTTCTGTTTTGGAGTATCCTTCATAACCCCAAATCCCCTCCCAAGTTCTATTAGCAAATAAACTTCCAAAAGACACCCAATAGACTGAATAAGGAGCCAGAGTGAATGGACAGTTGTTGCTGTGTTGCTTTGCTGTCTCTGCACAGCTGGGGAAAGAACCTGTCTAAACTAATGAAGCTTTTTCTGGGGGAGCATTACATGTACAAACATTCAATTGAAATTATCTATCTATCTATCTATCTATCTATCTATCTATCTATCTATCTATCTATCTATCTATCTACCTAAATGATTCTTCGCAATTACACAACTCTTATGCACACTGAACACCTTCAAACATGCTTCTTTTGCTTCTGATTACTCCTTTAAAGTGGTTGTATACCCACTTTTTAAAATTTTAACTACAGGTAAGCCTATAATAAGGCTTACCCGTAGTTAAAATGAATATCTCCTAAATCGTATGACGTCAGCGGCGCATACGCTGTGAATGTCCGGCTGAAGGTCCGGCAGATGGTGCCGGACCTTGCCGGTAAGAAGACTCCCGCGCGCATGTGCGGGAGTGACGTCATCACGGCTCTGGCCACTCACAGCACCGGAGACGCAAATCCGGAAGACACGCCGAGGACAAAATGTCAGCTCCCTCGGGGTGGACCGCACTGCGATACAGGGATTTCGTTCTAAGGTAAGTATTTCATAATGAGCTAGTATGCAATGCATACTAGCTCATTATGCCATTGCCTTACAGGGTTTTTTTTTTCTTTAAATCTTTTTTTTTTTTCTGAGGGTATACAACCGCTTTAACAGTGAAGGTCACTGAACATTTTCTAAAACACAAAAATGGCATGCTCTTTCCCAGCTGGGGTGTAAAGAGAGTTGTTGTAATGTGAGATATTACTAAGCATGATACCATGAGTTTGGTCTACTAAAAGCCAAATAGGCTGTTCATTTTGCATGAGAATTTTCCCCAGAGGTTCCTGATTAAGGTGAAACTCTGCTGACTTCCATCATTCAGTCATAATCAAGCAAATTGTTTTTTCATTTTCTTTGCAAATAACGTGGCATTCTTTGAAAAGTGAAATGTCACCACATTCACTTAACTCTGGGAAAAGGACTAATGCAAAATGAAGCTTCCCTATTTGCATTCAGTAAATCAATCCCCATCAGTCAGCTCTACTCAATCTTTTGT
The DNA here is from genome assembly GCA_037952925.1 of Lithobates clamitans. Lineage (NCBI taxonomy): Eukaryota > Metazoa > Chordata > Amphibia > Anura > Ranidae > Lithobates > Lithobates clamitans. The sequence goes on from JBBGZY010000022.1 coordinate 3,160,387, forward strand.
AAATGGGGAACCCCTGCATTCATTATCTTGTATCTAAACCTCATGGTACATAGAATAATAATGATCAGTAAGTTGTAGATTTCACAATGTATTAAAAATTGTCTATTGTCTTTCGGTAGGGTATGACATTATTTTACGAATCTGTTTATTTTGGTCAACTTTTCAGTGCAAGCTATTTGTTTGGTTCCTATCTTACCCACAAAACATATCACTTATCCAAGTAGACCTAAAAGTCCTAAGCCCTGCACACATGGCCTGAATAGCAGGTGGTATTGACCGGTTCATCAGAAACCGTCCAACATTTGGCCCGTGTGTACGGCAGCCGGTCCGACAGAAGGCGGCTGAATGTCTGGCTTCTGACAGAAAAAGGTCTGCCAATCTGCAATTTGATCAGCACTGTGACCGGTGTGTTCTTGGCGGGGGGGGGGGGGTCCCCCGTTAAAAACACAATAGCTCAGTGGGGAGATCGCTGTACTAACATCGGATTGATAGTACAGGATCTCCTCCCGAGCTGTTCAGTTTTTTTTCGTTTTCGTTTTCGAAAAAAATGGTAAGCCTCGTAAACACGCTTTGATTTTCGGACGACAGAACGTCTGATTTTTGTGGCATGCTAGTCTCATGTTGAAAGTGAAGAGGTTACTAACAATATGAGAATTTTCGTTTGACAGAATAAAACGTCAGAAGTGACGTAATGTGTTGAATTGCTTTGTATGTATTCTTTGGTTTCTGAGCATGCGTATTCTTGCTCTTACGTTTTTTTTTTTTAATGAAAACCATACTAATAAAATGAAAATCAGACGTTGTGTTCACATCCGACAAAAATTTTATAGTCTGCACATCCAGCTTTTGTCTGTCGAAAAAGTGAAATCGGCTGTCAAAAGCACCGTACTAACGGTAAGATTTGCAGACGATCGGCCGTCATAACACAATTGACGTCTGAAAATCAAAGCGTGTGCACCGGCCTATAGTGTGTACTAGGCTTTACCTTTGTACTGCACCGATAATACTTGTTTACTCTTGCAAATTAGTTGACAGTGTGGCAGATAAGGTTTGCAGAAGTAGTTCAAGGATAACATTATAGACCTCCAATTACCAGAGGTCCCACTTACCTAACATCAAAATTGAGAATGGACTCAACCAAATGAACATGTTCCATACCATACACCGTAATACACGGCTTAAAGGTGATTGGTAAGAGGGTTGCTCAGCCAATTTCCATCATCATGAGTGGAGTCCTGAATGGGAGCATGCCATAAGTGTTATGCAATAAAATATCCTTGCAGCTTTGTTATTTGTCTTACATAGCAGTAAAACTGACCATAAAATTGTTAAAGTGATATTAAACCCAAAAGCAAACATTTATTATATTGCAGTTTACCAATTCTTAGATATAATCAATGCATTGGGGTTGGGGTTGATTTACTAAGGGCAAAAAAAACTGTGCACTTTGGAAGTGCAGTTGCATTCATTTCCCCCAGAGCTTAGTAATTGTGGTAAAGCTTTGCTAATTTCCATCATACAAGCAAGCAAAAATTCTTTTTTTTTATTTTCCTTGCGCCTGAGTGGATATTCGTTACAAAGCGAAGCTTCACAACATTACATTTACAAAGGATAACGAGTGAAACTGCATTTACTTATATAGTTTTATTTTTCTTAAGTAAATCAACCCCAAAATTTCTTACAAGAATATTTTAGTACAGCGTGGCCAATATAATATTCCAAATAAATAAACGCCAGATGTACTGGGAAGGGGGAGTTGCAGAAAGTGGTGAGCACAGTAACTGCTTGCTGGCAGAAGTCAGACATTTTAACCACCTCAGCTCCAGAAGGTTTTTCCCCCTTCATGACCAGGCCATTTTTTTTCTATTTAGCACTGTGCTACTTTAACTGGTAATTGTGCGGTCATGCAACGCTGCAACCAAACAAAGTTTATATCTTTTTTTCACACAAATAGAACTTTCTTTTGGTAGTATTTAATCGTCATTGTTTTTTTATTATATAAACGAAAAAAGACTGAAAGTCTTGAAAAAAATATTTAAAAAAAAAAAAAAAAAAAAAACAATATTTTTTACTTTCTGCTTTTAAACATATTCAATAAAAAATTTAAAAAACTCAAATTTCTTCATAAATTTAGGCTATACTGTATTCTGCTACATGTCTTTGGTAAAAAATCCCAATAAGTATATATTGATTGGTTTGCGTGAATGTTATAGTGTTTATTAACTACAGTGCCTTGAAGAAGTATTCATACCCCTTAAAAAATTTCCACATTTTGTCATGTTACAACCAAAAACGTAAATGTATTTTATGTGATAGACCAACACAAAGTGGCACATAACTGTGAAGTGGAAGGAAAATTATAAATGGTTTTCAATTTTTTTTTACAAATAAATATTTGAAAAGTATGGCATGCATTTGTATTCAGCCCCCCTGAGTCAATACTTTGTAGAAATACCTTTCACTGCAACTACAGTTGCACGTCTTTTTGGGTATGTCTCTACCAGCTTTGCACATCTAAAGAGTGACATATTTGCCCATTCTTCTTTGCAAAATAGCTCAGGCTCTATCAGATTGAATGGAGAGCATCTGTGAACAGCAATTTTCAAGTCTTGCCACAGATTCTCAATTGGATTTAGGTCTGGACTTTGACTGGGCCATTCTAACATATGAATATGCTTTGATCTAAACCATTCCAGTGTAGCTCTGGCTGTATGTTTAGGGTCATTGTCCTGCTGGAAGATGAACCCCCGCCCCAGTCTCAAATAGCATAGCCTTCCAAATAAAACCACATTCTCTGTTACAGTTATAGACTGTAGATAGGAAACAGTGGTGTTCTCGCTTCACCACTAGACTGCTGACTGAACAATGAATCTGCAGCAGGAGACTGGAGACTGATGTGGTCATCTCTCTGCTCTGATCAATCAATCAACTTGGATGCAACCAGCCTGCCAGATTCACATGCGATTGTCGCAAGTGGCTGCTATAGCTGCTAGCGATAATCACTGTCTTTTCTCAGTGCGGGTGGCTTGCCCTGCCCTCATCGCCCCCTCACCGGGAGAAAACAATGGACCGGCAGAAGTGATTCCCGCATCAACATTGTCTGTGTTGATGGGGGAATCAAGCGAATTTCAGGCTGCAGGATAGATATTTGTTTTGTGTATGGATGGCCTTAAAATATATATAGGAATACCAAGAAAGTATAATAAAGGTAATAATAAGAATAAAAAAGTACATTGCTTCTGACATGTCAAATCATCCATGACTCTTGGGGACTGAGTTGGAGAGATCTCTGTACCTGATTTCCAAATCCAACAGTCAGTGTTGGGGAAATCAGCATTCATGCTGTATTTGCATTAGTATAAGTAAAATGATTGCCTCAAAGCAAAAAATTAGTTTTAAGCATTAGATTCTGTAACAATATCCTGCAGATACCTTTCTTCATATTAGGGAAGCAAACATCTAAGTGGCAATTTTAAACTGATTGTGATGCCCAAGCCTAAAATTGGTCCCTGTGCAGTCTTATTTATTCCCGAAAAGCCTTTGCAGATGGTAGGCTGCTAATGTTTGCTATAATAATGAATAAATGAAATAGTTTTGTCTTATTTGTGCAGATTATGATAGAAATTTTAATTTCTTCTTCCTATAAAAATTACAATTTTTTCCTTCTCAGGCTCTTGCAGCAAAGATTTTCAGTTTAATGCAACAGTTTGGTCTAATGTAATGATTGGTAACGCTTAGGAAAAGAACTGTTTTCTTGTTTTGCTTCCCACTTTGTTTCCAAAGGAACATAAATGATCAGTAAAATAAATGTACTAATTTAATTTTCTCTTAGTTGCTGAGAACACTTTATGGAAAGCCATAAACAAAAACAAAAAAATGACTGACTCAAGTAATAACAATGTTCCAAAAACACAGTTTTAATGTAGTAAATGAAGAGCAGAAGAACTATAGAGTGAACCAGTAGGAAAAAGAACAAATAAAATCCTATGGGCTTCATTCACAAAACCATCTCGCATACGGTATGTAGGTGTCCAGACACATTGAGGGTTATTTACAAAAGGCAAATCCACTTTGCACTACAAGTGCAAACTACAAGTGCAAAGTGCACTTGGAAGTGCAGTCATTGTAGATCCGAGGGGGACATGCAAGGAAAATAAAAAAAAAAGCATTTTAGCTTGCACATGATTGGATGATAAAATCAGCAGAGCTTCCCCCCTCATTTCAGATCTACCCCTCCAAAAAAATTCCCTTTTTTTAGTTAAAAAATAAGACAACAGTAAAGTTAGCACAATTTTTTTCTAATGTATATATATATATATATATATATATATATATATATAATGTATAAAGATAATGTTACGCCGAGTAAATTGATACCCAACATGTCACGCTTCAAAGTTGCGCCCGCACGTGGAATGGCGACAAACTTTTACCCTTAACAATCTCCATAGGTGACATTTAAAAAATTCTACAGGTTGCATGTTTTGAGTTACAGAGGAAGTCTAGAGCTTGAATTATTGCTCTTGCTCTAATGATCACAGCGATACATCACATGTGTAGTTTGAACACTAATTTTATATGCGGGCGCTGCTCATGTATGCATTCGCTTCTGCAAACATGCTCGGCGGGTCGGGGCGCATTAAAAAAAAAATCTCCTATTTATTTTACCTTTTATTTTTAATATTTATACTGTGCTTTTAAAAAAAAAAAAACGGGTCACTTTTATTCCTATTACAAGGAATGTAAACATCCCTTGTAATAGAAGAAAAGCATGACAGAACCTCTTAAATATGAGATCTGGTGTCAAAAAGACCTCAGAACTCATATTTACACTAAAATGCAATAAAAAAAAAAAATGTCCCTTTAAGAGCATTGGGCGGAAGTGACGTTTTGACGTCGCTTCCACCCTGCAATGATATGAAGACGGGTGGGGGCTATCTTCCCCTCACTCGTCTTAATGCAGCCTAAGTAGAGGATCCGATCGCCTCCACCACTACCGACGGCTCCGGTAAGCGGCGGAGGGCAGCGGAGAGCGGCGGGAGGGGGGCCCTCTCCCGCCGGTGATAAAAGTGATCTTGCGGTGAATCCACCGGAGACCACTTTTATCTTGAACTAGACCGCTACCATAACAGCGGTATTCCTCTTCAAAATAGCGACGTAAAATGTGCCGGGTGGTCCGTAAGTGGTTAACAACCAGCTAATTACAGCCTGTGTTAAGGATGCCAGCTACTGCCAGCGGTAAATTACCGCAGGCTTTTACTACAAAAATATTGCATGACTAACAGTTTCTAAAAACAATTTAGTAAAAAGCCCAACCTAAAGGTAATCATATTCTAGATCTAGAACTGACAAATCGGGATAGACTGTCTGATGTTGAGGTGGAAGAGAATTTGGGTTCTAATGACCACCAGTGCTTTGGTTTGATATTAAACACGAACTGAAAAATCACATACAATAACAAACGTTTTAGATTTCAAAAGGACACATTTTGTTGAAATGGGTACATTTCAAAAAAATTAATTGAAAGGTTGGAGTAAAATGACAGGAGTAAGTGATCAGTGGGCACTATTAACCTCCCTGGCAGTATAATTATTTCAGATTTTGGGTCTCAAAGCGGTACAATTATTTTGCATAGAAATTTGGCGTTTTATATTGTAGGCCTGTAATTCTTAGCAATAACACACTAAAATCTGTCCACCAATCTAGTCTAGTAGATATCCCAGGTATGATGAAGTTTGAAACACAAAATCATAAATTATAATATAATAAATAAATATAAATAATTTTTAAAAATAATACAATAATAATAAAATACATTTCCCCACGATTCACTGTCGCTCAATTCTGCAAGTGTTCTAATTTACTATTGCTGTTTTCTAGCTGTCTAAAGCCACTTTTGACGTAAAGGGAGACTTTTTGGTTGCTATGGACAATCTCAAGTTTCCAGGCAGAAAGAACAGTATATATAATATAAAACTGCATGCAGGGCATCGGACAAAGCATTGGGGGCAAAAGGGATGTGAAATGATTTCATACAGTACTGTAATCTGTAAGAACAGTACTGTATGTGTTATGATTTTTACAGTTTTTTGAATTTGCTGCCAGGCTCCGCCCCAGTGCGTCGCAATGCTTGCAGGGAACAGAGCCCGGCGCAGAGAGGCTTCAGGAGGAGGACACAGCCCGCAGACACAGCTGGGGGGCATCACAGGATCCTGGGGACAAGGTATGTATACCGCACCAGGATCCTGCAATGCAATCCCGAGTGTGGCTTGGGGTTACCGCTAAAGGTGCTGAAATTCAACCCTGAGCCACACTCGGGAATACCGTCAAGGAGGCTACAGTCTACCATCAGAGCAAGACATAGTGGGCCACATGTGGCCCGCGGGCCAGCGGTTGGGCACCCCTGGTATATAGGATTAAAGGAAACAGGACTTGTAACTGACAGAGAAAAGTATAAAAATAGACAAAAGGAGGCCAAACACGTTATCAGGGCTGCCAAAGCACATAAAGAGGAAGAAATAGCTAAATCTATTAGGAAAGGAGATAAAACCTTTTTTTAGGTTCATTAGTGATAGAAGGAAAAATTACAATGATATCACTAAAATGAAAACTGGGCACTACACATATGTTGAGGGAGACCTGGATGTATCAAACCATTTAACCACTTAAAGTGATTGTAAAGCTTCAAGTTTTTTGTTTTTTTTTTACATAACAAACATGTCATACTTACCTCCACTGTGCAGTTCGTTTTGCACAGAGTAGCCCCAATCATTCTCTTCTGGGGTCCCCCCGCAGTGCTGGCGAATCCGCCACAGAGATCACTTTTATCTGAAAGCAGACTGCCCGCTCTTGAAGAGGATAGCGGGTTTATGGCAGCTAGCTGCTGCCATAACAACGATATTCCCTTCAAACAGCCGACGTATAACGACGGCAGGTGGTCGGCAAGTGGTTAAACAATCACTTCTGTTCAGTGTTCTCAGAAATAAATTGCACTAACTATAACAAGTTTGGGAATCCTATTGGTTCTAGCACTGAGAGGTCAGTTTCAGGATTTCTGGAGACAAAGGTTAAAGCTTAATAGCTTAATGGACCCTGATGGTATTCATCTCAGAGTACTAAGAGAACTTTGAGGTATATTTGTTGAACCATTAATTGATCTTTTTGTCTTTAAAACAGAACAATAAAATATAGTTACATATAAAGTATATGCATAGCAAATGTCGAATATGCTAGACAATATTATAAGTGATTATTTCAATTAGACATCCCTTATATAACATACTATAACGTGAAACACTAATTGACTCAGAAACCATAGTAGGTAATATAACTTTCATGGTATAATATACACATATAAGCTCTCTTCTCATGATTTCCATTTGATGTTAGTGGAGGTGTTGGAGGACCAATTGCATGTAATAGAGGGTCACCGAGTTAACTGCAAGTTTCATGGGGCTGTAGGCACTGATCCCAGATCTTGTTGTATTTTGACAGGCAGCCTCTATGAGAATATATGAGTTTCTTATAGGGTAGGCTGTTGTTCACTTCTACTATCCAGTTATTAAACTCGGGTGGGTTAGCTCTCATCTATTGCCTGGCTATTACTTTCCACGGAGAGAACAGAGTCTCGTTTAGGAAAAGTTTAGTAAATTTCTCCATATCTGGTTCTGTGAATATACCCAGAAGGTACAGTTTGGGGTGCAGTGTTAGGGGGGGAGCCCATAGTGTCATGCAGGAACTGGACTACTTGTGTCCAGAAACCTTGGGCTTTTGGGCAACTCCATTAAGTGATAAAATGTTCCTATTTCTTGGTCACACATCGGCCAGTTGGCGGATTCATTGCATTTGTACCTAGATATTCAGAGTGGCACAAGATATGCTCATTGTAATATATAAATCTGGGTTAGACGGTCAGAAAGTTTAGGTGACACTAGTTTGCTGGTGTTCAGGGCTTCACTCCACTCTTCATCCTCCGTAGTTCCCATATCTCCCTCCTACCTAGCCTTCAATGCATACGCTTATGAGGAAGACTGGGGGAGTAGCAGCATGTTGTAGAAAATATATATCAGTTTTTTGGGATCAGGACTTCTAATCACTTCCATAAGAGGATTATTGTCCAATTGGGGGTTGATAGAGGGGAATTGTGCTCTAAAAGCAAAATGGATTTGTAAGTACCTGAAGAACATTTGGTTTGGTAACTCGAATTTGGTTTTCAATCTGTCGAAAGTTTTTAGTTCCCCGTTATGAATAAGGTGAGACAAATAAAACACTCCCCTGGAGCTTCACAGCTCCATATCTGGAATTAAACAGAATTCAGAGAGAGCTGTATTATGCCAAAGTGGGGTGTAATCATGTGTGTGAGATTGTCTGACATGATGTTCCATACACGCCTGTAGTGGTAGAGTAGTGATTTTTGATCTCCCAGCATCTCTGCACCCTTTACTCCCCTCATGACTGCTAAAAAGAGATCTGCTGTTGAGTGTGACCATTTGGGGCATAGAGAGTTCAGGAACCTAGTCCAGTTGATTTTGTCTGTGGAATGTGGATGTGGAATAACTGTGACAGTTGTGCACCTAAATAGTTCATGTTGGAATCTGGCAGAACCGCCCCTCCGAGATCTGTGGGATTTTTCAATTTGTACCAGGGCAGTTTATGCCTGCTATCACCTCAAATAAATGGTTTAAGTATCACTTCCATTGCTTTGAAATGCCTAACTACCAAATACACCAGGGAGTGCCAAATCATGTACAGAATTTTGGGCAGTAGCACCATTTTCACAAGATGTATTCGTCCCATGACCCCTATAGGTAACCGGGCCCACAGTTGAGTTTTATATTTAAGCATCTCAAATAGGGGTGTTATATTAAGCGAAATGTAGTCAGTTGGGGCATGAGTGGTTCGTATTCCTAGGTATTTGATCTGGTCCACCTTTTGTAAGGGTAAATTGGCCTGTACTTGTGTCAGTGGGAAGCTGTCCAGGGGAAGTATTTGGGATTTGTCCCAATTAATTCTGAGACCAGAAAAGGAAACAAAGCGTTCTGTCAAATCCAGCGCAGTGGGCAGGGACTTGGTTGAATCATCTAGATGAAGCAGGGTGTCATCGGCATAGGTACTGATCTTTTCTGCTATGGGCCCAATTCTTAGTCCTACTATGTCAGGGTGTGAGCATATTGCTATCGCAAGTGATTGTGCCGCAAGTACATATAGCAGTGGGGATAGAGGGCATCCCCATCGTGTGCCCCTAGTGAGCGGAAACTGTTCGGAAGTCAACCCGTTTGCCAATACTCTAGCTGCACCCACTTTATAAATCTAGGCCCAAGGCCAAATTTTTCCAGGCAAGTCCATAGATAGCGTCACTCGACAGAGCGACAACCACTTTGGAACCAGCATTATCATGGGAGGTCTGGAGGTTAATAAATAGTCTCCTAAGGTTAAAAGAGGTCCTTGTTTATCAAGGACAAAATTACTTTGTTAAGGCGGATGGCAAGGATCTTTGCCAAGATCTTGACATTTAACTGAGTAAAGAGATGGGGCGATATGTTTCTCGGAAACTCTGCTCCTTGCCAGTTTTAGGGATTAGCACAAGCCTTCTGGTGGAATTGGGTAAATTTAATGCTTCAAATATATGGTTATACAGTGATAGAAGTTTTGGGACAAGAAATTCTGAGTATGAGGAATAAAGTTCTATAGGGAGCCCATCTGAGCCCAGAGATTTAGAACGGGGGAACTTGGCTATGGATTCGGCTATCTCCTCTGTCATTAGTGGTGCCTCTCATTCTGCGGCTTGTTCCTCGGTAAGTTGAGGAAAGTGCATTTCAGTAAGAAATGATTCCATTAAGGATACATCATCAGAGACTGTCGTGGTATATAGTGTGGCAAAAAATTCCCTGAATAGCGCAGTGACCTGACTAGGTTCAGTCACCAGTCCACCGCCAGGAGAGCAAAGTGAAATCACCACCAGTGGCCTCTCCTCACAATGTACCAGATAGGCCCGAAGCTTCCCTGCTCTTTCCCTGTGTTCGAATAGTTTTTGCTTATGAAAGAATAATTTACGCTTAGACTTTTCGTACTGTATTTGTACGACTACCCAAGAATGTAGTTGAATACTGTGCGCCCTGTCCTCCGCATGGTCGTCTATAAAGGATCTCTCTTGCAGATAACAAGTCGGCCGTCCCCTGGGTCAGGGCGGTCTCTGAGGTCCTTTTCAGGTAGATTAGGGGTAGATCTAATATGAACCTTAAAGGAATCCCATACTACAGTCAGAGAGGCAGTCCCGTCATTGTCCAGTAAATACTGTCCCCAGTCTATTTGTGGCCGTCATCCTCAGGTAGCAATGTAAGCCAAAAGGGATTCAGATGCCACGTGGCTGGAGGATGGTTGGGCTGTTGTGTCAATGTGGCCCAGTAGGGACTGTGATCTGAGAGGGACCTTGGGGAGAAACCTGTGTCCTGTAATCTGGGTAGAAGAGAGTGGGAAATAAGGATGAAGTCTATTCTGGACAGTGATGTAAGGGGGATAAGCAGGAGAATGCCTGGTCCATTGGATTTTTAGATCTCTATGTATCAACAAGGTAAAAGTCAGCGATTAGCCTGGCAAGTCGTGTTGACTGGGGTGGGGGTTGTGCTGGAGGGGTTGTGTATAGTTTATCTATGCAAGGATTGAGGGTCATATTAAAGTCACCCAGCCAGACAGCCAATACTGAGGGGAATAATGCCATGAAGCTGAAACAATCAGTCAAAATGGTGGAGGTAAATGGTGGAAGTACATAAATTACCAATATCAGTATTGGGTCCCCATATATGGCTGCATATAAAGACACATATCTTCCCAATGACTCAACCTCAGAACCACGGAGCTCAAAATTAGTGGCTTTTACTACGAGGACAGAAACTCCTCAAGAATGAGTGGTGTGGAGTGGTAAGCCTAGCCTATCCAGGGGCACTTGAGTGGCTTCTGTATTCGTTCCTCGGCAGGGTTTCTACTAGGAATATTACATCCACATGTTGTTTTAAGAAAGGAGAATATAGCAGATCTCTTAATTTTATCTCTCATACCTCGGACTTTCCAAGTGAGGAATTTCAGATCAGGTCATTAGTCAAACAAGAAAAATTGTGGAGCTTCATGGTTCTTGGTGCCCCGTCACCTCTCACAGGTGTGTGGGTGAATCGTGGAGAGGAAATTCTCATCAATAAAGCAGATTTTACATAGTACCCAAAATATCTGACCTTTACATAGCATATCAATGTGCCTAGTAACAACTTATATAAAATTACAAAATATAAACCCCCCCTCCCCGCCCTGCACTGTGACCAACCAACTTGTGTGGGCATATAACCCAAACTTCCAATAATTATTCACCATTGTCCAACCTGTGAAAAAAGCATAGTATTGCAACAGTGAACATAAAGCATTAACTAATGCTTGCATGACAGGGCAAAAGGTGCATGGGAAGGATACAGAATGCAGTGTACTGATCATTACATTCCCAGACAGGCCAAGTCTCCCGCATTTCAGCTGCGGCTCCCTGGCACCCAAAAGCACCACGCAATATCTCAGCTACAGGGGAGGGGTGGCATATGGAGGAACCGATGTGTCCATTTCTCTCCTATAGCCGCTGAATACCCGCTTCTCCTCTGCCTCCTGCAGGCATCCTGCAGCGGCAGGAGAGAAATGGACACATCGGTTGCTTCATATGCTGCCCCCTCCTACCCACTGGAGGACCTTTAGGGGTCGCTATTTCACCCCAATTATGCTGCAGGGGATCTGTGCAGGCACCTGTATGAATATCTATGCAACCAGGGCTTCCTTTGCTTTCTCCCCGGGAGCAGTGCAGTAGAGCTTTTTCCCATTTGTATAGCCTCCTGTGGCTGTCAGACCCGATGGTCTCTCCCAGCCGGCAGTTTCTCCATGGGCTGACTGAGCTGAGGGGGTGGATGGAGTGTGGCCATCTTCACGTACTTGCAGAGGTGGTTGCATGGTAGAGGACTGGGAGGAGTAACATACATGGTGACCCCGGGAGGCTTCACCTCCAGCAATATGGTAAGTGACTCCTGCATCAATTCTCTCCATCTGCAATACTTCAGCTCCCTAATGTGGTCATTACACTTCATGCTGCTCACTGCTCCTTCCCTTACTGTGCCCTACATATATTGCCAGTGCTCTATGCTCCCCCCTGTATACTACTCCCCCCTAAACTACCCATTGCTCCCCCCTGTATACTACTCCCCCCTAAACTACTCATCGCTCTCCCCCCACTGTATACTGCCCACCAGTGGCGGTGCGTCCATTAAGAGTGCATGGGCACGGCCCCTCTCTCCAGCCACCCCCCCAATGTAAAATGAATAATGAATGAATGAAGAATGAAGGATTTGTAGAGTGCTGCAAATGCGAACTGAATCGCCTCAAGGCGCTAGAATGCGTTCTCTGTTATGGCGTTCTCTGAATAGATTCATACATTGCTTGAATCTATACATGGCTGCTGTAGCCACCCCCAATTCAGGCATCCGGCTCCTTTTCGGATGTTGGGCGCCTGAATTACAACAAAGGTGGTGTTTTTTTGAAGTACCTGATTAGAGCCATATGCTCTAATAGGCTTAAAAAAGGTGAACTGAGAGTGCAGAACATTGTGCTCGCAGTTCACCCAGGTGACTTAGAACAGCGAATGAATATTCGCTTTTCTAACACTGAACCACCTCTTCACCAATCAGAAGGTCTAATACCGGTCACCTGATTGGCTAAAGGCAGAGGCGATCCCATTGGTTGTCTAGCAGAACAGGAAGAAGAGATGCAGGGAGGACACAGGAGCCATTGCCTGACCTGTGCTACCCGTCCCACAGCTCACCTCGCCTGACCTGCCACCACGATGGGGTAAGTGCCGGGCAGACAGTGGGCAGGCGAGAGGGCAGGCACAGTGACTGCATATTATGGGCACAGGGGCTGCATATGATGGGCACAGTTGACTGCATATGATGGGCACAGTGGCTGCATATTATGGGCACAGTTTGGCTGCATATGATGGACACAGTTGACTGCATATGATGGGCACATTGGCTGGATATGATGGGCACAGTTGGCTGCATATTATAGGCACAGTTGGCTGCATATAATGGGCACAGTGCCTGCATATGATGGGCACAATTGGGTGCATTTGCTGGGCACAGTTGGCTGCATTTGCTGGACACAGTTGGCTGCATATGATGGGCACATTGGCTGCATTTGATGGGCACAGTTGGCTGCATTTGCTTGGCACAGTTGGCTGCATATGATGGGCACAGTGGCTGCATTTAATGGCACAGTGGCTGCAATTGAGGTTTTTGTTTCAGCGCGCACCCCCCAAAAAAATGTTGCGCACCAGCCGCCACTGCTGCCCACTGCAATCCCCATATACTGCTCACTGCACCCCCCACTGTATACTGCCCACTGCCATCCCCTTATACTGCTCACTGCCCCCCCCCCACTGTATACTGCCCACTGCTATACCTTTATACTGCACACTGCCCACTGCCATCCCCATATAATGCTCACTGCTCCCCCGCTGCATACTGCCCACTGCCATCCCTCTATAGTGCTCACTGCCCCCCCCTACTGTATACTGCCCACTGCAATACCCATATACTTCTCACTGCTCTCTCCCCCACTGTATACTGCCCACTGCCATCTCCATATGCTGCTCACTGCCCCCCTACTGTATACTGCCCACTGCCATTCCCATATAATGCCCACTGCTCCCCCCCACTGTATACTGGCCACCGCCATCCCCATATACTGCTCACTGTTCTCCCCTGTATACTGCTCACTGCTCTGCTCCACTGTATAATTATTCCATTTAATTTGATCATCCTCTAGTTGTGTTAAATTGGTGGGGGGGGGGCGCTAAGAGCGCTGAGCGCCACCTCCCTGAAATTAGTTTTTGGAGGTTGGGATGTGTGCATTCCGTTGCATGTTGCATAGTACATTGGGTGGGGCGAACCTTTGCTGTTTAAACACATTATAGGACTGTGCCCACTCCTTGAGGTGGGCTCTGTGGTGGTTTATTTCCTTCTGCCAGGAAGGGCTGAAAACTGGGTGAATGTCTTTATTAGGATAATCAGAGTAGTCTGACCCTACAACGATAGGAGGTTTCCAGAGTCATCTTAGGCATTCAGGTGTATGTTGATTATTCCAAATATTGAGCAACAATGACCTCTAGTGGCGGCTTCAAAGTAGCAGCAGTGACATTCTGCCTAAGTGTGTATCTGCAGGGCCAATGCTCAGGTTAAAAGCAATCCTACTTCTTAGGTATACTGACACAGGAACGTAAGTGCTTTATACCATCAATTATAAAGGGAAAGAGGTCAAGGACTAATCCTGCAGGATAGGGAGAGGAGTGAAGATGGGAAGGGAAATCAGCTCTGAGAGGCTAGAGTAATGCAGGAGAAAAATGAAAGTATGAAATTACTTATCTGTGGGCTTCTCTCTGCTCAAGCCAGGTGATAGCTGCTTTCAGATCTTTAAAGAAATTAACTTTATCATCGCCTTCCACCCTGAGACGAGAAGGGAAACGCATTGCATATTTAATATGTTTGATGCGGAGGCGTCGTTTGGCTTCTGTGAAGCTCTTACGTCTGAGTTGCACGTATGCTGAGAAATCAGGGAAGACAGTGATCATCTTATTGCCAAAAGGGATGTTGCCCTTCTCTCTGCTTAAACGCAGGATGGTGTCTCTATCTCTGTAGTTGAGAAACTTTGCAATAAACGTGCTGGCCGGTGCACCAACTGGTGGTGTTCTTCCTGACATGCGGTTGGCTCTTTCAGCGACAAACATGGGGGAGAATGCCTCCTTACCATACATGTTGCAAAGTAGCTTCTCCAGGAATGCAGGGGGATCCGCTCCCTCAACTCCCTCAGGCAGACCGATAATTCTCAGATTGCTTGGGCGGGGCATATTCTCCATATTATCTTGCTTCTGTAGCAGGTGACTCACTTGCAATTGCATGGAGTCTGAGGTGTTCTGGAGTAGGGGGAAGGGAGTCCCCCACATTGCTCAAACGGGTCTCCGCTTCTGTGAATCTATCCCTGAGCTTCTGGAAATCTTGTCTCACCAGTGAGAGATCAACTTTACCATCTTGGCAGTCAGGGTGGTTTGGCAGGCTGTGATGGCTTCTTGGCAGGCTGTGAGGGTCTCCAGCACTCTCACTGTGTCAGCTCCTGCAGACGCTCCCTCCCCCAGTGTAGCACTGCCATCTTGCTCTGGGGGGGGGGCCTTATCCTGTCAGCAATATTTATCTAGTTTCGCCGCCGTTTCCGTGTTTTTCTTCGGTGAGTACATGCTCCAGAAAGGTACCGGGTGGAGTGGCAGCTGGAATCGGGTGGTTAGTGGTTGTCAGGGTCCCAGGATAAGTGATACAGGATGTGGTGCCGGCGGAGCTCAGATCACCAGCATCCTACTTCATGCAGCTCCAGGCCATGCCCCCCCATTAACTGATATTTTTAATCAATCTCTTCTAACAGTTGAAGTTCCCCATGACTGTTGTATAGCTAATATTGTACCTATACACAAGAAGGGTAGCAAGTTAGAAGCTGGCAATTACAGGCCAGGGAGTTTAACATCAGTTTTAGTCAAGTTAATGGAATCACTCCTGAAAAGAAGAATCATTGATCACTTGCTGGACCCAAAGCAATATGGCTTTACTGAGGGCAGATCATTTCAGACTCTGATTGAATTTTGTTGACTGTATTACTCTGATTTAATTTTTTAACTATATTTACAATGTTTTGGACCAGGATGGTGCTGAGGACAAAGCATAATTTGATTTCAGCAAGACATTTAATACAGTTCCACATACAGTATTGATTTAATACAAAAGTTGTACAAGCTAGGACTGGTTCAGTGGATAAGCAGTTGGCTAAAGGATAGATACCAGAGAGTGGTTGTAAATGGGGTTCACTCAGAACAGAGAGCTGTCACTAGCGGTGTACCACAAGGCTCTGTACTAGGTCCTGTTATATTTAATCTATATGTAAGTGATATAACTAAAGGTTTGTAGGACAAGGTATGTCTTTTTTCTAATGACACAAAGGTGTGTAATAGGGTTGATATCCCTGGAGGTGTCTGTAACAAGGAACATGATTTGACATTTGAAATAATACACCTAGGGAAAAATAATTCCTTGAGAGAGTACAACATTAGGGGTACAGCATTGGCCAGCACTACAGAAGAAAAAGATTTGGGGGTACTTTTTTTCAAATGATTGCACAATGGCCAAACAGTGTGACCAGGCAGTGGGAAAAGCTAATAGAATTCTATTATGCATCACTAGTGGGATTCCCAGCAGGAGGAAGGAGGTCCTGTTTCCCCTATATGGATCTTTAATGAGATTTCATTTAGAATACCGTGTCCAGTTCTGGAGACCTTACTTACAGAAAGACATTGAAAAAATAGAACAAGTCCAGAGACGTAGTAAAAATGGTGAGAGGTCTGAGAGATAAAACATATCGACATCAACTTCAGAAACGTTATATGTACAGTCTGGAGTAAAGAAGGGAAAGGGGAGACATGATTAAAACCTTTAAATGCATCCAGGGGGTGAATAAGGTTCAGGAGGGCAGTTTTTTCAATATGAAACCAAAATCAAGAGCACGGGGACATAACCTCAAACTAACTGGGGTAAAGTTCAAAACTAACCTTAAAAAGTATTATTTTAATGAAAGGGTAGTTGATGCTTAAAATAAACTACCAGCAGAGGTAGTGAGACAGTCAACAGTAAATGACTTCAAACATGCTTAGGACAAACATAAATCTATACTCAGATAAAAAAAAAAAAAAAAAAAAAAAATGGACGTGACGGACTACTCAGGCTTTTTCTGCCGTAACTTTTTTATGTTTCTATGTATACACAGTTTGTACTCATATTTAAAGTATTTCTAAACCAAAAACAAAAAATGTAAAATATTGCAGTTTACTCCTGGTGTGATGGCTGCATTTGTTTTCTTTTTTTTTCCAAACCTCTTTTACTTTATTTTCACCTAGTAACCTTGCAAACAACACACTTCTTGTCCCAGAGTAGCTATATCATGGCTCCACTGCTCCAGGGAGTCATGGTTATCCCCCCAGGCTACTCTCCTGATATGGATTACAAACATGTCCATATCTGTTCTTTTCCATTACATTGGGAGCAGGGTCGTTGGTATTTTACAGAAGATACCTAGGAAGGAAGATATTTTTCGGTAAAGTATATGTGAACCTTTACTTTGAAAAACAATCAATTCAGTTTGAAATAGAAATGAAAGGCAAAACATTTCTGTATATATTTTTGTAATGTAATTTTCAATATATTAACCTCTTGACACCCAAGCATCGCATACAGTATGTGCGGCGGCAAAGAGGGTGGGCTTTAGCTCCCACATAATGCACATACGCATCTATGGATGGCTTAATGATGATTAATGATCAGGGACTGATGGAATCGGCTCCCGGTCATGTAACCACTGTGACAGCTAATCACAGTTATGCAGACCTTCCCACAACCTGGGTTATAATCCAGTTAAAGGAACTCCGGGGCTACTGGTAAGGGTTTAAAAAACCTTCTTTGAGGCAAATATAAGAGTTGCTCCTGATGACCTCTGCAAATTTGAGTTTCCTGACTGTCATGAGGACACTGAAACAACCATGCAGACAAGCCCTTCCGACATTTCTCACACTTTCCTGATCTTCATATTTTTGTTGGTCAATGACTTGGAAAGTATTGAAGCCACAGGGTCATCATAACAACCATGTAATTAGCATTTTCAAAAGCAGATCAGCAATGGCTACCCCCATATTTCTCTTTAGAAATTAAAACTAGGTGAAATCTGTACATATTCACAAATCATGTAACAGTTTCAGGCTTGCTGGTGACAAATTGATAACTTTAGCATTTCACTATAGGGCAATAAGGAACCTTCTGACAAGTATAAAAATATCTGTGCTTTCAGGTGTTAATTGTTCCTTTTTTTCTAGGCAGTTTTATGCATAAACAACAGATGTGTCTATACGCTTAAGGGAGATTTACAATGCAGACTATTCAAAAACAATAGCATATTGAAGTGGGAAAAGAAAACATTGAACTTTGTTCTGAAAATGTATTGTCATGTGAAATCATTAATCAGACAATTGGCCATATGGGTTAGGGAAATGGCATGTCTTACACTGGCCTTTTGTTTTTGTTTAGTTTGTATACTTTTGTAATGTATTGTATTGTACCAACTTATTAACCCATGAACTATACTAGTATAGCATTTTAAACATACACCCTGAAAGATAACAAGCTTATAGGAACTCACCTGCATTTATAAATTACAGCTGCTGAAGCCACTTCAAGCAGGATTTACAACAAAGATTTACAGAGCTTCCTTCTCAAAACACATGCCCACTGCTGAAAAAAATGACCGGACCTTTTCCCACCACTGTTAGGAATACATTTAGCTTATCTGCCCAAAAAAGAAGATTTCCTCATCAATGAATAAAGTTTGGAAAGCAAAGTTATATGTCTGTTAACTGGAGCTCCCTGCTTTATAATGACTGAATCTTATTGAGCATTTGGGATTCCCAGGGATTCCAATGACTCAAGCTTTATGTATTTTTATTATTATTATTTTTTTTAATTGCTTCCTGAGGTAATTAATCATTCACAAAAAAACAAGTACAACCCCAGAAATCTACATTCCAGTTACAACTGCATTTTGGTGCATTGGGTTTTTAATGCATAGGACTGTGCAGGTGAAAGCTGGTTGTTGAAGAGTGCTTTCTGAATTGGTGAGGCTGTACGAGTTAATATTCATAATAAACACATGCACATAATATATCAGTAATGTTTTTATGCACAGCCACTTATCCCTGCAGGTATGCTTTTCCAAAGAAGAGTCTAAATTAAAACAGGTTGGACTATTAAAAAATGCACGGGTGTAAATGGTACCATTGAAAACAGTAGTCAGATCTCATCAGTACTATAATGTATAATAGCCTCATATATTTTATGAAATTGAGCACTTCACTACCATAGAGCCATTTTTGCCATTAGACAAGGTGAAGATTTTCTCTAAGGTAGTGCCTTCTAGGCTTGGTATATACAAGGGTATCACCATAGCCTGCCTTATAGTCCCCAGCCACCTCCTATTAGTTTTTAATTAAAAAGTAGCAATGCAGCAGTTGTGTACCGTATAATTGTATTTTTTATGAAACAGTATAATATTACTCAGCTTTTTTTGTGAATAAAACATCCCAGTCACACTGCATAACCAGCAGCAGGGCCAGATTAACGTTGGGGCTATTGGAGCCGCAGCTCCAAGCCCCTACCATAATATCGGCCCAATAAACTGTGTTCTGCCCTCACTACACATGGCTGAGGTATAATTAGGCAGACAGCTAACTCTCCTCCCTTAACAACTCATTGAGGCAGGAGCTAGGTCCTTTTTTTTCAACTTTTATTGTAGGGAAGTTAGAGTAAAACTACAAATAAAAGAAATAACATTCAATCAGTATACACAATGTACAACATATACAGTCCTAACACACTAGTCTTACTAGGTAAAGGGGTTATAAACATACCGGAGATATTTCTGTTAGGCTGACATTAGATTTGCAGCTGAGTAGGTGTGGAGTCCTCTGGAGAGGAGGCATGGATGAAGAAGGAAGATGGCTACTGGAGGCTGTCTCTCTGACCTCATGGACAAGCCCACAGGAATTATGGGATGCTACGGTGGCTTTTAAGCAACAATCTGCCTACCTTCAGTAAATTATTCACAGATACTAGATGGTGATATTACAATTTACTTTACATAGCATTAGCATATTCAACAATTAACAGAGGAACATAAGAAACACTTTCTGAAGGCATGAAACACTGAGACTAGACACAATTACCGGCCACCAACCACACAGCTGCTACATTGCCTTGCAGACGCCAGACAGCTGCATTATAGGCCCAATACAGACAGTGAGCCGGCCACTACATACATTGCCTTGGTTGCAGAACATTGCACTGCATAGCCTCTTGCAGAGTGGTACCAGTGCGCAGAGGCTGAGCGTACTCCTCCCTTGGAGTCCAACACACACACACTTCCCCGTGGGGTGGAGATTGATGTCCCGGCTGGTGTGACATCATCCAGAAGCCGGCCCGGGAAGCCAGATGGATAGGAGTGCGGGCAGCGCTGTGAGCAAGGAGGAGGAAGCAGGACTGACTGTACAACAACTGCAATAAGCTCTGCATGGGGCTGGGGAAGTCGGGCATCTGATAAGTTGCTACCCTTTTGTGTACTGTACTGGCTGAAGTGGGTTAACCCTTGGGGAGGGTGGGGGTCTATCAGTGCAGCTCAGCAGTGCCACCTATCAGTGCCCATTAGTGCAGCTCATCAGTGCCACCTACCAGCACCAGTGCCACCTATCAGTGCCCATCAGTGCCACCTGTCAATGCCGCCTATCAGTGCACATCGGTTCAGCTCATCAGTGCTGCCTATCAGTGCCACTTATCAGTGCAGCTCATCTGTCACCTGTCAGAGCCCAGTAGTGCAGCTCATCAGTGCTATCTATCAGTGCCAGTGTCACCTATCAGTGTCCAGCAGTGCAGCTCATCAGTGCCCCTATCAGTGCTGCCTATCAGTACAGCACATCAGTGCCCATCAGTGCTGCCTATAAATGCCCATCAGTGCCGCATATTAGTGCTGCCTAATTAGTGCCCATAAGTCCTGCCTATCAGTGCAGCTTATCAGGGCTGCCGAACAGAGCCCATCAGTACTGCATATCAGTGCCCATCAGTGCAGCTCATCAGTGCCGCATATCAATGCAGCCTCATCAGGGCTGCCTTATCAGTGCCCATCAGTGCTGCCTCATTGGTGCCTATCAGTGCTGCCTATCAGTGCAGCCCATTAGTGCTGCCTCATCAGTCCCATCTATCAGTGTAGCATCATCAGTGCTCATCAGTAAGGAAAAATTACTTATGTGCAAAATTTTATAACAAAGAAAAACATTTTTTTTTCAAAAATGTCAGTCTTTTTTTGATGTTTAGCAAAAAATAAAAAAAACCCAGTGGTGTAAAAAAAAATAAAAATATTGTTAGATACATTGTAGCATTTGTCATTCAAAGTGTGACAGCCCTGAATATTGGCCTGGGCAGGAAGAGGGTGAAAGTGCCTGGTAGGCAAGTGGTTAAAGGTTATGTTCCCACTCCTGCAGCGTTTCCCCTATCCATTGGATCTAGTGACAGCAAGTGGAGGATTTTCTCCCTGAACTTGCTGTCATTATTTTAAAAAATATATAGTGTAGTTTCTTTGCGCCACCACTTAGAGGAGTTAGAGGAAATAATTGGATATGAGGGAATGTTAATCTATGGGGGTAGCTGCTCACGTCAAACATGTGTCCCCACATGGAAATTATACCTTTTAAATAGGTGAATGCAGCACTCACTCCTGTATTAGTTAACGGTGTCATCCTACTACTGTTAACTAATTTATTGATATACTGATAAAGTGCAAAACAAAAAACAAATAATAAAATATTTTCCCCCTACTGGGTATTATGCCCAATACAGCACTGCATTGTTGGGCACAATACCCAGTAGGAGTAAAATATTTATTAGTTTTTTTTTTTTTGTATTTTTAATTAAGTAGGACGAAACAGCAAACTATAAAAAAAATGTCTCCACCTGCCTGGCCACATCATTCATTCACAGGGTTCTGTAAATGGGAAACTACTGCCCTGTACACGCGGTCGGACTTTCCGACAGCAAATGTGCGATCAGAGCTTATTGTCGGAAATTTCAACCGTGTGTGGGCTCCATCGGACTTTTTTCATCGGAATTTCCGACACACAAAGTTTGAGAGCTGGCCATAAAATTTTCCGACAACAAAATCCGTTCGCGTAAATTCCGACCGTGTGTAGATAATTCCGACGCACAAAGTGCCACGCATGCTCAGAATAAATTCCGAGATGGAACTGCTCGGTCTGGTAAAATTAGCGTTCGGAATCGATATAGCACTTTCGTCACACTGCAATGTTTTAAATTGTTTCATGCAGCACACTCTTTTCTTCTTTATAATGCTAGAAGAATGAAGTTGTTTTGCTGCTCATATTCACACAGACTTCTCACAAACGTATTTTTTGCTTATTTCTCGTGATTTCATGAATATAATATTTTTATTTGTCAGATCTACAGAAAAATTATTTTGGTTTTATGTTTTTATATTTTGTATTATTTGTTGTTTGTTTTTTTAATCCAGATCTCCTGTTTATTTATTTATTTATTTATTTTTTGATGATTTCCATAATTGTTTTGGGTGTGTTTTGTGTGTCAAGTTACCACAACACCTTTATTATCTTGCCTTTTTTAATCTCAAGGAGGTTGCTTGGTGTTGTTGTCCCTTGTTAAGTTCACATTGTATTTTGGAAATGTACCTACCTACTCACAAACAAACTGTCCTTCTTGAAGGAAAACACATAGGCAAGTATTAGTTTAAAAAAAAAACCTTTATTAAGGGGTCATAATCAAATAAAGAGGAAGGCAACGCTGGAGAAACAGCTGAAATTGGCGAAGCTTTTGTACCCCAGGGCACACATTAACTATTTTAAGGCAAAATTGGTGGCCTGAGGAGTCCTTATATAAGGGAGTACAATCTGGTCCAGAAGTCCAAGAGATCATGAACAGTAGCAGATGACATCTATGTCCCCAGGCTGTGGTCATACAACAGCCTGCATCTTCTGTCAGACCAGACTGAACCCAGGCCATCACTTTCTTGTCTTCCTTCCACTCTTCCTTCCAGGCTGTGGCTGTGGTGTTGGAGGTGTGGCAGGAGGAGGAGGAGGATGATGCAACTCACACAGGTGGGTATTGGGTGTGATTTGGCCCCTCAACCCCTTATTTAATGTTTTATAAATGATTTCCTCACACATGAGGCGTTGGCCCTCCTGCATGTCCTGCAGTTTGGTGGCAGCCATGGAGGCAAAGGCCTCTTCACGAGTGGGGGTGGTTCTGAGGGCCACAGAAGCCTCCTGAATCAGCATGAGTGATGACTCCTCCATGTTCCTCCCCTTCCTGGGTCTTTTGGTTGGAAGGCGAAGGGGAGGAACCTGGGATTCTGTGAGGCTCCTACTGGGCCCGGCCACCTCCTGGCTGCCACTAACCCCGGCCACCTCCTGGCTGACACCAACCCCTGCCTCTTCCTGGCCGATACATTCCACAGCCTCTTCCTGGCTGCCACATTTCACAGCCTCCTCCTGGCTGAGGTCTTCCTGTGTATGAAAAAGGGACATAGTTTTAGTTTTTGGTTCATCAATCACACACAATTTTCAGCTTATGACTGTTGCAAATTGAATGTTAATAAATAGAAAAGACTATCATTCCGAGCCCAGCATTTTTCATTCTTGTCCCAATCATTTTTGGCCACTACTGTCTATTACTATGTAAAGGCCTTTATTAAATCAGCATTTAGTGATCAATTATAACATCTAGTAAACATCATTTATTTGTTGACAAGAAATCTGTAGAACTATGCTATACCTGGCTCAAGCTGGGCTACTCCACTTCTTCCTGGTTGGACATCGGAAGCGTCAGCTGGGGTGGAAGATAGGGTGGAAGGAAGAGTGGAAGGTAGGGTTGAGAGGGATTCCCTGACTTCAGTCTGGTCTGGCAGAAAACAAAGTCTTTCATAGTACCATAGCCTGGGGACATAAACGTCATCTGCTGCAGCTCCTGATCTCTGGGAATCCTGGACCTTCTTGCGCTCCCTAAGATAAGTGCTCCTCAGGCCACCAATTTTGGCTTTTAAATGGTTGGGGATGGTTGCCGTGGGGACTACCGGCTTCACCAACTCCAGCAGTTTATGATTATAATGCGGGTGTTTGACCTGTCACAGACAGGGCAGCTCCCTGTATTTGTCTATGAACAGGGGGGGGGGTTGTGATCATTGAAGCCATCCATTTTATCTGCAAGACACAACACAAGACAAACCCTAATGTCAGGCTAAACTTTCCTAAACTTGTTCCAATATAGGCCTCAATCTATAAGCAGTATAGGCCCAAGTTAAAATTGTACCTTCGTTATCACAAATGGCGCTTCCAATACTCTTTCCTCCGCTCACAGATCGTACGTATGACGCACGCGTGTTACGCTTTAAATACACTGCGCATGCGTGAAACTCCGCCCACCCCTGACGTTCTTTCTAGTCTATTCCCCGCCCCTTCTCTTTCAGCGCAGTGGGGGAAAGCACATGGTGGAGACACAGCATGATAATAGCAGCAACAAGGAGGAGGAAAGCCCGGAGCCAGAAACGTCACGATCCCGCAGGCGATTTAAGGCATCAAATATGGACTTTGTAGAGATGGTGGACATCTTGAAAAGGGCCGACTATGATGGGAAGTATGGACCTTACCCCAACCCAAATGTGAGAAAGGCCAAGATCATGGCTAAAGTTGTGAAGAGTCTGCACAGGAATTTTGGGGTACGACGATCCAGGGATCAGAAGATAGCAGAGGAGAAGAGACCGGAGAGCGGGAGAAGAACCGGACACCGGGAGAAGCGGCCGGAGAGAGCAGAGAAGTCGGAAGAAGTCCCCCAGAGCTGCCTAATAAATTACTTTAAAAACCTGTGTAGTGTGTTTTTTTATTGACACTTTTTCCCCCAGGTGAATGGGTAGGGGTAAGATGTACCCCATACTCATTCACATAGGGTGGGGGCCAGGATCTGGGGGCCCCCTTATTAAAGGGGGCTCCCAGATTCTGATAAGCCCCTGCCCGGCCCCCGACAACCAATGGCCAGGGTTGTCGGGAAGAGGCCCTTGTCCTCATCAACATGGGGACAAGGTGCTTTGGGGTGGGGGGGCGCAGGGCGCCCCCTGCCCCAAAGTGGCCACCCCCCATGTTGAGGGCATGCAGCCTGGTACGGTTCAGGAGGGGGGAGGGCTCGCTCATCCCCACCCCCTTTCCTGACCGGCTGGGCTGCGTGCTCGGATAAGGGTTTGGTATGGATTTTGGGGGGACCCCCACAACGTTTTTTCAGCGTAGGGGTTCCTCTTAAAATACATACTAGCCCTGAGGGCCTGGTATGCTCCTGGGGGGAACCCATGTTGGTATTTTATTTAAAATTTGGCGCAGCGTTCCCCCTCATGATTCATACCAGACAGCTGTCAGCACTGCCTGTCGCTCATCGCGAGAGGAAAAAACTGTTTTCCTTTCCCGATGAGCGATCCTGCTCGGCGTTGGTCCCCTATGACGGGGCTCACAGGTGTCAAATCTTGCCGATAACAGCGGCGAGATTGACACAATATCGCGGTCACCTACTGTAAGTATACCTATCTTTTTTCACATAGGGGAGAAAAGACTCGGAGGACACCACTCATCAGAGGAGACCAGGGACTCCACACCTCGGGAAGAAGGTGAAATCCCCCAAACCCAACCACAGGAGGAGGAGGGAGACATTGTTGAAATTGGCGAAATTGTCACCACAACAGGTGAGTGTCTGCGACCGCAGCTTCAGGTAATAGATATATGCCTGCATATTTATAATACATGGTGTGTTTTTTTTTTAGGTGATGGGGATGTTGTGGAAGAAGGTCATTTCACCAGTGAATGTGCCCAGATCCTCATTGGGGAGATAATGGGGTGCAATAGGGATTTAGAAAACCTAAAGCAAAACATCAATGATGTTCAAAACAAAATGAAGAACATCACTCAGAAATCCTTAACTTTTTGCTTGTTTATTTTTTATTTTATGACTAATTTTTTACATATTTTAAAAGCCAAATTTTGAAGATGCACAGAGTGTGTCAACATGTGCTATCTGCCATCACGGGAGATCAATGTACGCATTTTGTGGGTGCAACCCCTTCCTCGCTAATAAAGTAGGTGAGAGGAAGGGGTTGCACCCCTAAAACACGTCCATAGATCCCCCATGATGGGAGCTAGCACATGTTGACATTTGGCATGGGATCAGGAGGGAAATCTCCATTTAGAATCCAAAATTGTGTGGATCTTCAAAATTTGGCTTTTACAGGGGTGACTTCACCTCATCTGATGAAGGCAATATCAAACAAACTTTGTACATACTCATGTCTGATATTGCCTTCACTTTATAAAAGTTGAACTTTGTAAGTTCCAGAGTTGTGTACTGTTTTATGGTTTTAAACATGCCTGTTTTACCTATAAAAGGCTTTTTCTACTTTAATGTGACCTAAAAAAAGTTATACAACAAACATGTTGGTTTGTTCAAAAACCCTTTTATAAACGCATTTGTGATTGTGCTTTGAGTAAAAATTTTGTTAATCACCAATGTGTGGCTTCTTCTTTCAATGCTCAAAAGCAGTGAAAAAATGTGCAAGAAAACACTGCACTAACTAGTGAAAGAGGAGCAGCTACATACGGTGTGACAAAAACAATGCAAAGATAATAAGAAAATGTAGCGCTTAGTGAACAAACCAAAATAGCAAAATGGTGGTGCTGAAATCTATTCCAGTCCGAACAAAAAAAAATATTAAGTCCTTCAACATAGTATAATGAACTAAACATGTGATAAACCAAAAGTCAATGAACTAAAGAGAAGATGGGTGGGGGGTATGGTGTCCCACTGTGTATAAACACGGATGCAATCCCTGAGGAGGGTGGTTGACTACACCACTCTCCATGTTGCCTTCGATTTTACTGTGATCACTTTTTTATTGTTCTGTTTTTTAGCAATAAAAAACACCCTTTTATCTGCACTATGTGGAAGCACATACTTTCTTTCCACATACTATCCGGATGGGAGTGAATGCCTAGCTTCCGCCACATGAGGGATATTCCATCTTCCAGATCCTTGTCGTGTCTACCCACCGCGAAGATCTACCCGGTGATCCCTGGAGTCTACGCAGAGTCCAACCTTGAGGTTCTGAATGTCGGGATATCCTTCCATATGCCCTGGGCAGCACACTGCCTTCAAGACTCCTTGTCGATTACAGGGGAGTCCATTCGATCTGGTAAGAGTTCATACTTATCGTATTTTTCCTTGATGCCATTGTCTGGTTGATGTGGTTTCCCTCTACGGATCAACACAGCTTCTTGACAACATTTGGAACAACCACCCTCCTCAGAGATTGCATCCGTGTTTATACACAGTGGGACACCATACCCCCCACCCATCTGCTCTTTGGTTCATTGACTTTTGGTTTATCACATGTTTAGTTCATTATACTATGTTGAAGGACTTAATATTTTTTTCTTGTTCGGACTGGAATAGATTTCAGCTTCACCATTTTACTATTTTGGTTTGTTCACTAAACGCTACATTTTCTTATTATCAATGCTCAAAAGCAGTTTTTGGAGTAAAGTTGTTTTTTTCCGTGACAATGGGTGTTATTTACTAAAGGCAAATCCATTTTGCACTACAAGTGCAGTTTCAGTGCAGTCTCAAGTGCACTTGTAGTGCAAAGTGGATTTTCCTTTAGTAAATAACACCCAACAGTGCTTTATAATTTTACGCAATCACGCCATTTTCAGGACTCCCCAAATTTCAGTCATGGTGCTGAAAATGATGAATATTTTTGTCAGTAATGCATTACATACATTAACAACAAAAACAAGGTGTGTGTGTAGCAGACCCACAACAAAATAAGAATAGTTAGCTGAAGAAGAAATTGTCACCTCATGTCTCAAAGAAATTTAGTTTACACTGTTGAAGAAAAAGGCCAAAAAAAATACCATTAAGAGACAGCTAAAAGAAAGCCAAGAAGTAAATCAAAGCAAATATTTGTATTTAAAAAATGTCTCAGACATTGTCTGGCATATCGATGACCCCCCTACCTGCAAAGTATTCAAGGTATCTTAAACGGACCTCGCGGGCACTCTGGGGGGGGGGGGGCAAGCCAGGACGGCCAATTTTCAGTGCTGTCAGGGTTGGTTTATTATGAATTCCGGCCACAGGCTGAACTGAGGCAGCATAGTTCACAGAATTTCTCCTTAAAAAATTGTGGAGAACACAGCAAGACAGGATGATGTGATTGAGTTTATATTCTGCCATGTGTATCGGTGAAAGAAATAGGCGGAACCGGCTGGCCATTATTCCAAACGTATTCTCCACCACTCTTCTGGCTCTGGCCAGCCAGTAATTAAAAACCCTCTGGTCCGGGGTGAGGGTCCTTATAGAGAATGGCCGCATAAGATAGTCCCCCAGCGCAAACGCTTCATCCGCAACAAAGGGGAATGGGAGTCCTTCCGCATTGTCTTCTGGAGGTGGCAAGCCCAAACTGCCATTCTGGAGATGCCTGTAGAACTCGGTATGGGCAATGACTCCACCATTCGACATCCGGCCATTCTTCCCCACGTCCACATACAGGAACTCGTAAGTAGCCAACACCACCGCCAACATCACAATACTATTGAACCCCTTGTAGTTGTAATAGTATGACCCCGAGTTGGGGGGTGGGACTATGTGGACGTGTTTCCCATCAATTGCCCCTCCGCAGTTATGAAAGTCCCACCGCTGGGCAAAGTGGGAGGCCACAGTCTGCCATTACTGTGGTGTGGAAGGAAACTGTGGAGTCAAACAAGAAAAAAAATTTAGTAATTTTGCACAGAAACATTTAAAGCAAATTAGAAACAAATATTCTTGGCCAAAATCACTATAACATTTATTTTAGGGAGTATTTAAAGACAAAAGTATAAGGTTCACCTATCAGATCCCTCATCCCCTCTGATGACCCATTGAAAAAATTTTAGGGGGGAGATGTTTTGGACAGGTAACCCTCTCCAGTTCATTGAGAGATAAATGCATAAATAATGTGTGTTAACTTTGGCCAGCCCCTCCTTACTTACACTATTGGCAGCCCACTGGACAGGTAAGAAGTGTCATAATACAAAAATAGCAATACACACTGTACAAATTGAAGCTCATTTTTACATTCTGCTATTACCTATCAAGATAATAATAGGATAAAAAAAACTTGAAACAGTACCATTTGAAAGTATTCAGGCAGGCCCCTTCACTACATGCTTTTGGGAATTCATCCATAAATATGACCACAAAAGAGGTAGGTATAGTGTGTATGGGTTTGGCAAAGTCAGCAGATAGTAAATTGGTAACAGCTGAGTTAGCGGTTGGGGGGAGGGAGGGTTCCAAATGATTTTAGGACCCCCCCCAAAAAAAAGCCTCAGGCACTCTGCCTGAATTTAAGGACACAACATTTTTAAACATTTTAGGGGGTGTTTAGGGTAAAGCACTACTTTGGAGCTGACAAAATACATTGTTAAGTGACTAGACTAGGTGTGTATGGGCCCAGCATAGTATGCTGGGGAGGTAAGTGAAGGCAAATATGCATGAAGGAGAAAAAACAAACTTTTAAAAATTCCAGCATGCATGAGGACAAAGGGGACATTCACAGCATATTAAAATCACGGTAATTAGGGAATGATGAAAGAAATACAATACATTAGCAAACATTAAGAAACAATAAAATGTGATGTTAAAGGATACAAATCTTACCTTAATATAGTCCTTCTGCAGGACCTGGATGATGGCAGAACAGGTCTCTGGGATAAGGATCCCCAGAGCCTGGGGGGAGATGCCTGTCGAGAACTTGAGGTCCTGCAGGCTTCTCCCCGTCGCCAAGTACCGCAACATGGCGACTAGACTCTGCTCCGGAGTGATGGCTTGCCGCATGCAGGTATCCTGCCTGCTGATATAAGGGGTCAGCAAAGCCAACAAACGGTGAAATAGGGGGTCCATCATCCTGAAAAAGTTCCTGAAATCATCAGGATTATTCTCACGGATCTCACGGAGCAAAGGCATGTGAGAAAATTGGTCACGCTGGAGCAACCAATTCTTGGTCCATGAACTCCTCCTCGCCCTGTTCATGGACTGGGCTTGTGTCAAAGTAAGAACCCCAACACCAAGCCCCCTCACAGCACAAACTCTACGATGAGTACGTACACGCAACATGGATTCAAAACGCACGGCTGGTCAGAACGAAGTAACAGAACGCACTGAAGAACAGCAAGGCCTGTGAAGAGAGACCTGAAAATCAGCAACGAGCGGACAAGAACGCACTGTTAATCAAATACGAACTCACTGCACGCACTGAAAACCAGATACAAACCCACAAGTATAAACTGAACAGCAGAAAAACTATCTGAAAACCACGAGTCTGAAAAGCGTGAATCGTCTCTCACCAAACTTTTACTAACACGAGATTAGCAAAAGGAGCCCAAAGGGTGGCGCGCTTGGTATTGAACTGCCCTTTTATAGTCCCATCATACGTGTTGTACGTCACCACATTCTTGACGTTCGGAAATTCCGACAACTTTGTACGACCGTGTGTATGCAAGACAAGTTTGAGCCAACATCCGTCGGAAAAAATCCGATGGATTTTGATGTCGGAATGTCCGGTCAATGTCCGACCGTGTGTACAGGGCATACAAGTACTGACAGCCACAAAGGCTGTCAGCTTGTAGTTCTCAATGAACTATCAGGGCGCTGTTGAGCACTTTAGGCAGTTCATTGTCTTTTTCTGTTATGCCCCGTACACACGGTCGGACTTTGTTCAGACATTCCGACAACAAAATCCTAGGATTTTTTCCGACGGATGTTGGCTCAAACTTGTCTTGCATACACACGGTCACACAAAGTTGTCGGAAAATCCGATCGTTCTGAACGCGGTGACATAAAACACGTACGTCGGGATTATAAACGGGGCAGTGGCCAATAGCTTTCATCTCTTTATTTATTCTGAGCATGCGTGGCACTTTGTCCGTCGGCTTTGTGTACACACGATCGGAATTTCCGACAACGGATTTTGTTGTCGGAAAATTTTATCTCCTGCTCTCCAACTTTGTGTGTCGGAAAATCCGATGGAAAATGTCCGATGGAGCCCACACACGGTCGGAATTTCCGACAACACGCTCCAATCGGACATTTTCCATCAGAAAATCCGACCGTGTGTACGGGGCATGAGAGTGTAACTGTCTGCCTGTACGAGGGATGAGCAGACAGATACACTGACAAGTCAGCAGGAGTCCTGCATGGCAGCCATGATCTGCTGTTGATGGGTGCAATGCTTTCCAGGCTACTAGTAAAAAAATCATAAATGCACATGTTTTTATCGGCAAAAAGATGTGCATTTATTTATTTATTTTTTTAAAAGATGAACTTATCCTTTAACATCCCCCTCCAAAGAGTTAACCACTCCAGCCAGTTCACATGCCATCAATGCTGGGCGTTATTACGTAAGCTGACACTGATGCTGGGGGTTATTATTGCTGCTACCGACACCAATGATCTGTGTTTATTTTGCATAAATTGGCATTGTTGCTGGTGGTTATTATGGCAACTGCCATTTATGCTGGGGTTATTATTTTTAAAGTGGCACCGATGCTGGGGGATATACTTGCAGAAACTGGTACTGATGCTGGGGGTTATTATTGTTACTACTGAAACAATTGATGATTATTATTGATCCTGACAGTGTCAATGATGTGGGTTGTTATTGCGTAAACTGGCACTGATGCTAGGGGTTATTATTGCTACTATTGATACGAATGCTGTCAGTTGTTATTGTGTAAACTGGCACTGATATATTTATATTTTTATTTGGTTATTATTATGGAAATTGCCATTTATGCTGGGTGGATATGATTGCAGAAACTGGTACTAATGCTGGGGGTTATTTTTATGGAAACTGACATTTATGCTGGGGGTAATTCTTTTTTAACTGGCACTGATACTGGGGCATATTATTGCAGAAACTGGCACTGATGCTAGGGGTTATTATGGTAATTAAAATATTTAATTTGTTTTAACAAATGGCCCGTTTTCATTTTATTTATTTCCATAAAAAGGCTCACTGAAATCCCCTCATGATGCTCTTAATCCGGATCTGACCAGCAGGTAAATACTGTTATTTCCTTTTGCAAAAAAGGCAGCTTTTGGTGGCTACTAAACTGACTATGAATTAGAATTTTCACCTTGAGAAAGTTCTCTATGTATTTATCGGCATCTGTGGGATGCCTTAGCAATTCTCTTCTATCTTCCATTGTTTAAAATGTGTTGGACTGATTACACTCTGCAATGTATGGAGTCCTGGATAGCTCACAGTGTATAACCTCCTATTATTAGTCATATATTGCTTGTGTAGGCTGTTATAGGAAGATTATATTAGAATTTCATGTAGTTATATTAATAACATTTTAAAATGTTTTCCATTATATTAATATTAGTTATACAGAATATGTTACATACAGTATATGCTTATTTCTCTATATTTTAGAATGACAATATTTGTATGACAGATTTGTTATAATTATAAATTAAATTTTGAAATTCCTCATAGTATAATTTAACTTCATTTCTGTTTTGTGCTTAGTAATATCACCACCCAAATATATAAAACAGTTGTAAAACCTTTACAGGTTTGTCAGGAATGTGGTACCAGCCATCAGGCTAGGACATGGTGTTTGGCTAATTTTCATGCACATAGTCATAAGCATAGAAGACAGATTGCTCATTTGCTTGCACGTTAAGCATGTGCGCAAGCACGTGCACTTAAATGTGCACACACTGCTGGCAAATCGCCTATTTAAACTTGAATTTTCCACTGGTCCTATTCTGTATGGTCCCTCAGCCTTATCCCCGTGATCCAGTCTTGATATGCATCCGTGATTTTATTACCAGCCCAGCTTCCACTCTGATCTTGCTCTTGGATTATTCCTAAGTGCTCATGTTTGCTGTCTGGCTCTACTACCGACCCCGGCCTGTAATACCCACCCCACTTCTGCTAAGTGATTCTGTACCTTGCTGCCCAATTGTTGCAGACCTCTGCCTGTTCCTGACTATGATTCTGTGTACATTGTGGTGTATACCATCCACTGAACTTGGTGCTATCACAGAGCATCGCCAGCTGTATCTCTGCTCATAAGATACCAGTGCCCCAAAGTTCCTGTTCACAGTGGCTGCACCCTGGCACGTGTGTCTTTCTTTCTCCCCTGCAGTCTCTGTCTCACTATTCAGGGCCTCTCAGATGGGAACTCTGCAAGCTGCCACCCTCGTTATCTCAGGCTCCACATACAGGTACATGATAATGTTTTTCATTTTGAAAAGCTATATATTTTAAAGCTGAACTCCAGGTAAACATCAAAACACAAAGATGAAATACAGTATCTCATAAAAGTGAGTACATCCCTCACATTTTTGTAAATATTTTATTACATCTTTTTATGTGGCAACACTGAAGAAATGACATTTTGCTACAATGTAAAGTAGTGCGTGTACAGCTTGTATAACAGTATAAATTTGCTGTCCCCTCAAAATAACTCAACACACAGACATTAATGTCTAAACCACTGGCAACAAAAGTGAGTACACGCTTAAGTGAAAATATCCAAATTGGGCCCAATTAGCCATTTTCCCTCCCCAGTGTCATGTGACTCATTAGTGGTCTGGTGTTATCGCTCCCACTCTCTCATACTGGTCACTGGAAGTTCAACATGGCACCTCATGGCAAATGACTCTCTGAGGATCTGAAAAAAAAGAATTGTCGCTCCACATAAAGATGGCCTAGGCTATAATAAGATTGCCAAGACCCAGAAACTGAGCTGCAGCATGGTGGCAAGACCATACAGCGGTTTAACAGGACAGGTTTCACTAAGAACAGGTCTCGCCATGGTCGACCAAAGAAGTTGAGTGCATGTGCTCAGCGTCATATCCAGAGGTTGTCTTTGGGAAATAGACGTATGAGTGCTGCCAGCATTGCTGCAGAGGTTGAAGGGGTGGGTTGTCAGCCTGTCAGTGCTCAGACCATACGCCACAAACTGCATAAAATTGGTCTGCATGGCTGTCTTCCCAGAAGGAAGCCTCTTCTAAAGATGATGCAAAGAAAGCCCACAAACAGTTTTGCTGAAGACAAGCAGACTAAGGACATGGATTACTGGAACCATGTCCTGTGGTCTGATGAGACCAAGATAAACTTATTTGGTTCAGATGGTGTCAAGCGTGTGTGGCGGCAACCAGGTGAGGAGTACAAAGACAAGTGTGTCTTGCCTACGGTCAAACATGGTGATGGGAGTGTTATGGTTTGGGGCTGTATGAGCGCTGCCGGCACTGGGGAGCTACAGTTTATTGAGGGAACCATGAATGCCAACATATACTGTGACACTGAAGCAGAGCATGATCCCCTCCCTGCGGAGACCCTTCCACAGGGCAGTATTCCAACATGATAACTACCCCAAACACATCTCCAAGACGACCACTGCCTTGCTAAAGAAGCTGAGGGTAAAGGTGATGGACTGGCCAAGCATGTTTCCAGGCCTAAACCCTATTGAGCATCTGTGGGGCATCCTCCAACGGAAGGAGGAGGAGCGCAAGGTCTCTAACATCCACCAGCTCCGTAATGTCATCATGGAGGAGTGGAAGAGGACTCCAGTGGCAACCTGCAAAGCTCTGGTGAACTCCATGCCCAAGAGGGTTAAGGCAGTGCTGGAAAATAATGGTGGCCACACAAAATATTGACACTTTGGGCCCAATTTGGACATTTTCACTTAGCGGTGTACTCACTTTTGTTGCTAGCGGTTTAGACAATAATGGCTGTGTGTTATTTTGAGGGGGCATCATATTTACACTGTTATACAAGCTGTACTTTACATTGTAGCAAAGTGTCATTTCTTCAGTGTTGTCACATGAAAAGATATAATAAAATATTCACAAAAATGGGAGGGGTGCACTCACTTTTGTGAGATACTGTACATTTAAAAGCTGTCTTTCTTACTAAAGAATGTGCTTTTTGTCAATTCACACAGCACAGCAGGAAAGATGACAACACTTTCTTTGTTACAATTAGGGAATATTCTCATGACACAATTGTGCCCATTGAGCAGTGCAAAGAAAGCAGTGCATGTGTGAAGCGCATGCCAGTAGCCCCTAGGGGGTTGGGGCCCACTGTGAACTCATTGCACATATCAAAGATAAAATCTGCTCCTGGTAGAACCAATTACAGGGTATCTCATTGCAATATGCAGAGGGGGAGTATTATAACACTCACTGCATTCAAGCACTCTGCACTGAATGAAGCCTCTGTCCAGCATCTTGGGACATTGGCAGAGGAATGTGGGTGCAAGCAGCTGTGTGTTGAAAGGTGTGCTACTAGACCCCACACAGCTCATTCATCAAAGCCTCTGCAGTCTCTCTGTCTGATACCTGGAAGAGAATTTCTGGTATCAGAATTAAAAGAGTGCAAGTTCCACACAATGCTTGGTGGAGCTGGTACCATAGTGATGGTGCACTCTTGTCCTCACTGTCACTATATGAAGAGAGCTGTGTGGGATTGCTGGACAGGTATGTGGTAGATTTTTTTCTTTACAGCGTGTCTCACTAGATCACCAGGAAATATAATGTATATAGGACACCTTAGAGCCAGCCAATAAACACCATTACTTTTGACCAATGTGTTTATTGTTTCAATAGTTATTGGTTACTAAGTAGTCACTGACTGTGTTTGACTATATTATTAAGTTCTTCCTTAAAGGACAAGTTTACTTTTTGTAACATAGTACATGTTACATTCATATTCAGGGTTTAAAATGTAACATGTTACAGATGCACCATCCTCTTTATTACTGCTAGTCATTTTTTTAATGTACAGGGGACTGGATTGTTGCATGGTTCCCTCTTGTTGCTGGCACAGGAAGGACCCACAGGAAGGCCCAACTTATGATCATTTTCACACAGGCCCTCTGCATTCATAAAATGTCCCAATCTACTCTCTCCTCTGATCAGTATGTTCCTTATGAGCATATATGCATGCATCTAACCTGATTCACTTCCAGTACTGACTCTCCTTCTCCCAGTCTGCTATTTTACATGGTATTGTAAAACAGTGATACAAAGTCATATTCAGGCACTTACATTAGTTGCATTTAAAAATAACATTAACTGAGTTATTAATAAATACAAATCTGCATACAGAGAATAAGAGCACTGAGATGTGATATTGTAAAGATATGGACGCAGGTACATGTAACCAGTTGGTGTTTGGTGAGATCTTGCAAGTTCTAATAGAATCTATCTTGATTTATCATTGAAAGGAGCCGCTCCTGGGCTGAAGTTTGGCCACTGGGTTTTGGCATGAGTGTATGCAATGACAACTGGCCGTTGTCTGTTATGTTGGGGATATTAGTTCACTATGGAAAAGAAGATCAATGTGTAAATGACAAATAGGCCTGGTGTGATGTCCAGATACCTGCAAAGTTATGCACTGCTCAACCTTATAGCCTTGAGTGAACCTCTGCAAGTTAAGAGGAAGCTTGCTGCACTCTATTGCTGTCTGGCTTCAACTATTATATAAGCAACAAAGGTTATCTACTCTTGTGTAGGCTGACCATGTGATACACTAATGTGTGAAGAGTGAAAACAGTGTGCAACATGGTAGTGCTACAGCCCTCCACAGGAATTTATAATTATTGTCAGTTAGGACAGAGAGGTCCTGTGACTCTATTCGGTTGCAAAGGCTGTGTGAAAAGTGCCAAGTCTGGCAGATGCAACCTCATGCTACCTCCAGTGAGCCAGGGATCACATTAATGCTGACTTGCATCAAGAATTGTGTTCTACAGGTGCACTGTTATCCAACAGAGCATAGCAAAGCTCACTAATGCTAAGTTCTTCAAAGTTGGATGCTAGTATTTGGTGCTTTATAGCTGGGTTGTCGAGGCTAATGTTCAAAGTTCCTCAGCATTTGCTTAGGCAGAAACCATGTTAAGTTTTCTGAAGTTTAGGAAAAATTACTTCAAGTTGTTCCTGGATCTGATATACAATATGTATCTAAGATGAGCTTGGTACAACTAAAACTTCTTCTTGCAGTAAAATAGCATTAATATGATGATGTCATCTCTGCATCCAAGAAATAAGAGCGACATATAGGACTATGGCTTTTAGTTAACTTGTAAAACCATTTAGAGTGCATACAGGCCTCAGCTTTGCCATTGTTCTTGCATCTCCAAGCTGGTTTAATTTGACTAGCAGAACCATGTGTTTATAGCGTGTATGATGCATACTCCTTTTTTTTTCTTTTTTTTGTAGTCTGGAGTAAAGTCATTGGTTAGTTTATCTAGTAACCCATTGGGTTACTGGACAAACTATCCATCCAGTGGCTTTGCTTCAGATGCTGTTAAAAAAAAAAGAGTATGCATCAAAACTACCATAACTTTAAAAGTATTTGTATACTTCTGAGTTGTCAGTAAAGTATGTAGTTAAAAGTTTCCACCCAGTGACAAAACTTAAGGATGTGTGTATCATTTGTTTTAGAAAGAAGTTATTGAAATAAATCTACAGCTACATTGCTGCATCTTACAGCAAGATAGAACTCGGTGATCCATGTAGTTCCCAGCTCAGCGATAATAAATTACAATATCCAAGAAATAAGTCTTGATAGACTCAGTTTTATATCATTCTTACACATAGCTACAAGTCTAACGAGGCTTTAGCTCGACGCATCTATCTCTCAAGTTATGTTGTAAAGTAGCAACACTTCCTACCATAGTAAATTTATTTCTTACAGAATTTCAGTTTTGTTTTGGTCTTATGCCAAATGCATAAGCCTTTATTTTATTTAATACAGAAAGAGAAAAAAAATCCATAGTCCATAAATATGACACTTGGGTATTGTTCAATTTTGAATACAATCTTAAAACAAAGCCCATACAATTACATATATGAGATCAAAGACTAACACCTTGATTCTTCACAGCACAGTAAATTATTTATTATTAATAATATTTAATAGGTATATTTTTCTTGAAATAAATAATGGTTCTCCTTCATCATAAGTCATCTTTTAATTGTATTTATTCTTGGGGCAGGAAACATGTGCTGAAATTTTGGCCAATTGTATGAGTACATTTATTTATTTTTTTAAAATTTACACAGAACATAATTACACAATTTTACAGTTTTTACTAATTCTCAAAGGATAATTTTATAATTTTTTACTTATGTACACAGGACAATTCTTAGACTTCATGTATACGGGACTGAACAATTTAACTTGACAGATAGTAACCCACCTTTAAATTGTCTGTTTTGCTGCGTTTACATGCTGCGTTTGCATTTAGAAGTGTTTTTAAATATGTATATATATATATATATATATATATATATATCTATATATATATATATAAAATGCCTGAAAATGAAATGCGGCTAAATGCGAGTTACCGCGTTTAGCCACCTTTAGATGCGCCTGGCGCTTGAAATGCCTCTAAACTCAGCTTCTGAACCCATTTTTTGCGTTCCAAAAAAAGCCTCTAAAAACCCAACTGCCTAGAAACTACTGTAAACGACCCTCTGTACATGTACTGATAAGATAACATAGAGGTGAGTTCAGGAGCAGTTGAAAAAAATGCCCAACTGCTCCTAAACGTCCGTTTAGCAGCAGCAGTGTACATGAGGCCTTTGAGGCACACAAAATTTCAATTATAGACAGTGTGTGGCACTTGCAGTTTTAAAGTGCACAAAATATTCGAGGCACGCCATGATAGCCTTTCAAAAGAAACACAAATAACTGTGTAAGCAGAACCATGCTTGCCTGTGTGAGATGAATATAGAGAGAAACAGTGTGATTGTTTTTGGTTACAAACTAACAACTTGCTGAATAATGTGTTAACTAGGGATGGGCGAACTGTTCGGCCCGAGCATAAGTTGGAGTAGTGAAAGCTTCAGCCAATCAGGGCACAGAGCACTGTAATGCCCTGTACACATGATAGGATTTTCCAATGGAAAATGTTTGATAGGAGCTTGTTGTCGTAAACTCCGACCGTGTGTAGGCTCCATCAGACATTTTCCATAGGAATTTCCGTGACACAAAATTTGAGATCTGGATCTCAAATTTTCCGACAACAAAATCCGTTGTCGTAAATTCCGATCAGGTGTACACAATTCCGACACACAAAGTTCCACGCATGCTCGGAATCAAGCAACAGAACCGCACTGGCTATTGAACTTAATTTTTCCCAGCTCATCATACGTGTTGTACGTCACCACGTTCTTGACGTTCAGAATTTCTGACAAGATTTGTGTGACCGTGTGTATGCAAGACAAGTTTGAGCCAACATCCTTCGGAAAAAAAACATGGATTTTGTTGTCGGAAAATCCTATCGTGTGTACAGAGCATTAGAGTCATGATTGAACACTGTCATCATGACTTTATCCAACCATGGCTCATTCTCGCCCCACAGTATAAACGTATTCTTTCAATGGCAGCCATTATCAGTGTGACTTTGGCATGGAGAGGGATAGAACAAGGCTCTGTTCAGTGCTATCAGTTAATTAGTGTGCTATACTGTGCTATTTTGCTTCAATTGTCAGTGTAGAATATTAGTTTAGTGTCAGTCTAGGGATAGTGTGAGTGTAGTGAGGAGGACCATCATTCAGCTTTGCATAGTGTGCAGCTAGAGTAGGGACAGCTCAGATAGTTTCACTGTAGTGTAGTGAGACTGTGTCATTCATACATACATTAGCGTGGAGTAGGGACAGCTCATACAGTTTCAGTGTAGTGTACTGAGACCGTGTCAGTAATCTTGCATTAGTGTATAGCTAGAGTAGAGGCAGTTCAGTTCAGTGTCAGTGTAGTTGAACACGTCTATTTGATTGCGTTACTGCCAGCTTAACGCCATTTACTTCTGTGTGCGTTAACACCATTTACTTCTGTGTGCGTTACTGCCAGTATAACGCCATATAGTTTTGCGTGCATTACTGCCAGTTTAACGCCATGTTGTTTTGCGTGCGTTACTGCCAGTTTAACGCCATATAGTTCTGTGCATCACTGTATGTTTGGCGCATTATATTGCAGTATATTATAGTGTATCTGTGGAGTGTGTCTGTGTAGCTTAAGTACTCAAATTAAAGTGCACCAAACACCTCTTTACATTTATTAAAGTGCATCTACGTACAGATTTCAACTTCTTCTTTACATTTGCTTATAAGCACCACCTCCTCCATCCCAATAATGTCTGGGAAGACAACAGGGAGAGGCAGACGTTCCCTTGCCACTGTAAGGGGGCCAGGAACAAATGTGTCCACAGGCAAAGGTGGACGTGGTGGTCACTCCTCAGGCAGGGCATCATTTCCTCTGTTTAGTGAGTTTGCCCGTGCTATCCAGCCACAGCATGCAGAGGAAGTAATGGCCTGGCTTAATAAACCCTCCTCATCCTCCCTATCTTCTGTCACGCAATCAGAGACAAGTGTGCAGTCCCCTGTGGTTGCCAGAGTGGATAAACCTGCCTCCTTGTCCACATCTATTCCTGCCATAGCCCCAACATCAGCCATTGAGGAGTCAGCTGAGTTATTTGACCACAGCGTCAGCCACTTGCCCCTTGATGATGCCCAGTCATTACTGGATTCAGATGTTGGTTCTGAGGTTGAGGATGACAGGAACATGAGCCAAAAGAGAGGGAGGAACACTGATAGACAAATTGGCATTCATGTTCCCCAAGCCGCAGCGTATTGCCAAGTTGTCTTCAGTGGTAATGATGAAGATGGAGGAGATGGAGATTATGATGATGAGGTCATTGATGCGACTTGGGTGCCAGATAGAGCAGAGGAGGAAACTGAAGGCGGCACAACCCCAAGGAGGCCAACATCAAGAAAGAGAAGAGAGCAGCCGCCCTATTCCATCACATTCTGCAGCTGTTATCCCCCGACCCACTCCCCAAAGCTCAGCTGTCTGGGCCTTTTTCAGCACATCTGCAGCAGATCGCACTGTTGCTATCTGCAAACTGTGTCTCAGGCACATCAAATGTCGCAAAAACACCAACCATTTGGGTACCACATGCGTAACAAGGCATTTAAAGTCCAACCACTCAGCCCATTGGCAAGAGCACCTAAAAGCCACACAAAAAAGGCACAAATCTGTCCCTCCTCCTCCTCCTCCTTACCCACTTCAGTCTGCCTCTGCTATACCGATTCATTACCTCTCAGCAGCCTCCACTAACAGGGATGATGGTATAGCACAGGGTGTCCCAGGTACTAGCAGCACATCTGTCAGCAGCACACCACCAGCTGTAGACTGTAGACAGCAAATTTATCTGCCCTATCTGCTGCAGCGAAAAAAAAAATACAGTCCCTGCCACCCACATGCCCTGCATCTAAATGCAAGCTTGTCAAAGCTGTTGGCTCTCCAACTTCTGCCTTTCAGCCTGGTGGATTCTGCCCCCTTCCGTGAATTTGCATAATGTGCTGTACCACAATGGCAGGTTCCTAGTTGCTACTATTTTTCACGTAAGGCCATTCCATTTCTCTACCAAAACGTGGAAGGGAATGTTCTGGCATCATTGGGCAAGGCAGTCAGCCATAAAATCCAAAAAACGGAATATCACATGGATTCATGGTGCTCATAGATACTGATTGAGACGCGTCACTAACAAGATTTAAAGTGAATATTAATAATATGTATTATTTTGTTGTCTGTCTTCTCTCTCTTTTTCCCTATTACAGGTGACTCAAACGGGTTCCTGAAGAAGCATTCAATTGCGAAACATGTAGAGCTGTATTAGTTTGTTGTCTCATATGTTGAACAGAGGGCCATGTCTACCCTTTTGTTAAGGGAAACCCCTCTGTAGGCTATGACCTATGTTTGAGAGAGTACCAGCTAGTGATCTGCAATTTATTGCAATGTTTTAATATGTCAATGTTTTTGGCTTTATGTACTTTTTGTATAATAAAATATTTATATTTGTTTTTATGACTGGTGCCTACAAAGTCCATTTTTCCACTTCCTTTGTTTTTTTGAGAAGCCATAAAATCCACCTTACTGCTGACACGTGGTCCAGCAAGCATGGGCAGAGACAATATATTTTGTTCACAGCACACTGGGTAACGCTGCTTGCAACTCGAAAGGATACAGGACAGGGCTTGGTGCTACAGCTTGTTGTGCCCCCGCGTCTCCATACAGCTGGTGGTGAGGATTCCAGACCTGTGAGCTCTACCCCCTCCTCCTCCGCCACCTCTATGCCCTCCTCTGAAGAATTGTCTTATGAACATCAGGTACCCCTTAAGCATTCAAAGGGCTATTCCCAGAGCCAGGCTAAAAGGTGCCATGCAGTGCTTCAGCTGATGTGTTTAGGAGAGGAACCACACCGGAGCAGAGATTCTTGCACCTCTGCAGGGACAAGCCCAGAGGTGGTTCACACCACACCAGCTGGAGCCAGGAATGGTGGTGTCCGATAATGGCTCAAACCTCCTGTCTGCCCTTAGACAGGGAAAGTTGACACATGTGCCATGCCTGGCACATGTCCTCAATTTGGTGGTGCAGTGTTTTCTAAGTAAATACCCAGGGTTGCAAGATGTACTAAAACAGTTCAGAAGAGTCTGTAGCCATTCCAGGCGGTCATACACAGCCAGTGCTTGGTTGGCTGAAATTCAGCGGGAATTCCACCTGCCCATAAACTGCCTGATTTGTGACTTGCCCACCAGGTGGAACTCAACTTTGGGAATGCTGCAGCGGCTATACATGCAGCAGAGGGCAGTCAATGAGTATTTGTGCCAGTACGGCACGACAACAGGCTCAGGCCGCCTCTGCTTTTTTCCCCCACGCCAATGGCTGATTATTAAGGAGGCATGCACTGTATTGTTACCATTTGAGGAGGCCACAAGGTAGGTGAGCAGTGACAGTGCATGCATCAGTGACACAATCCCTATTGTGTTCCTGCTGGAGCAGACTCTGCATGGCATTATGGACAGGGCCCTGGAGGCAAAGCAGCAGGTGGAAGTCGAGGATTTCCTTTCCTCTCAAGGCCCACTTTATCCAGACACCATCATTCCTATGTCACAGAACACACAGGAGGAGCGAGGGGAGGAGGATGAGGAGGAGGATTCTGGCACTTTCATAGGCTTCAAAGAAGAGAAAGACATGTGTCAATCTATAAGCGATGGCTTTCCAACCGCAGGACCCTTGGGAGTAGTACGTGGCCGAGAGGAGGAAGTTCAAGATGCTGTCATCCTGAGTGACCCCGAGAAGTCTGCTTCTCAAGCCTCTGTAAATTTGAGGTGCATGGGCAACCTCATTCTTCAAAGCCTGCAAAAGGACCCAAGAATACATGGCATAAAGGAGAAGGATGATTACTGGTTGGCAACCCACATTGACCACCGTTATATGGGGAAGGTCTCAAAACTCATCCCATCCCCACAGAGAGTGCAGAAAATAAAATCTCTTGAGGACACGTTAAAGAGGATTTATTGAGTGTTTTTCCTGACTCCAGTAGGTTACAGTGTGGTGCAAAACATTGTTTTGAGTCTTCTGTTGGTCAAGAGAGGAGCGTTGGAGAAGGCGTCTGCCTAAGTGAGGCATTTTGGAATTTTTTTAGTCCTCGCCACCCAGGGCTGTCAGCTTCCACATCCCATCGGCAGCATCTGCATCACATGGTGGACGATTACCTCGGGGCCAAAACAGAGACGGAGAGCTTTCCAGCTGACGATCCTCTGACTTACTGGGTCATGAGAATAGACCATTGCTTTCAGAACAGGCATTCAGTGCGGCAGGAGGTTTCATTACTGATCATAGAACGCGTAGAACCAGCTATGAAGCCCCTGATGTCACTGATCAAGTCTTTTTGGGATGTGGAATCTCTGCAGGACTTTGAGGCTGCCTAGCTTTGAGTGTGTCCAATCATTTCATCTGGAAGTATGTTTTTTGGTATAGGTTTCATGGGCACAATTAACACCCAAAGACCAATTTTTCTGCACCTTTTTGACAGGTGCAAATCATTGCAATTTTTTACAGCAAGGCCAATTCTTGCTTTAATCAAGATTACCTCTATAGGGTTACGGTGGGAAGGCACCACTGACACCCAAAGACCAATTTTTAGGCACCCGTTACTTCTATCCAAAGTCAAAGTGACACCAGAATGTATCCAAAAAATCTCTAATCTTGTTCACAGTGCAACACATTGTGGCCTCATCATTCACACTGGCTCCCCAGCTGTTACTGAGCAAAATAAAGGCAGCTTGCAGGGAAAATGTCATTTTTTTGGGCTTTATAAATGCAATTATTGCTGCCGCAGATTCTAGACATCGTACAGATTTGCCACTTTACAGGTAGAATAAGGGGACCCCCCAGGCACTATATTGGAAGGATTTTTTATTTTTATGCTTTCACTGTAAAAATCAAAAAATCACTGCTCATTTAAAAAATGAAGTTTTTTATAAACTTTTTTTTATTGATACATGTTCCCCAGGGCAGGACCCGGACCCCTATAGCCATTGTATGCCCGATTACTTACATATACGGTGGGGCAAAAAAGTATTTAGTCAGCCACCAATTGTGTAAGTTCTCCCACTTAAAAAGATGAGAGAGGCCTGTAATTGTCATCATAAGTATACCTCAACTATGAGAGACA
This sequence comes from Lithobates clamitans, assembly GCA_037952925.1. Taxonomy (NCBI): domain Eukaryota; kingdom Metazoa; phylum Chordata; class Amphibia; order Anura; family Ranidae; genus Lithobates; species Lithobates clamitans. The sequence continues at coordinate 3,204,731 of JBBGZY010000022.1, forward strand.
AAATGTGGAAGCAAATCTAGACAATCACATTGTCTGATTTTTGAAAGAATTTATTTGCAAATTATGAGGGAAAATAAGTATTTGGTCAATATCAAAAGTTCATCTCAATACTTTGTTATATATCCTTTGTTGGCAATGACAGAGGTCAAATGTTTTCTGTAAGTCTTCACAAGGTTGTCACACACTGTTGCTGGTATGTTGGCCCATTCCTCCATGCAGATCTCCTCTAGAGTAATGATGTTTTGAGGCTGTCGCTGGGCAACACAGACTTTCAACTCCCTCCAAAGGTTGAGATCTGGAGACTGGCTAGGCCACTCCAGGACCTTGAAATTCTTCTTACGAAGCCACTCCTTCGTTGCCTGGGCAGTTGTTTGGGATCATTGTCGTTCTGAAAGACCCAGCCACATTTCATCTTCAATGCCCTTGCTGAAGGGAGGAGGTTTGCAATCAAAATCTCACGATACATGGCACCATTCATTCTTTCATGTACATGGATCAGTCATCCTGTTCCCTTTGCAGAGAAACAGCCCCAAAGCCTGATGTTGCCACCCCCATGCTTCACAGTAGGTATGGTTTTCTTTGGTTGCAACTCAGCATTCTCTCTCCTCCAAACACGAAGCGTTGTGTTTCTACCAAACAGTTCTACTTTGGTTTCATCTGACCATATGACATTCTCCCAATTCTCTTCTGGATCATCCAAATGCTCTCTAGCAAACCTCAGACGGGCCCGGACATGTACTGGCTTAAGCAGGGGGCCATGTCTAGCACTGCAGGATCTGAGTCCCTGGTGATGTAGTGTGTTACTGATGGTAGCCTTTGTTACGTTGGTCCCAGCTCTCTGCAGGTCATTCACTAGGTCCCCCCATGTGGTTTTGGGATTTTTGCTCACTGTTCTTGTGATCATTTTGACCCCACGGGGTGAGATCTTGCGTGGAGCCCCAGATTGAGGGAGATTATCAGTGGTCTTGTATGTCTTCCATTTTCTAATTATTGCTCCCACAGTTGATTTCTTCACACCAAGCTGCTTACCTATTGCAGATTCAGTCTTCCCAGCCTTGTGCAGGTCTACAATTTTGTTTCTGGTATCCTTCGACAGCTCTTTGGTCTTCACCATAGTGGAGTTTGGAATGTGACTGTTTGAGGTTGTGGACAGATGTCTTTTATACTGATAACAAGTTCAAACAGGTGCCATTAATACAGGTAATGAATGGAGGACAGAGGAGCCTCTTAAAGAAGAATATACAGGTCTGTGAGAGCCAGAAATCTTCCTTGTTTGTAGGTAACCAAATACTTATTTTCCACCATAATTTGCAAATAAATTCTTTCAAAAATCTGACAATGTGATTGGATTTATTTCCACATTTTGTCTCTCATAGTTGAGGTATACCTATGATGACAATTACAGGCGTCTCTCATCTTTTTAAGTGGGAGAACTTGCACAATTGGTGGCTGACTAAATAATTTTTACCCCACTGTAAGCTACAAAATGGGCACTTTTGATTTTTTACGTTCGGGTCCCATTGACTTTATTGGGATTAGTTATTCTGGTCCGAACTTTCGCGGTGTTTGGAGGTTCTGGTGTGAACCGCACAGGGGTCTGTTCGGCCCATCCCTACTGTTAACACTGGACACAGATTACTTACTGTGAGCAGTTAATGGGTGATTACCTTGGGAAATAGCAGGAATGCTCAGGGTGGTGTATTTTCAGCTTTGGAATTAGTTTCCCCAGGCTTGACAAGAGGTTAGAAATCAATTGAAAAATATGTCGTTCTGGAGCTTTCAAAATGGCACTGCCTGTCTAATGGCCAGACAGGCTTGATACCCTAGAAAGTTCCAGCTCATGTGCATGCAACAATGACAGCTACTCTCATCTACCGGTTTTGGGGATCCATGGTCCCCTTTCTCAGGATGTGAGATGTCAACATTTTAAGATTAGTAAAAAGATATAAACGATTTTGTCCCAATATACAACTGGAGAAGCCACATAAATAATACTTTGCTTATTTAATGGTGGACACTGTATTTCCAGTTAAAATAATGTATATAGATTTGCTTTCTACTGTTTACCTTAAAGCCAAACTGAGGTTTACTTTCACTTTGTTTCTTTCTTTTATTTATTTATTTATTTATTTTAGGGCAAAGCAAGCCCAATCAAACTATTTTCTTTACTAGTTGATGCAGCTGCTGTCAGTGCTGTATAAACTATATGTAGCATCTGTTCTGTAAAGTATACAATGCTGCTTTCCAGAAGAAGTATGGAGACTTTCTGTCTGCTGAGTGCTTCTCAGCCATTCACAGGAAGGCTTGCATTTTTATGAATAAACGCAAAGCTTCCTCTGATTGACCAAGGTGGAGAGGTGGGCGAGTGATGGCACAATCTCTACCTCAGTCAGTCAAAAGAAGCCCTGTATTCAGCCCTGACTGTAGCTGCACCAATTGGTAAAGGCAAATAGTTTGTTTGGACCAGCGATTTAAAGTTTATAGTAAACCTGCAGTTCAGCTTTGAAATGTATCTAAATCCCCTAAAAAATGTAAAGATTACTTTTCTTTTTAGGTTGTTTTTTCTTTATTTTCACCTGGTAATTCTGCATATAACACACTTCCTTTTCTAGGCTGGCCACAGCCTCCTCCCCTGTATTGATGTAAGAGATTCATGATTTTCACCCAAGTTGGACTACAAACATTTTGTCCTCTCTTCTTCTCCTTTACATGGGGGGATAGTAGTTTAAAGAAGTAATAAGACAATCTTCTTTCTTTTTTCTTTCAGTTTAGCTCACAGGAAGTGATAAGAACACTACATTTCTGGCCAGATTAACAGGAATGTTTTTGTACTTGTTGAGATTTTTTTTATTCTGAAGTAAAACAATGAACGTAGCCACTATAAGAACCGGAAGTCTACAATAAATTATATTTTTTCGTTGGGTAGAGATATTCTTTAAACAAATTTTTATGTCACGTTCACATTTTTTGCATGTTTGGTATTGAATTAAATATAGAAATTTGTAGATTATCCTCTAGAGCAGGGGTCTCCAAACTGTGGCCCAGGGGCCAGATGTGGCCCTTTGCTTGCCATTATCCCGTCCTTGGGGCACTTTTCCCTTCACTGATAAAATACACTATTTCTCCCACTGACACCAACATTCCTCCCACTGACACCAACATTGGGGAATAATTCCTGCTATTACCATTAAGAATGGGGCACTATTCCTCAAACTGATACCAACAATGGGGCACTATTGCTGGGGCACTATTTCTTCCACTGACACCAATGATGGGGCACTATTTCTTCCACTGACACCAGTGATGGGGCACTATTCCTCCCCCTAATACCAATGATTCATTGTTTACTCCCACTGATCCCAGGGCAATTTCTGCTCACAATGGCTATAGTCTGGCCCCTCTAAGGTTTGAAGTACCGTAAACTGGCCCTTTGTTTACAAAGTTTGGAGACCGCTGTTCTAGAGGAAGCAATCAGAGGCTCAGTTGGATCTACTTGACTCTGCCTTACAACTGTTGATGTACAATATTACCAAGACAGTGAAATCAGTGTTTCAAGCAACTGGTGACAGTTTACTTAGTATATATGTAATTGTGAGCTTTGTTGTTAGAAAGGACTTTAAAAACATGAATGCACCTTGTAATGTGTATATGTTAATAAACAATTTTTTTGTGGTTTAAAGACATGTCAAACATGAGTGTATGAACACAGATGTAATGAAATCTCATTTATTGATTACATTTTATAACCCTGTACACAGGACACCAGTACAATATTTGTTCTTGTGTGTAAGTTTTGAAGTTTGAACCCTCACTGTACACTGTGAATGTCAAACTTGCCTTTTTGCTAATGTCAGGAGATAATAAAAAGTCAGCGCAGTGCCAATCAGCCATAATATCTTGCAAAATGAGAAGTGTGCTTTGCTTCCCCACAGCCACAAATTATACAAACAATTCATATTCAACTGTCTAGGTTCAGCATAGAATATACTGTATGTACCTTAACCACTTCAAGACTGCAATACATATAGCTGAAGCTGTCAAACTGCTGTGCAAATACAGTGTGACAAAAAATTGCAACAATTCTAATGTTTACTTAAAAAAAATGTTTGGGGGTTCTGTGTAATATTCTAGCAAAAAATTACTGATTTTTACTTGTAAACAAAAGTGTCAGAAAAAGCCTGGTATTAAACTGTTTATAGAGGAATTAATGTCTGTAAGCTTTCCCACCCAAACAGCAGGTGGAGGGCAAAATATTAGTCACCAGTATTGCATGTGGTCTTCCTGCAGCTTATCTTTCCTCCAATATTGACTTGCCATGTCTTCTGCATGGTGCTTGGTGCTGAGACAGCCACCCTGGTAGAGGCAGGTTTTTGTTTCTTCATACCAAACCCTTCAGCAAGTAGTATAGTGAGCAGCACAATATTGATATCACAGAATCTCACTCAAGCTGGCCATAGATGGACCAAAATTTGGCTGGTTCAGCAGGGACTGGCTGATGTTCAAACCATCTACGACCATTCCTGTTCCATAGAAGTTGATCTAATAATTGATGTGATGAACTCACCTGGGACAGAGGCTTTTGGAGGGGACTGAATGCTGGCCTCTTGCCTCTGATTATGGGCCCTGGATTTTGGGGGAACGGTGCTCTTTGTGAGCTGTATGCCTGGTGACCCCTGAGGTGGTGTTACTTTGGATTCGGGTCCTTGGCCCCCCAAGACACACAGACTTTGGGAACCCTGTAAATGTCATATTAGAATTAGTGACTGATTCATACTGTTGGGACGCATACTGTTAGAAGATTATAAAATTATCAATTCCAGACACCTGTCTGTTGTCTGCTATGATGTAAATAAGTCTAGTATGGCTTCTAAGAGTCTTTCACCCATTGTTGTTTGTGCTAATTAACCCTGAAATTGTATAAAAGAGTTCTGTGTTGATATTTATGATAATGTGTATTGTATAGTCAGTGAGCTAGGAGGCGTCAAGGCTGCCCTAAAAGGTTATATCTCTGAGTCACCTGTCTGGTTAAAGGATTAGTTAATTAGCTCATGTTAATTAGGTCTCTGGTTATGGTTTGTATTGTCATCCTGGTGTATTTATTTGTGTGAGATCTCAAATAAAGTAGGCTATTCCTGATGTACTCCAAGACTGGTGTTGTCTGGTTCTTGGGGGTTACTATAGCCAGATCCATTGGTCTCGTGTTCCAGGACTTAGGAAGCGATATACTGACGGAAGCACTCAAGTGCCGTCACAATTGACTTCTCTCAAACCAGCTTGTTGGAAAATGTTCTTGCTGTCAGCACTTCAGCCAACCTTAATTGTATGGATGTAAGGGAATATGTTCAGTTTTTTCAGCCTGCTGGTTGATTGAAAACACTGATCCATGTATGGCCAGTAGGGATGAGCCAAACACCCCCTTGTTCGGTTCGCACCAGAACATGCGAACAGGAAAAAAGTTTGTTCTAACACGCGAACACCGTTAAAGTCTATGGGACACAAACATGAATAATCAAAAGTGCTAATTTTAAAGGCTTATAGGCAGTTATTGTCATAAAAAGTGTTTGGGGACCTGGGTCCTGCTCCAGGGGACATGGATCAATGCAAAAAAAAGCCGTTTTTTCAGGAGCAGTGATTTTAATAATGCTTAAAGTCAAACAATAAAAGTGTAATATCCCTTTAAATTTCGTAGCTGGGGGGTGTCTATAGTATGCCTGTAAAGGGGCGCATGTTTCCCGTGTTTAGAACAGTCTGACAGCAAAATGACATTTCAAAGGAAAAAACTCATTTAAAACTACTCGCGGCTATTGCATTGCCGACAATACACATAGAAGTTCATTGATAAAAACGGCATGGGAATTCCCCACAGGGGAACCCTGAACCAATATTAAAAAAAAAAAAATGACGTGGGAGTACCCCTAAATTCCATACCAGGCCCTTCAGGTCTGGTATGGATATTAAGGGGAACCCCGGCCAAAATTAAAAAAAAAAATGACTTGGGCTTCCACCTAAATTCCATACCAGACCCCATGCCATGGGTGCGGAGCGGCCCGAGGAGAAGAAGATAGAAGACGCCGCGGAGGAGATGCTGGACGAGAACGCCGGAGGAAGAAGCAGAAGAACCAGAAGATGAAGGAAGATAGAAGAAAGAAGAAGCATTTAAATAAAGGAATTGTCAAAAACTGTCTCTTGTCATTTTTAACATTTTTGACAGTTTTTTAGTGAAATGGTAGGGGTAAGTAACCCCTTACCATTTCACACAGGTGGGGGGGCCGGGATCTGGGGGTCCCCTTGTTAAAGGGGGCTTATCGGAATCTGGAAGCCCCCTTTAACAAGGGGACCCCCAGATTCCCCGCCCGCAGACCCTCACAACCACCGGCCAGGGTTGTGGGGATGAGGCCCTTATCCTCATCAACATGGGGACAAGTTGTTTTGGGGGGCTACCCCAAAGCACCCTCCCAATGTTGAGGGCATGTGGCCTGGTATGGTTCAGGAGGGGGGGCGCACTCTCGTCCCCCCTCTTTTCCTGCGGCCTGCCAGGTTGCATGCTCGGATAAGGGTCTGGTATGGATCTTTTGGGGGACCCCACGCCATTTTTTTAAATTTTTTTTGGCGCGGGGTTCCCCTTAAAATCCATACCAGATCTGAAGGGTCTGGTATGGAATTTAGGGGGAACCCCACGTCATTTTTTTTTTTTAATTTTGGCAGGGGTTCCCCTTAATATCCATACCAGATCTGAAGGGCCTGGTATGGAATTTAGGGGGACTCCCACATCATTTATTTTTTTTTAATTTTGGTTTGGGGTTCCCCTGTGGGGAATTCCCATGCCGTTTTTATCAATGAACTTCTATGTGTATTGTCGGAAATGCAGATGCCGCGAGTAGATTTAAATGGGTTTTTTTCTTCGAAATGTCATTTTGCTGTCAGACTGTTCTAAACACGGGAAACATGCGCCCCTTTACAGGCATACTATAGACACCCCCCAGCTACGAAATTTAAAGGGATATTACACTTTTATTGTTTGACTTTAAGCATTATTAAAATCACTGCTCCTGAAAAAACGGCCGTTTTTAAAACTTTTTTTTGCATTGATCCATGTCCCCTGGGGCAGGACCCGGGTCCCCAAACACTTTTTATGACAATAACTTGCATATAAGCCTTTAAAATTAGCACTTTTGATTTCTCCCATAGACTTTTAAAGGGTGTTCCGCAGCATTCGAATTTGCCGCGAACACCCCAAATTGTTCGCTGTTCAGCGAACTTGCGAACAGCCAATGTTCGAGTCGAACATGAGTTCGACTCGAACTCAAAGCTCATCCCTAATGGCCAGTATAAATCTCCTTAGACTAGCAGTGGTTCCTTAAACCTAGCAGCCGATATACAGCTATGAGGCTGAAGTCCACCCTTTGCAGTTATAACAGCTTCAACTCTTCTGGGAAGGCTGTCTACAAGGTTTAGGAGTGTATCTATGAGAATGTTTGACCATTCTTCCAGAAGCGCATTTGTGCGGTCAGGCAGTGATGTGGAGGAGAAGGCCTGGCTCGCAGTCTCCGCTCGAATTCATCCCAAAGGTGTTCTATCGGGTTGAGATCAGGACTCTGTGCAGGCCAGTCAAGTTCCTCCACCCCAAACTCCCTCATCCATGTCTTTATGGATCTTCAAGTTAGTAACTCTAACCTGTTAGCATAAATTATTACAGATACTGTATATATACAATATAATAATTTTTTCATAATTACCTATCAATAATTATTACAGATGGACAAAAAATCTGCTATGTTTATTATGTGTAGTAAACCAAATTTGCCACAGGTAAAATAAAGTCATAGTGTTATAAGCTGATAATTTTGTCCATCTGTAATAAATATAGTGTAAGACTTTTAATGATAGGTAATTAAAAAAATACATTATTTAAAAATATATATTAATTAATTATGAGTCATATTTTGCATTTTTTCTGTAATTATCTATACCAGATTGTTACTGTTATTAACTTATGAACTTTTTGCTTAAAATGCTTGAAATACTAAATTGACTAAGCTTTTTTGATTGCTGATGTTTAATCAATAATGTGATAATATATTCAGTGACTCCTCTGAAAATGTCTCCTAAGACATAGAGGGTTCAAGACCATTAGCCTAAAGAATTGACTTTAGCACTGATGATACCAAGATAGATATCAGAACATTACTACTGTGAAAAATGAAGCCTTACAGCCCAATTTATCTTTGAGGCAATCAGATATCTACTTATCTCAACCTGTTTGCTATTACCCACTCATATGTAACATTGTTGTAGCATATTCATATTTCATAAAGAGAAATGAAATGTTTTTGCATTATAAAACTACATACCAACAACTGTTTTATTTTATATTTAAAATAATATCTTGTTTAATTTCACTGATAATCTGTTTGTTTATTTTAGTGAGTTTTTACTACCTGTCTGCATCTTCCTGTTGTATGTCAGGTGTTTATTCAACCGCTTCCTGCCTGGTCACATGTACATCTGTACGTCCTCCAAGAACTGCGCCTAGTTCACACTGCCCGGGGGCATGCATCACTGTGATCCTGTGACTGCTGTGTCCACTGGACCCAACGGATCACAGATCAGAGTACCGATCAGTGGTGCTCCGCCCTGGTACCATGTGCTCGCTGTGATTAATCAAAGCAATCACATGTCCAGCAGTAAACATAGCTGCCATTTATACAGACAATGAGAACTACTGTGATCTCTGTGATTGGTCACAGTGGTCACATTGTACAGGGCCAAGCATTACCTTCCTGTACCATGTGATGGCTGTAGTGAATCACATCTATCACAGTAGTTCTCAATGAATGCAGCCTAGAACTGTCAGACATTATTACTTATACAGCCATTATTAGCAAAAAAACGCTTCCCTAGAGTACTGCAATGTCACTATGGTATCATTGCACTGCTCTGGTGACAGGATGTAATAAAAAAAAGTTTTAAAAAATTGTAAAAAAAACAAACAAAGAAAAAATGTTTTTTTTTTTTACATACTGTCACCCACGCTATGTATTGTATTGTATACACCCACATTGTATCGTTGTGGTGGTGTTAATTAGAATGGCTGACTGCTCTGATATTACTTTATGTCAGTGCCACCAGCCTGTCCCTGATCACTGTCACACCAGTTAGTGGTCCCAATCACAACCAGCCACTCACAGTGTCCCTAATCACCACCACACCACTCACAGTGTCCCTGATCACAACCATAAACACCAGTATTATTGTCCCTGATCCCCACCACACGAGTCATATTGTCCCTGATCCCCACCACACAAGTCATATTGTCCCTGATCCCCACCACACCAGTCATATTGTCCCTGATCCCCACCACACCAGTCATATTGTCCCTGATCCCCACCACACCAGTCATATTGTCCCTGATCACCACCCCATCAGTTACAGTGTTCCTGATCACTGCCACTTCAGTCCCAGTGTCCCTGATCTCCGCCAAACCAGTGATTTTGTCCCTAATCGCCGCCACACCAGTCATATTGTCCCTAATCACCACCACACCAGTTACAGTGTCCCTGATTACCACTATACCAGTCATATTGTTCCTGATCACTGCCACACCAGTTACAGTGTCCCTGATCATTGTCACACCAGTTACAGTGTCCCTGATCATTGTCACACCAGTTGCAGTGTCACCACCCCAGTGTAAGTAAAGGCATCCCTGATTGTCACCACACCAGGTAGAGTGCAGGGCAAGTGCAGTGTTGCCTCTGCCTGCTGCCTGTACTGCTAAACCAGTGATTTTGTCCCTAATCGCCGCCACACCAGTCATATGGTCCCTAATCGCCGCCACACCAGTCATATTGTCCCTAATCACCACCACACCAGTTACAGTGTCCCTGATCACCACTATACCAGTCATATTGTTCCTGATCACTGCCATACCAGTTACAGTGTCCCTGATCATTGTCACACCAGTTACAGTGTCCCTGATCATTGTCACACCAGTTGCATTGTCACCACACCAGTGTAAGCAACGGCATCCCTGATTGTCACCACACCAGGTAGGGTGCAGTGCAAGTGCAGTGTTGCCTCTGCCTGCTGCCTGTACTGACCATGACCTGTATATTGACCACATTTCTTACCGATCCTTTACCTGTTTGCTGGCTATGTCTCTGTCTGCGGCCTGAGCTGACCCATCTGCATGTCTGATTGTCTATGTTCCTTGGAGACACCAGTCCCAGCCATTCCCTGTGGACAACTGCACTCCTAGAACCACAGGGACTCTTGTGCTCTTCCTTTCTTCAGTTTTCATGTACTCCCAACCAGACTGTCAAGCTATCAAATGGCTGGTGTCATAAATGGTCACATGTTGCACCACCATAGTAATTGCAGATCAAACACAGCTTAAGAGGGCATGTTTCTTGGCTGTAAAGGATAGCAGGGTTCAGTTCCATTTTAAGGTGAAATGAACAACAGCCTGCAAATTTCCTTAGGTAAAATAAAACAGACACACTTGCTGGTAATTAGGAGAAATTGGATATCTTCCTCTAATTTAAAGTGACATTGTCATTGTACAAAAATTCAAATAAAAAATGTCTTCTCTTCTGCTACTGCACTATTGTGTCCTGTGGAGACAAGGAGGTCTGCAGGAGACATCATTAAGTGCTGGGGACACAGGAGAATGACATTTCCAGAAGTGTTATTTTCCCAGCAGACATGTAGAGATGATTTTTCTTCGATGGAGTAGGGTTTGGCAGTGCAAACAGCAGCAGGAGAGATATTTACCGGTCCCCCTTTTTTTTTTTTTACAAGGAGGTGCTTTGTTTTAAATTTCAGACATGCAGTGACAGGGTAACTGTAATCATGTGCTGTTTAATCATGCAATGTTTCCAAAACTGCAGTAAGTTGTGTAGATTTATTATGCCTTTAACTTAATACTTAAGTGCACCACTAATTATGCAGTTTATATTTAGGATTACAGTCTTTAGTCACAACCTTTAATAATTTATAACTACGCAATGCAGTCACAAAACAGACTGGAAATGCATGGAATTTTTTTTTAACTAATGGTGACTGTACCCAGATTTCACCACGTTTATAACTTGACCTGTAACAGGACCAGCAGAGTCCAAACCGAGTAGGTAAAATAATGTAAAAAACAGGAAAAAAAACAACCATCAGGGAGCTAAGCTACGTCAGTGACACATGGATGGCCCTAGTTACCTGCAGGGCTTTGAAATATATATATATATAAAAAAAAACTTTAATAAAATAAATAGTGAGACAATTGTTAATATTTAAGATAAGAGGAGAATATCCCCAAAAAGTAATCTCTCTTTTGTTTTTTTGGAATCTTAGTTGTGGCCCTACTCTGATGGTGTACAAGTGGTGAATCTTGGTTAGGTCTGTCAATCTTTCTAAAGGAGTTTGTAAGGTGATACTTTATAAAAGCCCAGAAACACTGATAGATGAAGATAATTCGAAACAAGCCAAAAGGGTGACACCAGGGCCGCCGCTACACACTGTTCTATATTTCTTGCACTTGCAGAGCTTCAGCGGAGTACCAAGCCGTATATAACACTCCCCAGTCAGGTTAAGCTGTCCCTCTGGGATCTCAAATATCTCCTGAGGCAGCTGGAGTTGGTGGGCGGAGCTGGGGGTGTGGCTACCTCCTCCACTCCTCCCACAGACTCCTTCACTCTGGATGATCCCGCAGCTGAAGGAGAAAGAGGTGAGGACACAGCAGCCCCAGGTGTCTTCATCTTCAGGCATGCTGTAAGTTAGCACACTGTCACTACATAAAGTCCTAATCTGCCCTATACCACCCCAACCTGCCCATTACCACCCCAACCTGCCCTTTACCACTGCAATCTACCCTATACCACCCCAACCTGCCCTATACCACCTTAATCTACCCTATACTACCCCAACCTGCCCTATACCACACTAACCTGCCCTATACCACCCAAACATGCCTATACCACCCCAACCTGCCACTATACCACCCCAACCTGCCCTATACCACCTAACCTGCCCTATACTACCCCAACCTGCCCTATACCACCCCAACCTGCCCTATACCACATCAACCTGCCCTATACTACATCAATCTTCCCTATACCACCCCAAGCTGCCCTATACCTGACCCAACCTGCCACCATACCACCCCAACTTGCCCTATACCACACCAACCTGCCCTTTACCACTGAAATCTACCCTATACCACCCCAACCTGCCCTATACCACCCAACCATGCCTATACCACCCCAACCTGCCACTATACCACCCCAACCTGCCACTATACCACCCCAACCTGCCCTATACCACCTAACCTGCCCTATACCACCCCAACCTGCCATATACTACCCCAACCTGCCCTATACCACCCTAACTTGCCCTATACCACCACAACCTGCCCTATACCACCCCAACCTGCCCTATACCACATCAACCTGCCCTATACCACATCAACCTGCCCTATACCACTCCAACCTGCCACCATACCACCCCAACCTGCCACCATACCACCCCAACCTGCCACCATACCACCCCAACTTGCCCTATACCACACCAACCTGCCCTATACCACCCTAACCTGCCTTATACTGCCCCAACCTGCAATATACCATCCCAACCTGCCCTATGCCACCCTAACCTGCCCTATACCACCCTAATCTGCCACTATACCACCCCAGCCTGCCCTATAATACCCTAATCTGCTACTATACCACCCCAACCTGCCCTATACCACTCTAACCTGCCCTATACCACCCTATACTTTAATTTACAGGGGCTGTTTGGGGGTGTGCCCTGTGACCGTGCGCTGCCTGCAGGACGCTGGGCAGGATAGACAGGAGGGGGGGTGACACCATGTTTTGCCGCACCAGGTGACACCAACCCTAGTGATGCCACTCAGGCATGTAATATATAAGTATCTGTTTGTTTTTGTAATTTGTAAAATAAATTTGACAGCCCTCTTCACCAATTCTTGTTCACTGGTCTTATTGGCAGAAGGGCCCTTTTCAGTTATATAGCTCAGAACTCCAGATAGGCTACCCTAATGTATGAGGTATGATGAGTAGGGATGAGCTGAACACCCCCCGGTTCGGTTCGCACCAGAACCCGCGAACGGACCGCAAATTCGCACGAACGTTAGAACCCCATTGACGTCTATGGGACTCGAACGTTCGAAATCAAAAGTGCTCATTTTAAAGGCTTATTTGCATGGTATTGTCCTAAAAAGGGTTTGGGGACCCGGGTCCTACCCCAGGGGACATGTATCAATGCAAAAAAAACTTTTAAAAACGGCCGTTTTTTCGGGAGCAGTGATTTTAATGATGCTTAAAGTAAAAAAAAAAAAAGTAAAATATTCCTTTAAATATCGTACCTGGGGGGTGTCTATAGTATGCCTGTAAAGTGACGCGTGTTTCCCATGTTTAGAACAGTCCCTGCACCAAATGTCATTTTTAAAGGAAAAAATCTCATTTAAAACTGCTTGCGGGTTTAATGTCATGTCGGGTCATGGCAATATGGATGAAAATCAGTGAGACAAACGGCATGGGTACCCCCCAGTCCATTACCAGGCCCTTTGGGTCTTGTATGGATATTAAGGGGAACCCCGCACCCAAATTAAAATAAGGAAAGGTGTGGGGCCACCAGGCCCTATATACTCTGAACAGCAGTATACAGGCGGTGCAAACAAGACAGGGACTGTAGGTTTGTTGTTAAGTAGAATCTGTTTGTAATTTTGAACATTTTTAACGTGTTTAGCTCCAGCCAAAAAATCTTTTCTAAGCTTTTTGGAAAACATAGGGAAGGGTTATCACCCCTGTGACATTTGTTTTGCTGTCTTTCCTCCTCTTCAGAAGATTTCACCTCACTTTTTTGTTCCAATGAAAAATGTTTTTTGAAAATTTGGGTTTTTTTGTGGAACAAGGATTGGAAAGCATCAGTGGAAAGGAGAAATTGTTTTCCCATATTAACTCTTACAGGAGAGAATTTCCCTTCCTAGGGGTAGATTTCATCTCACTTCCTGTTGTCTCCTTCCGTTTGCAAGTAGGAGTCGTTTGTAAGTTAGATGTTTGAAAGTAGGGTCCTGCCCTATATACTCAGCAGAAATTTGGGCCTTAGGTGTTGCTGTGGCCACAACACTGTAAGCCCTCACAGGGCCCTGCTGTGAAATATTAGATCAAGAATTGTAATTACATGCCCCTGTTGAACAGGAGCTGAAAAATTAGGCCTTAGGCACTGGTGCTGGTGCCACAACACTGCAACCCCTCACAGACACTCTAGTTGGAACGCAGGAACGAGCCCTGCTGCAAAGTATTGCTTCAAAAATTGTAATTACACGCCCCTGTTAGACAGGGGCAGAAAAATTGGGCCTTAGGCACTGGTGCTGGTGCCACAACACTGCAACCCCTCACAGACACTCTAGTTGGAACGCAGGAACGAGCCCTGCTGCAAAGTATTGCATCAAAAATTGTAATTACACGCCCCTGTTAGACAGGGGCAGAAAAATTGGGCCTTAGGCACTGGTGCTGGTGCCACAACACTGCAACCCCTCACAGACACTCTAGTTGGAACGCAGGAACGAGCCCTGCTGCAAAGTATTGCATCAAAAATTGTAATTACACGCCCCTGTTAGACAGGGGCAGAAAAATTGGGCCTTAGGCACTGGTGCTGGTGCCACAACACTGCAACCCCTCACAGACACTCTAGTTGGAATGCAGGAACGAGCCCTGCTGCAAAGTATTGCATCAAAAATTGTAATTACACGCCCCTGTTAGACAGGGGCAGAAAAATTGGGCCTTAGGTACTGGTGCTGGTGCCACAACACTGCAACCCCTCACAGACACTCTAGTTGGAATGCAGGAACGAGCCCTGCTGCAAAGTATTACATCAAAAATTGTAATTACACGCCCCTGTTAAACAGGGGCTGAAAAATTGTGCCTTAGGCACTGGTGGTGGCGCCCAGAACCAAAAATGTTCTTACAAGCTATCAGCGTGATGATTGAGGAGGAAGAGGATAATTACTCAGGGATAGTCACTCAGCATCAGCATAGGCAGTCTTTGAAGGGATCTGAGATTTAAAAAAAAAATATTCGGTTACATCTGCATCAGGTGCTTGGTAGCTGGTGGTGATCCAAGACTGATTCATTTTTATGAAGGTCAGCCGATCGACCGAGTCGGTGGACAGACGCACCCTGTGATCGGTTACCACGCCTCCAGCAGCACTGAATGTGCGTTCCGAAAGAACGCTGGATGCAGGACAGGCCAGTAGCTCAATTGCATACTGTGCAAGCTCTGGCCAGTGATCCATCCTCAAGACCCAGTAACCCAGAGGATTTTCGGTGGGAAAGGTGTCCAAGTCTGATCTTGCCCCTAGGTATTCCTGCACCATGTAAAACAGACGCTGGCGATGGTTGCTGGAACCGATCATACCTTGGGGCTGCGGACCAAAAAATTGTCTGAACGCATCGGTCAGACGGCCACCTTCTCCACCGCTCCTTCTTTGACTGACCGAAGCCTCAGCAACACGTTGTCCAGAAACAGGAGTTTGTAACCTCCCAGTCTCTGGGAACGCGTTGCACAGACCTTTCTGCAAGGCCTCCCGAAGATGTTTCATCCTCTGCTCCCTCTGCGATGGCAAGATAAGGTCCGCAACCTTACCCTTGTAACGTGGATCAAGGAGGGTTGCCAGCCAGTATTGGTCCTTCTCCTTGATACCACGAATACGAGGATCCTTACGCAGGCTTTGCAGGATCAGGGAGGCCATGCAGCGTAGGTTTGCTGAGGCATTCGGTCCGGAGTCCTCTGGGTCACTAAGGACAACAACGTCCGCAGCCACCTCCTCCCAGCCACGTACAAGTCCATGTGTTCCTTGGGACTGATCCCTTAAAGACTGCTGCTGATGCTGAGTGCCAGGCTCCACCTCCATACTGACACAATCTTCCTCCTCCTCCTCCTCCTCGTCCTCTTCCTGTGTGATCGGCGGGCACGCAGGAACACTGTCTGGATAAAGGGGGCCTTGAGAGCTAAGGAAGTCCTCCTCTTCCTGCCTCTGTTCTGCCTCAAGTGCCCTGTCCATTATTCCACGCAGCGTGTGCTCCAACAGGTGGACAAGGGGGACAGTGTCACTGATGCATGCACTGTCAGTGCTCACCATCCTCGTGGCCTCCTCGAATGGTGACAGGACAGTGCATGCATCCCTGATCATGGCCCACTGGCGTGGGGAAAAAAAAACAAGCTCCCCTGACCCTGTCCTGGTGCCATAGTCGCACAGGTACTCATTG
Organism: Lithobates clamitans; assembly: GCA_037952925.1. Lineage (NCBI taxonomy): Eukaryota > Metazoa > Chordata > Amphibia > Anura > Ranidae > Lithobates > Lithobates clamitans. Next base: position 3,221,008 of record JBBGZY010000022.1, read on the forward strand.
ATGGCCCTCTGCTGCGTGTGCAGCCGCTGCAGCATGGCCAACGTTGAGTTCCACCTGGTGGGCATGTCACAGATTAGGCGGTTCTTGGGCAGGTTAAACTCCTTTTGGAGGTCCATCAGCCGAGCACTGGCATTATATGACCGGCGGAAATGCACACAGACTTTCCTGGCCTGCCTCAGGACATCCTGTAAGCCCGGGTACCTGCCCAAGAACCGCTGCACCACCAAGTTAAGGACGTGAGCCAAACAGTGCACATGGGTCATTTGTCCCTGTCGGAGGGCAGAGAGGAGGTTGGTGCCATTGTCGCAAACCACCATTCCTGCCTAAGTTGGCGTGGCGTCAACCACCTCTGAACCTGCCCCAGCAGAGCTGACAGAACCTCTGCCCCAGTGTGGCTCCTGTTCCCCAAGCACACCAGCTCAAGCACCGCATGGCATCTTTTGGCCTGCGTACTTGCGTAGCCCCTTGAACGCCTACGGAGCACCGCTGGTTCCGAGGAAGAGGCCATGGAGGAAGAAGAAGAGGAGGGGGTGGAGGAGAGAGGTGTGTCACAATCAGCATTTTGGAGGCGTGGTGGCGGAACAACCTCCAACACTACTGCACCTTGTCCTGCATCCTTTCCAGCTGCCAGCAGAGTCACCCAATGCGCCGTGAAACTTAGGTAACGTCCCTGTCCATGCCTGCTGGACCATGAGTCAGCGGTAATATGCACCTTACCGCTGACCGCCCTGTCCAGCGAGGCATGGACATTGCCTTCCACATGCCGGTAGAGAGCCGGAATCGCCTTCCGTGAGAAAAAGTGGCGTTTGGGTACCTGCCACTGAGGAACCGCACATTCCACAAACTCACGGAAGGGGGCAGAGTCTACCAACTGAAAAGGCAGCAGTTGAAGTGCTAGCAATTTTGCCAAGCTAGCATTCAACTGCTGGGCATGTGGATGGCTGGGAGCAAACTTATTTCGGCGGTGCAGCAGCTGGGGCAGGGAAATTTGCCTGGTACAATCTGACGTCGGTGAACCAAAAGCAGATTGCCCACAAGTACTTGGCTGTGACACACCTAATTCTACACCTTCATTCCTCTCACTGCAGGTCTCAGAGAGGACTGAAGGTCTAGTGGGGTTGGAAATCTCAGCTGATGAGGAGCAAGGAGAGATCCTCTTTGTTCTTTGGTGTGGGTCTTTTAGATACGCTTGCCAACGAACTGCATGGCAGGTCAACATATGTCTGGTCAAGCATGTGGTACCCAAGCAGGAGATGTTTTGGCCACGCGAGATACGCTTGAGACATATGTTGCAAATAGCAGCGGTGCGATCTGATGCATTCGTCTCAAAAAAGGCCCACACCAAAGAACTTTTTGAATAACGCGCAGAGACTGCAGCGCCCTGCACATGTGGAGCTTTGGGGTGTGATGCAGTCAATGTGCTGCCCTTAGGCTGGCCCCTGGAGGGCATCCTGCCTCGTTGGTGATGTGCCGCCTCCTCCTCCTCCTCCTCCTCTCTCCTATCAGGCACCCACGTTGAGTCAGTGACCTCATCATCCCCTCCCTCCTCATCACTGGAGCAAACCTGGCAGTATGCTGCAGCAGGGGGAGCATGACTGCCAGATTGCTGTCCTTCTTGGGCACCCCCTCTGTCCGTGCTCATGTTACTGCCTTCATCGAGCTCAGTATCATCATCAGAGCCTTCCAAACGCTGGGCATCCTCCTGGAGCATGTACCCAACACTGTGGTCAAACAGTTCGAGGGAATCCTCATGAGGACATGGTGGAGCTAGGGAAGGAGTCACTGATGACATTGAGCTGAGGGAAGAGGCCGCTGCTTTGCCAGACAAAGCACCCTGGGCATGGGTGAGAGAGGATGAGGAGGATGAGGACGGCTTGGTCATCCACTCGACCAAGTCTTCCGCATGTTGCGGCTCAACACGGCCAGCTGCCGAAAAAAAGGCCAAGCGTGTCCCATGACCACGTGCTGATGAGGATGCACCGTCTCCACGACCAGCACTAGACACAGAGCCTGCTTGCCCTCTCTTATTGGCTTGTGACTGTCTGCCTCTCCTTCTTGGCCTTCCAGACATACTAATGGCCTGTAGCTGCACTAAGCTGGGATAGAACACCTGTAATTTTCTTCAGGTAGCTTTATATACTGTAACCAGACAAGCCTGCCTGTCAGTAGGAAGATAACAGGAACGGATCTAGCTGAACACTGTGAGCGGGACGCACTTTACTAAATGTAAATAGTCTAGCTGCCTGACCGTGGTACTAATAGGATCAAATAGAACACCTGTAATTTTCTTCAGGTAGCTTTATATACTGTAACCAGACAAGCCTGCCTGTCAGTAGGAAGATAACAGGAACGGATCTAGCTGAACACTGTGAGCAGGACGCACTGTACTAAATGTAAATAGTCTAGCTGCCTGACCGTGGTACTAATAGGATCAAATAGAACACCTGTAATTTTCTTCAGGTAGCTTTATATACTGTAACCAGACAAGCCTGCCTGTCAGTAGGAAGATAACAGGAACGGATCTAGCTGAACACTGTGAGCAGGACGCACTGCACTAAATGTAAATAGTCTAGAAGATAACAGGAACGGATCTAGCTGAACACTGTGAGCAGGACGCACTGCACTAAATGTAAATAGTCTAGAAGATAACAGGAACGGATCTAGCTGAACACTGTGAGCAGGACGCACTGCACTAAATGTAAATAGTCTAGAAGATAACAGGAACGGATCTAGCTGAACACTGTGAGCAGGACGCACTGCACTAAATGTAAATAGCAGGAACGGATCTAGCTGAACACTGTGAGCAGGACGCACTGCACTAAATGTAAATAACAGGAACGGATCTAGCTGAACACTGTGAGCAGGACGCACTGCACTAAATGTAAATAGTCTAGAAGATAACAGGAACGGATCTAGCTGAACACTGTGAGCAGGACGTACTGCACTAAATGTAAATAGCAGGAACGGATCTAGCTGAACACTGTGAGCAGGACGCACTGCACTAAATGTAAATAGCAGGAACGGATCTAGCTGAACACTGAGCAGGACGCACTGCACTAAATGTAAATAACAGGAACGGATCTAGCTGAACACTGTGAGCAGGACGCACTGCACTAATGTAAATAGTCTAGAAGATAACAGGAACGGATCTAGCTGAACACTGTGAGCAGGACGCACTGCACTAAATGTAAATAGCAGGAACGGATCTAGCTGAACACTGTGAGCAGGACGCACTGCACTAAATGTAAATAGCAGGAACGGATCTAGCTAAACACTGTGAGCAGGACGCACTGCACTAAATGTAAATAGCAGGAACGGATCTAGCTGAACACTGTGAGCAGGACGCACTGCACTAAATGTAAATAGTCTAGAAGATAACAGGAACGGATCTAGCTGAACACTGTGAGCAGGACGCACTGCACTAAATGTAAATAGCAGGAACGGATCTAGCTGAACACTGTGAGCTGGACGCACTGCACTAAATGTAAATAGCAGGAACGGATCTAGCTGAACACTGTGAGCAGGACGCACTGCACTAAATGTAATTAGCAGGAACGGATCTAGCTGAACACTGTGAGCAGGACGCACTGCACTAAATGTAAATAGCAGGAACGGATCTAGCTGAACACTGTGAGCAGGACGCACTGCACTAAATGTAAATAGCAGGAACGGATCTAGCTGAACACTGTGAGCAGGACGCACTGCACTAAATGTAAATAGCAGGAACGGATCTAGCTGAACACTGTGAGCAGGACGCACTGCACTAAATGTAAATAGCAGGAACGGATCTAGCTGAACACTGTGAGCAGGACGCACTGCACTAAATGTAAATAGTCTAGAAGATAACAGGAACGGATCTAGCTGAACACTGTGAGCAGGACGCACTGCACTAAATGAAAATAGCAGGAACGGATCTAGCTGAACACTGTGAGCAGGACGCACTGCACTAAATGTAAATAGCAGGAACGGATCTAGCTGAACACTGTGAGCAGGACGCACTGCACTAAATGTAAATAGCAGGAACGGATCTAGCTGAACACTGTGAGCAGGACGCACTGCACTAAATGTAAATAGTCTAGATAGAAGATAACAGGAACGGATCTAGCTAAACTGAATACAGTGTATATATATATATGCAACACCTGGGATGCATATATATACACAATACACTGTAAGTGCAGCTAACTGACTGACTGTTCTGCCTAATCTATCTAACTCAAATCAAATGACACTGTCTCTCTCTCTCTCTATCTCTCAGCACACCGGAACACACACTACACAGGGCCGCCGTGCAGGCGGCCTTATATAGTGTGGGGTGTGTACTAAATCCCCTGAGCCATAATTGGCCAAAGCCACCCTGGCTTTGGCCAATTACAGCTCTCTCTACTGACGGCGCTGTGATTGGCCAAGCATGCGGGTCATAGTGCATGCTTGGCCAATCATCAGCCAGCAATGCACTGCGATGCCGCAGTGAATTATGGGCCGTGACGCGCCACACGAATTTGGCGCGAACGGCCCATATCGTTCGCAATTCGGCGAACGACCGAACAGCCGATGTTCGAGTCGAACATGGGTTCGACTCGAACACGAAGCTCATCCCTAATGATGAGCGACCACCAGGTCTGTACTGAGATCACCAAATTAAAGAGATATGTATTTATAAAAAGTATTTATCCTTACAAATATTTATTTTGGGTATCACCATGACACCATCAGCTTACAAGGATGACTGCATTCTTGTTGGCAAAATGTTAGGACTAATTAAGCCTGACAGTATTGACTCTGCCAGAGGAAATCACTTTGCAGGCTGTATAACATAATCTGTCTGCTATTCAGTTCTTTTTTAACCACTTGCTGACTGCACTATTTCTGAAAGACAGATACAGAGTGTTTGTCCAATTCCGGGAGGGCATTTATTGACGCTCTCCCAGAACCCCACCCCCCTGCACGCCCTTGGGGCATGCTCTGTGATTGCTTCTGATCACAGATCAAGGTAAAGGAAGGGCCAATCACAGCTGTCCTTTACCATGTGATCAGCTGAATCTAATCACAGCTGATCCCATGTAAACAAATGCCGGTTAATAGCAAGCTGGTAACTGGCTATCCTGTGGCAGCACACATTTACACTGATAAAATAAAAATATCCCCAAAGCAGAGAACAACAAAGATAGGTAGAAATAGTCTACTCTGTTTAGCATGTTGTAGCATAGTGCAGCCTTTTTCAACCAGGGTGCCATCAGGTTTCTTCAGGGTTGCTTTGGAAAAATTCCTACAATTCCTTAAAAATTGTATACAAGCTAGTGGGTGGATCAAGCCTGCCTTTTAGTTACATAAAACTACATATTTTCATTGTACACCATTACAAAATTCTAGCCCCCGACGTCCTAACAATTGTAATGATGTAATCGGTTGATAAGGAGAATGTTGGATGCCTGCACTGCACTGCTCTCCCCTGCCCCTCACTGTCACCACTGGGGTCACATTATCTGAATGAGGGAGGAAATCCGAGGGAGAAGAGAAACATTGGAACTCTAGTCAGTACCTGTGTGCAAAGATGTATTTGCTTTGGAAGAATAAATCTGTCAGAGAGCTCACCTTGCTGGTCGTGGTGTTGGCCACCTTGGGGCGCGCCGGTGTGCGCTGGTGCGCGTTGGTGCACGCGTTCCTGTGCGTACTACTGCGTGCATTCCTGCAGGCGGTCAGAAAGGTCTACCAGCCACCGTCGTCCCACCTGGATGTTACCAAAGGTTCCTAGTCCGGTCAGTCAGTTTCCTCCTGCTTCATCTGTTTCAACTCCAGAACCCCCTGAAATCATGCAACTAGGTCTGCTCCGGCCTACGCTTAGTCCAGAGGAAAAAATGCGCAAACGAACCCACAACCCGTGCCTATACTGTGGTGAATCCGGGCACTATGTGAGAGCCTGCCCCAACAAGATGCGTAAGTGTCATTCTGCCTCTTTAATGTGTGCATCTGTGTTACCTAAAATGGTTCTCATCTCGCTCTTTCCTTCACTCTGCAGCTTCCAGGAGGGAATATTCCAGTGTCAGTAATTATTGATTCCGGTGCATGCAGCTGTTTCATCGATTTGACCTTTGCTGCCAACCATCGTATCCCGCTTCAACCTAAGGCTCAGGGGCTTGCTGTTCATCTAGCGGATGGATCTATCCTTAGTTCCGGCCCGGTCACTTAAGAAACCGTCCCCTTGCTAGCCACCATGGGTACCCACCATCAGGAGCTTCTGTGTCTGGACGCCATCTCTTCTCCTCTCTTCCCTATTATCCTGGGGATGCTCTGGTTGCAGGCCCACAACCCCAGTATCAACTGGGCCACAGGAGAAGTTAAATTTCTCTCAGAGTATTGCCAACAGCATTGCTTACATCAATCTTCTGACATGACCTCCATCAACTCCTTTGCTTGGACTCAGATGCTGAGCTACGTCAGTCCATCCCTGAAGCTTATCTGGACTTCCTGGATGTATTCAGTAAAAAAGGAGCAGAAACCTTGCCCCCTCATAGGTCGTATGACTGTCCTATAGAACTGTTACCTGGTACTGAGGTTCCATTTGGGAGAATCTTCCCGTTAACTGAGCAGGAGTTAGACACATTAAAAACTTACATAGATGAAAACTTGGAAAAAGGGTTCATTCGTCCTTCTACCTCCCCAGCCGGTGCCGGAATCTTCTTTGTCGAGAAGAAGGACCACTCTTTACGTCCCTGCATCGACTACTGGGAGTTGAATAAGATCACCATTAAAAATCGTTATCCCTTGCCTTTAGTACCTGAACTTTTTCAAAGATTAGGAACCGCAGTCATATTCACGAAACTAGATCTTCGTGGAGCTTATAACTTGATCCGTATCAGAAAAGGGGACAAATGGAAGACGGCCTTCCGTACTCGATTCGGGCACTTCGAGTACCTTGTCATGCCATTTGGATTACGCAATGCTCCTGCGACCTTTCAACATTTTGTCAACGATATTTTTCGTGATTACCTGGATCTGTATGTAATAGTATACCTTGATAACATCTTGATCTTCTCCTCTTCACTAACCGATCACCGTAGGCATGTCTGCAATGTTCTAACCCGGCTTAGGCAACATGGGCTCTATGCAAAACTTGAGAAATGCGAGTTTGAACGTCAATGCATTCAATTCTTGGGCCTAGTCATCTCAGTGGAGGGTATTAAGATGGACCCTCAAAAGGTGTCAGCTATTCTGGATTGGCCCGCTCCGATGGATAAAAAAGGGGTACAATGCTTTATTGGCTTTGCCAATTTTTACCAGAAATTTATTAAAGGTTTTTCTGCAATCATTGCTCCAATCACCGAATTGACCAAGCAGGGAACCCGATTCTCTTGGACTGACAAAGCCCAGACGGCTTTCGAAAAACTCAGAAAACTATTTACTTCAGCCACCATTCTGAAACATCCTAACCCTGTCCTACCATTTGTCCTGGAGGTCGACGCTTCAGAGATCGCAGTGGGAGCGGTGCTCTCTCAACGACAGGGCGCCAAGGCCCTCCTCTATCCAGTAGTGTTCTTTTCACGCAAACTTTCAATTTCGGAAAGAAATTATGATGTGGGGGATCGAGAACTTCTGGCCATTAAGGCGGCTCTGGAGGAATGGCGTTACCTATTGGAGGGTGCTGCACATCCCATTCTGGTCTACACCGATCACAAGAATCTGGAATATCTGAGAACAGCCAAAAGATTAAGACCTCGTCAGGCCAGATGGGCACTTTTCTTTTCACGATTCCAGTTTCACATAACTTACAGGCCCGGTTCCAAGAATGTAAAGTCAGATGCTCTTTCCCGTATGTTTTACGATTCGGAGAAGACTGTATCTCCTGATACGATTCTTCCTTCTGGGAACTTCCTGCTCCTCAAAGGGGACCTTGTCTCCCGGATATGACAGGCCTCTGTGGGAATGCTTCCGTACCCTGAAACCGATTTGAGAGAGGGCCTGTTTTGGCGAAGAGACAAGATTGTGGTTCCCGAGAAGCTGAGGGTAACTGTGATGGAACTATGTCATGATCATAAGCAGGCCGGACATTTCGGTGTCCTGAAGACCACTGAGCTGGTACAGCGCACCTTCTGGTGGTCTCAATTAGCCTGTGACTGTAAAAATTTTGTGGATTCATGCAACACTTGTGCTCGGAGTAAGAACACCAGGACAAAGGCCTGGGGATTATTAAAACCCTTACCTGTTCCAGAGAGGCCATGGAAGATGATATCAATGGACTTCATCCTGGAACTGCCCCCCTCCGAGGGTTTCTCTACTATTTTTGTGGTAGACAGGCTGTCTAAGATGGCACATTTCCTCCCCATGAAGGGTACACCTTCGGCTATGGATACGGCAAAGATTTTTGTCAAAGAAGTGGTTAGGCTACATGGAGTCCCAGCAAGCATCGTGTCCGATCTGGGGGTTTACTTTACTTCAAGGTTCTGGAAGGCCCTCTGTGGTTCCCTCGAAATCGAACTGGCATTCTCATCCGCCTATCATCCCCAGACAAACGGGCAAACAGAGAACCAACCAGACCTTGGAGCAATACCTCAGGTGCTTCTCTGCCTTCTCTCAGGATGACTGAGTCTCCTTATTACCCATTGCAGAATTCTCCGATAACAACTCCTTGCACTCTGCCATCAATCAAACACCATTTTTCGCTAATTATGGGTTCCATCCATCTTTTCTGCCAATCTCAATACCTGAATGTTCCGTTCCAGCTGTCTCTGAGACTATGAGCTTCTTTTCCACCAACAAGATCCTACAAGAGACTATGGCTAAATCCCAGGAGTACAATAAAAAATGTTTGATAAGAAGAGGCGGCGAGAATTGATCTTGGAGCCTGGCAACCAAGTGTGGTTGTCCACAACTAACCTGAAAATATCTTGTCCCTCTAGGAAATTGGGCCCTAAGTTTATGAGTCTGTTCCCAGTGAAGAGGAAAATAAATGATGTGACCTATGAACTTGATTTGCCAGACTCTCTAAAAGTACACCCGGTCTTCCATGTGACGCTACTGAAACCTGCTACCGCTAATCCTTTTGCTGGTCGCACTGTCGGCCCACCCAAACCTGTCATAATTGACAACGAAGAGGAATTCGAAGTAGAGGCAATCCTAGACTGTAGGAAAAGGAGGAATGGAATTCAGTACCTTATTAAATGGAAGGGGTATGGCCCAGAAGACAATTCATGGGAGCCAGGAAACAATTTGCATGCCCGGAACTTTTACAGACTTTCAGGAATGTCCATGCCTCCAAGCTGGCCCAACTGGGAATCCAGAGGCTGCCCTTAGGGAAGGGGCACTGTCAGAGAGCTCACCTTGCTGGTCGTGGTGTTGGCCGCCTTGGGGCATGCCAGTGCGCGTTGGCGCGCACGTTCCTGTGCGTGCTACTGCGCACGTTCCTGCAGGCGCTGGTGTGCATACTGGCGTGCAGGCGCGTGCGTGTGCGCGCGAGCTTGTGAGCGTCGGCGTGCACGTGTGCGCCGTTTGGCGCCAACTGGCCTATTTAGGTTTGTCAGGCACTCTGTTCAGTGCTGCCTGATCATCAGCTCCCTGTGCCCTAGTTCCTGTTGCCTATCTTGTCTTCCTGTGTACCTGATCTCCTGACGACCCGGATTGCCCGTGGATTCTCCTGTTTGCTGCCTGTACCTGACCTTGGCCTGTTTGACTCCGCTTCTACCTGCTCCTATTGTACCTTTGCTGCCAGCCTGTTGCCGAACCCTGCTTGTGTCCCGACCTACCTGTCTTGCTCCTGCTCAGCACCTGTTACCAGTGTTCCTGACTACTGACCTGCTGTCTGAAGATCATCTCTGATCCCGTACCTGAATCTCTTCAGCAGGCTCTCATACCATTCCGCACTCTCGTGCCTCCTGTCTGCTCTACCAGGGGCCGTGAGTCGGATAAGTAAGGGAGTCTACCCTCTGCCCAAGCGGACTCATCAGTCTGGTAAGTGAAAGTCTGACAAAATCGTGATATTTGAAAGAATAAAGTTGGTTGTCCTACATGTGTAAATATTGCTACATTATGTAAAACTATTGGTTTAGTTTTTTACATTTTAGAATGGAGTGCCTCAAGATTGTGCATAATTTGAAGGGTGTCTTGATCGATATAAGGTTGAGAAAAACTGAGATTACCCTACAGATACAATATAACAATAATACAGCAAGAGGCAGGGAATATTGTCCCAGGTGTGATGTTCCATTAAGTTCCAACAAACAAGTATCTTCTACACACTTCACAGGATAAAACCTGTTCTTTCAGAGGAAAAAGAGCACACCCAGAGGGGTTTCACTGATCCTCCAATGAAAAAGGAAAGTAGTATAATGCCGTGTACACACAGGGGGACTTTTGTCAGACTTCCGACGGACTTTTGAACGAATGGACTCGCCTACACACGATCACACAAAAGTCAGACGGATTTGTACGTGATGACGTACGCCCAGACTAAAATAAGGAAGTTGATAGCCGGTAGCCAATAGCTGCCCTAGCGTGGGTTTTCGTCCGCCGGACTAGCATACAGACGGGCGGATTTTTCGACCGGACTCGAGTCCGTCGGAAAGATTTGAAACGTTTCAAATCTAAAGTCCGTCAGATTTTTGACCGAAAAAGTCCACTGCAGGTCCGATGGAGCCCACACATGGTCAAATTGTCCGCCAGATTCGGTCCGTCGGACCAGTCTGGTCAAAAAGTCCGCCCGTGTGTACGCGGCATAAGACAGATGTGCATAAAGCACAAAGCAAAGAGATCTGTGATCCACGGCAGCCTAAAAAAATTGTTTGGGGAAGGGTCTGCTTTATGCACGATCCGTCATTAGAAGATCAGTGAAATCACTGTAGGTGTACTCTTTTTCCTCTTGGCAATTATTTGAAGACCATGTGGAGTCCAGTTGATCAGGAATAGCATTCATTGAAACTATTCATGCTATTAACAATTTCAATACGCACTTTGACACCCTCCCTGCCCAGGCCAATTTTCAGCTTTCAGCACTGTCACACTTTGAATGAAAATTGCGCAGTCATGCAACGCTGTACCCAAATAAAATTGTTATCATTTTTTTTTAGACAGATAGAGCTTTCTTTGGGTTGTATTTTATCACCACTGGGGTTTTTTTGCTAAAAAAAAGGAAAAAAGGCAGAACATTTTGAAAAAAAAAAAGTTTCTTAATTTCTGTTAAAATTTTGTAAATAAGTAATTTTTTCCTTCACTGATGTGTGCTCATGAGGCTGCACCGATGGGCACTGATAGGCTGCACTGAGGAGGTGGCACTGATGGGACAGCACTGAAGGACACTGATGAGGTGGCACTAATATGCAGCACTGATGGGCACTGATAAGCGGCACTGTTATGCAGCACTGATGAGCACTGATAGGCGCTCTGATGGCCACTGATAGGTGGCACTGATGGGCGGCACATATGGGCACTGATAGGCGGGATGGATAGGCGGCACTAATGGGCACTAATGGGTAGCACTGATGAGTAGGCACTGATGGGCACTGAAAGGCAGCACTGACTGGCATCACTGATGCACACTGATTGGCATAGCTGTTGGGCACCAACTTGCATCACTGCTGGGCACTGTTGGTGTGGCACTGATAATCAGGGCACTGATGATCATTGCCCCGATTATCTGTGCAGGTCTCCCCTGTGAGAAAATGAAGATGATCAGCTCTTCTCTCCTCTCATCTCACGCTGTCAGTGTGAGGAGAGGAAAGCCAGTAAATGGCATTTTCTTGTTTACATGTGATTGGACACAGCTGATCACATGGGTAAAGAGCTTCATCATTGGCTCTTTACCGAGCTTGGGGATGTGCTGTGTCCCAGGGATACAGCACACTGCTGATCACTGCGTTACGCACCCCTGCGGGCGTGCAAGCATGGCGATAGTGGGATGACATCATATGACATCATCCCAGAACGAGAGAACCACCCTGCCACCATCATTTGTCTATACGGTGGTCAGGAGGTGGTTAAACATGAAAAGAATGTTTGTCAGCAGATGTAGCAGACACACAACAGTAGTTCCTTCCTGAAGAAGTGGGCTTTGTTCTACACAATGCATAGAAGATGCTTGTGTGTTGGAACATGATGGAACATCACACCTGGGACAATATTCCCTGCCTCTTGCTGTATTATTGTTACATTGTGCCTGTGTGGTAATCTGCAGTATGCTAAAAAGAGTAGAATATTTCTACCTATCTTTGCTGTCTCTTTTTAAACAATTGTTATGAAATGTGTTTAATAAAGTTTAGCAAAACGTAAAGTACTGTTTTGTGTGGTACGTACAAAATCTTACATCTGTTGTTTCTTGTTTAGGGATGTTTTGCTTGATATCAATATATTAGTATGGGTGGGGAATTCTTCTCTGCCTGCTATTGCATTCTCACAGCTGCCAACACACATGGCTTTCAGAATACCCAAACAACAATTGATTGAATTCAGTCACCTCAGCTGACAATTTTCCATCAGGTTGCTTTGATTTCTCAGTCAAAGCTTACTGAGCCAACTGGGGCTGATGACTCAAACCACAGCTTGAATTTCATCAGATTCAGCAGGAATCTGCTACAATTGGAGCTATGTATAACTTACATTAATATTTAAAGTGGTTGCAAAATCCCTGACATAAAATATGAACAAAACATATCCCTTTATAGTGTGTGCTTCTCACAATCCCAAGCACTAAGTGTCATTTCTGTCTGCTGCCTCTTTCCTCTGCTATATGCATGAGTCACTTCTGACAAGTTTACCTAAAACCAAGATGTGATGGGAGTCCCTGTTGGGTGCAGGGTGACCAAGAAGAGAATGAACCCTGAGAATATGATTGGATTACTTAAAATGGGACAGTAATATTTATCCACAATATCTCCCAGGATATATGTAAAGACTATTCTTGGTTTGTTTGATTCTGAACTCAACATCTTAGTTGAGAGAGCTGATCACATTGGCCTCTAGAACTGGGTAGGAGACAGACAGTCTACTCCTACTGTAAGACCTGTAATTTTGGTTCTAATAAAGAGTCTGATTCCTGTTTGACCCTCCGTACAGAGCCTCGTCTCATACTTGGGGGGAAGAATTATTCGTATGAGTTTCTGGTTCAGCCGATTGGAGTGTTCGGTAGCTGCCTTTGTGTTCGGAAATAGAATGTCCTAAACGGCTTTAACCCCTTTCATACTTGGGGTGTGGTTACACAAGAGTTAAATAAAAGTTGACCGGGAGGGACCAGCACACAGTCTGTGATTGACAGCCTCAGCTCTGTTCCTATGTGCTTTGAGAAGAAGGGTGTGTCCCTTCCCTCCAATCAGCTATCAGCTCTCCTCGCTGAGCTCTGCAGCGTAAACCCCCCCCCCCGCTTTCTGAAAGCTCAAACAAGCTGTTTACATTCTGGACTGTGACTGTAGAGAAGAGAGGAGTGCAAATAAGCAGGTACAACTTATGTAGGAGGATTTGTTTAATCACTGCGTATCACCTGAGGCCAGTCACTTCACTGGGTATATGTAAGGGTTTACTACTTTAAACAAGACCATAAATACATACATTGTAATGTGTTTACGTTGTTGTGTTGACTGATGCTAAATAAGTTCATGGTCATATTTCTTAGTCAGAGGTGAGGGAATATATATGCTTTTTTTTAAAGTCGATTTTATACTCTAACAGGTGGACAATAAAATATCTTGCTCGAGAATTCATCTGAGCACAGTATGTGCTGTAAAAAATGAAATACAGAGGGCATTGATAATTTGTATTCAAGATGTTTCAGTTGAGAGCAGACATTTCTATTGTTTTCAGTCCTTGTCACAGCCCTTAACACCCACAACAAATGAGTAGGAAAAATAAACAAAACCGATGGTATGGCAATGTTCTACAGAAAAATATAATAACTGAATGACATTGTCCTTAAACAAATTGTTTTATACTGCAATAGCTTTCAGGTTTTTTTTTTAATTATTAAAAAGTATAACCTTCCTCTCTTATAAAGATGTGTTTTACACCTTATTTTTATTGTTCTACATTATGTGTTGCCTTAATTCACCCTAAAGACTCCTACTTTCCTCCTTTTCTTTACATGCATAATAATGCTTGTCACATACAACAATGCTTTCAATGAACCACTTAATTACCGCTCTATAGCCAAAAGACTGCTACAGCGCGGCTCTGTTGTTCCGAGAGGGCATCCATGAACATCCCCCCGTAACCATGCCCCCTTCCCCCTCACGGGATTCCCCTGAGGGATGCAACCAGCGCACTCTGTGATCACACACAGCTGATCACAGGTCGTGGCAAAGGACCAATTACAGCTGATCACAATGTAAACAGACTTGCCGGTTATCGGCAGTACTTTCCTCACACATGCGGAAAGGAGAGCCGGTAGCCAGCAAATGTGATAGGGGACATGTACACATGTCATCAGGGCACTGATCATCAATGCCCTGATTATCAGTGCCGCCTCATCAGTGTCCATCAGTGCAGCTTATCATAAACAAAAAAACTAAACTAAAAAAGTTTTTTTTTTTTTCAAAATGTTCTGTCTTTTTTCTTTAGCAAAAAAAAAACAAAAAAAAAAAAAAACAAGGGATGAGTAAATACCACCAAAAGAAAGCTCTTTTTGATGATGGGTACAGTCTTTCATGACTGTGCAATTGTCATTCAAAGTGTGACAGCACTGAAAGCTGAAAATTGGCCTGGGCAGGAAGGGGGTGAAAGTGCCTTGTATTGAAGTGGTGGATATGGATGTTATATATAAAGACATGGCTAACTTTACCATGAAACTGCGGGAACGCGCCTGTTGGTGGCATATGAAAAGAAGTGTCTTTTTGTTGTATTGTTATTGACCACATTCGCTTCCATTGTCAGTACAAATATTTTTTTCTTATTAGGTTATTTACACCAGTGGTGGTCAAATAAAAATTCCAAATGGCCTCGAGTACTGCTCTTGACACTTCCATAGGGCCACACAATAGTGCTACATTGCTGTAGCGCACCTCAACATTTGAAAAATTTCAGTCCTGCTGCATTTTTTACCATAATGCACACTGAAGAGTAAAATAAGCGCCATCATTGGTGTCATGACAATAATAGTAACTCTAAGCATAGTCATCAGTGCTAACAATAATACCCTCCAACATTGGTGTAAATAGACATGATAATAATCTCCAGCATTGGTGTCAGTGCAATAATAACCTGCAGTGGTGGTGACCAGTGGCAGTGCTATTTAAAGCTTCGTTTTTTGGTGGTCAGCGGCAGTGCTGTTAAATTCATCTCCACCCTGTAATCATTTGTGCCCACAATAATACCCTTTATCATTGTAAATGGATTTTAAAATAATCTCCATTGGTGTCAGTGCAATAATAATCTGCAGTGGTGGTGGTCCATGTCAGTGCCATTTTACCCCCCTCCCTGTGTGATCAGTGGCAGTGCTGTTAAACCATACCCTGCATTGCTGTTTATTTTAAGTGTTATTTAACCCCTCACACCATATTGATGGTCAGAGACAGTGTTAGTTATCCACAACCCACCCACTCCCCTGCATTGGTGGTCAGTAGCGGTGCAATTTAGGGATAGGGTTAGGGTTCAGCTCTGCTTTGGGTGCGAGGCAATCCCTGTGTGTTTGAGGTATGTGAACCTGGCAAAATAATTCAGGATTTTGCCCAGTCAACTTCATTTTAACCATAATGTACTGCATGGCCTTTGAACTTACAGTAGGTCAGCTATCTTAAAAGGCAAATAATGTGGGCTTTGTTATGAATCTGCCCCCTCACGCTAAATGGATGGATTCCTTACAGGCATTTCCCAGTGTGTGTTGGAGAAGTTTAACCTACAGACTGGAAGATTTGGCTGCTTAATGACCAGGCCATTTTTTGCGATACGGCACTGCGTCACTTTAACTGACAATGGCACGGTCGTGCGACGTTGTGCCCAAACAAAATTGACATCCTTTTTCCCCACAAATAAAGGTTTTTATTTGGTGGTAGTTGATCACCTCTGCGGTTTTTATTGTTTGCACTATAAACAAAAAAGGGGGACAATTTTGAAAAAAAAAACTATATTTATTACTATAATAAATATCCCCAAAAATGTTTTAAAAAAACAAATTTCTTCATCAGTTTAGGCCGATATATATTCTTCTACATATTTTTGGTAAAAAAAAAAATCACAATAAGCGTATATTGATTGGTTTGTGCAAAAGTTATAGCGTTTACACACTATAGGAAAGATTTATGCCATTTTTATTTCATTTTTATTATTTTTTTTACTAGTAATGGTGGTGATCTGCGATTTTTAGCAGTACTGTGACATTGCGGCGGACAGATCTGACGCTTTCGACACATTTTTGGGACCACTGACATTTATACAGCGATCAGAGCTATAAATATGCACTGTTTACTGTGTAAATGTCACTGGCAGGGAAGGGGTTAACACTAGGGGGTGATCAAGGGGTTAAATGTGTGTTCCCTGGGTGTGTTCTAACTGTATGGGGATAGGACTGACTGGGGGAGGAGCATAGGTGTGCGCAGCCTATTGCATTAGGGTGTGCCCCTGAAAGCATATAAGTTTGACATATTTACCTGCCTCTTCCCCGCTCTCCATCCTGAAACAATGGGGGCAATGGGGAGCAAGAGAGCACATGGGGGATCCGGTCAACAGAAGGAAGAGGAACAGGGAAAGGAGGGGCGGCATATATTAGTACCGATCCCCCTATATTTTCTTCCTGTGGCAGCTGAATGTTATCAAAAGGGAGAGGAGGAAAAGCCTACTTTTAGCTGCTGCAGGAGGAAAATACAGATCATTTCCACAAAACCCACCCCCGCCACCTCTCCTGTCCAGGTTCTGAGGGTCAGCAAAGAAGGATTGCGGTTTACCTATCAGCTGCCCACCACTAACAGGTTGCCAAACCCAGGATTAGGGTGTGCCCAGGCACACCTGGCACACCGCTTGCGCACGCCTATGGGGAGGAGACATATCGTTGTACCTACTTAGTAGGAGAAAACGATATGTCTCCTCTCCCCTGACAGAACAGGGATTTGTGTGTTTACACACACGTATATCCGCGTGAGCCGGTCAGCAAGTGGTTAGTGGTTAGCAAGAGAGCTGACAGTCTGTGTGTAGGGAGAGTTAGTTACTATACAGAGCTATACAGTGCTATGTTGTGCTATCATAAGTTACTGTGAGGGAGACAGGACCCAGAGAGAGACTCAATTATACTGTTTTGTAACACCACATACAGCTTAAAGGCATCTCCCAAGCATGTAATTAAAAAGATTGATAATTTTCCTATGTCAGTCCAAAGTTGCATTATAAGGACTCTCTCTTTGCAGTATGGTATTTCTTAATTGTTTCTGTCTTGTAAAGATGGGTTCTATTGATTTAGTACATTCCTTCACAGCTACACAAATGTTTATCAGATGTTTTCAATAAAAATACAATAAAATAATTTTTAGCACACACAAAGACAAACACAAACACAATTTAAGTAAATCTAAAAGATGACATTGTATTATAATAAATAACAAATATTTGTACATTTTAAATAGTTTTTTGAAGGAACGAAAAATAAATAATATACCACTAATATAAAAAATAAATGACCATAGGTAATTGTAAACCCAAATTTCTTTTTTTTAACCACTTCTCGACCACCCCATAGCAGATTTATTGCTACAAGGTGGCCCTACTGTGCAGAATCACACATATATATACAGTATGTGATTCTGCACTTCCACCTAGGGGGCGTGCATGCGCACCGCCGACATGTCACTTCTACTGTGATTAGTCACAGCAGATGCCGATCAGGGGGTGCCGGCCTAAGGATGTCTGCTGGCACCCACTGATCGGCCAGAGAGACACAGGACGGAGCTCTGCCTATATAAACAAGCGGGAATGTGATGGATTTAATTTCCCTGCAAAGTAGGGAAAGAAAATCCACCACATCCTTTAGTAAAAACAGCACACATAGTACACAGAAACACTGGTTAGGCACACATTTAACCCTTTGATTGTCCTAGATAATTAACCCCTTCCCAGCTAGTGTCATTAGTACAGTGACAGTATATATTTTTAGCACTGACCACTTTATTAGTGTCATTGGTTCCCACAAACTGTCAAAAGTGTCAGTTAATGTCCAATTTTCCTCTGCAATATAACAGTTCCGCTATAAGGTGCTGATCATCGCTAGTATAAAGAAAGAAATAAGTTAAAATTCCAGTATATATACCATAGTTTGTAGGTGCTATAACTTTTGTGCAAACCAATCAATATATGGAGCAGAATACACATTGGCCTAAATTTAGTAAGAAATTAGATTTTCTACATGTGTTTATTGGATATGTTTTGAAAAGAATGATAGCAGAAAGTAAAAAATATTGTCCTTTTTTAAAAATTGTCTGTCTTTTTTGTTTATAGCGCAAAAAATTAAAAACGCAGAGGTGATCAAATACCACCAAAATAAAGCTCTATTTGTGGGGAGAAATTACATAAACTTCATTTGGGTACAGCGTTGCATGACCGCGTAATTGTCAGTTAAAATAATGCAGTTCCATATCGCAAAAAATGGCCTGGTCATGAAGGAGGGGAAAATCTTTCAGAGGACAAGTGGTTAAATAACAAACAAACAACAAAACCGTTTTGCACAGACCAGCCCCAGTCCTCCTCCTCTCAGGCCCTGACCTGAGCTCCTTCTCCCACTGAGTGTCCACCACAGCAAACTGCCAAGCCAGCTCTATATGTCCCTGCTCTCCGCTCCCTCCTCACTTGCTGTGTCGCTCCCATTGCTCTCTGGGAACTTTTGAGGATAGAGTGAGGCAAGAGCGGCTGCTCTCATGCACATCACTGGATCAAGATTGGGCTCAGGTAAAAAAAAAGGGGGGCTGGTGGGGAGCCACACTTTTTCACCTTAAAGCAGTAGTAAACCTACTTAAAAAAAACAAAACTTTATCACTGCAAGGTAAAGGTATAATGTGCTAGTATGTATACTAGCACATTATGAAAGACTTACTGTACCTTGAAACAAAGCCCTCCAGTGGTGCGCTGTTCCTGCTGCAGAAGCTTCCATCTTCACCTGGCCTTCTTTCCAGGTTCACAGGCTGTAATGGCCTTCCTGCAATGATACCACAGGAGTCTTGGCCACGTCACACAGCTCTGAAGGAACAGCATGGGCATACCGTTCCTTCAGAGCGCATGTTCTAGTGATGTCATCGGCTGCTGCTCAATGAAATATCTTCTAAATGGTGCACATTTAGGACATATTCATTTTACCTACAGGTAGGCTTTATTATATGCTTTGTTTTAGGTAAAAATAACATTCAGGAGTTTACTACCACTTTAAGGTAGAGAATGCTTTAAAACGGAGGTCTGCCCACCCCTGCAAAAATTAAAAGCCAGCAGATACACATTCTGCAGCTTCTGACTTTTAGTAATAAGACACTTACCTGTCCTGGAGTCCAGCCATGTCTGCACCGCAGCTGATGTTTCCATCAGCTGTCAGGTGCTGCCACCGCCATTGCCAGTAAGGGAACCCCAGTAGTGAAGCATTATGGCTTCATGCCGTATCCCTACTGCACATGTGCGAGGCACCTCTGTGCTCTCCTACTAGCCCAGCGGCAGGGGAAAGAGGGAGGAGGAGGGAGCCGAGCTGCTGACGTAATGCACCGCGGCCTGATCTCCCAAGATGTGGGGACAGGATACTTGTCTTTGACAGGTATCCGCTCCCCCCCCCCCCCCACGAAAGGTGCCAAATGTGGCACCGGGGAGGGAGGGGGGAGACAAATGAGTGGAAGTTCAACTTTTGGGTGGAACTCCGTTTTAGGTGTAAAAAAAAACCCTTCAGTTTTTAGGACCACTTTAATTAAAAAAAAAACAAAACTAAAAGCTGGCTTCACATGTACACATGTATGCATTGAGGTATGTTTCAAAGCTATTTATTTTAGTTGACACTCCAACAAACTTTGCCAACAAACCTCAATGCATGTGTGTTTCAGTTCACTACGGTGTATAGCTGGGAATTATGTTGCGATGATTTTTTATGCACTGTGGGGCTTTGGTACCAAATACTGGGACATGATCTTTTAGCACTCAAGTTGAAAATGCCAAAATGCATGCTCTCATCCCCTTTTTATATGTTTTAAATGTAAAATTTTAAGTCTAAATTCTCTAAATCTGCAAATTTTTATTTTTTTTTTTGCGTTAATTTGGGCTGATTAAGATTATTAATAAGAAGAGAAACAAATTAAGAAAATACTGATAGGGTTTCTATAGGTGAAATCATATGCTAATCCAAGGTCACAGAGGTGCACATGAATGAAACGTATAAACTGTTATATGGTATTTCCTAAAGTGATACTAAAGTCTTGTTTTATCTATTTTTTTGTTAAAAATAACAAACATGTTATATTTATCTGTAATGTAGTGGCTTTGCACAGAGCAGCCCGGATCCTCCTCTTTTCGGGTTCCTCTTCGGTGCTTCTGGCCCCTGCCTCCTGTTGAGTGCCCCCACAGCAAGCAGCTTGCTATGGAGGCACCGGAGCCGAGCCACAGCTCCCCGTGTCTATTCAGACATGGAGCTGTGGTTTGGCCCTGCCACCTCTATCTCCTCATTGGCCCACTGACTTTGATTGATAACAGCGGGAGCCAATTGCCTTTAATGCTGTCTCAGCCAATAAGGAGGGAGAAACAGCCGAGTAACATCATTTTTTTAATAAGATAAAAAACCTTCTGCCTTTACAACCACTTTAATAATATTCAGCTACTGTCTGCCCCCTTCCCTTCTCTGCCAAGGTATGGGTCCCACAGAGTGATGGGCTGTCTCCCTTACCAATTCTGGGGAGAAACATAAGCTAACCTTAAAGTGCTTGTAAACAATCACCTTATAAAACAATCCATTCCGTTTAAAATAGAAATGAAAGGCAAAACATTTTTGTATGGATATAAAGATAAATATAAATACCCCTTTTCCCTTTTTTTTTAGTAATCACATTCCCTCTGTTCTTAGCTGCATAAGAGCTGGGGGAGAAGCAGCAGCACACTGAGCTTCCCAGTGAATGGCTGTGCAGTGGGTGCATGTCAGGACAAGTCTAATCACTGTAGGAGAGCAGGCTGAGTTCCCAGCATAGCTAGAGAACTGACAATGGTGTGCTCCCCTGCTTAGTGTGGTCAGTTTTTAATAGAAAAGCAAGAGACCTAGCAGGAACACCAGAGATTTCACATAAAGGAAGCAGTACAAAGAGAACAGGATACTTTCTCATACAAGTACATGGTACAGCAGGCACATATCAAGAATGTGAAGTGTTGTGGTAACAAACGCTTTAACTGAGGTCAAGAGTGACTTAGCAGTGAAACCTGCATTTGGGCCTCCAGAGATGTGAGCATACAAATAGGGGAATTTATCACAACTGGAGCAGCCAGAATCTGGAGCAGCTGTGGCATACAATTAGTTTCTATCTTCAACTTGTTCAGTTAAGTTTTGAAAATGAAAAGAAAAAGTTTATTAGTTGCCATGTACAGGGCTGCGATCAGGGGGGTACAGCTGATACAAATGTAAGGGGCCCTGGGGCCTGAGGGGTCCGCCTGGGCCAGAATAAGGCAGGAGGGGTGAAGGGGAGCCGTGTTGTGCACTATAGGAATGATCTTGCAGCTTCTGCTGCTCTCTGTGTCATTGAGCTCAAACATTAGGCTCTTTACTGCCACCTCTGGTTACTATGTACTTGTGCACCCCTCATTTGAGCTGCCTGTACTGTGCTCCTCTATGTCAGCAACATGTCAGGTTTGTGAAAACGAGCTGGGACTAGGTAGGAAGATTTCCTTTACAAGTAGGGGCTGTGAAGGAAAGGGAGGGTGGCTGTTTGTGTACAAGGAGAGGCCAGAGGCTTGTGTGTTTACAGATTTGTGTATGTGTGGGGCTGACATATATATACAGGTCTCAGGCAGGCTGATATACTGTATATATACTGGTGTGATGGGGGCTAACATATATACAGGTGTGAGGGGGCTCTAATCAAGAAGTGGAAAATGAGGGGTTCTGTTGAAACCAAACCACGGTCAGGTAGACCAACTAAAATTTCAGCCCCAAATTCAGACTGCTCCAAGTTTGATAAATTCCTGTCACTGTTTCTTAATGCAAAGGTATACAGGTTTTATATCTTTAGGGACCAGGTATGGTCTTAGGCCTGATTCACACCTATGCATTTTTAGTACTTTTGCAGATTTGAACTACAGTCCATTTAACATGGTTTCCTATGGAACATGCTCTGAAGTGCAAATCTGCAAAATGCAAAAAGCACTAAAAATGCATAGGTGTGAATCAGGCCTTATTAAGGGTCCCAGTTGGATCCCTGTAGAGTCTTTGGGTCTCTATGGGGCTTTTTACACCAATGATCCAAAGTTAGGTCAGAATTTGTTCTTGGGTATCCTTGCTGCTCCTGCCAAAATAATTTACCATTTTAATGTAAAACCTACAACAGCTATTAATCCTTCATGCTTTCAGTGTTGTCATTATGTACTAACTAATTAATGTAACCCTGAAAATGCATGTAGCATTAAATATTTCTGTCCTGGAGAGAATTGCATATAAAACGGAATAGGCAACACCGCCTAAGTTCAGATACTGACAATGCATGGGAATACTTAAGAAATGAGTTGTAGTTGCAAGGATAAACAGCAATTTATAACAACATTGGCAAAAGCAGAACCCACTGTTTGATTACTTTATTCACAATTTATTTTGCAGATTTATGCTGATGAATTAGAAGGCTCCAACGAATCAATAGGTAGGTCATTTCCAATTTGATCATGCTGAAGTGTTTGAATAATGAACCCTCTGTTATCAGTTGTATAGAATATACCTTGGTTTATGTGTTACATGCATGGCAGTCTGTGGATATTATTTCACACGGAGAGTGCATCATTTGGATTTGACTTCTTTTTTTTTTTTTATCGTTATTTTGCATGATGAGTTTGGGACCAAATTCATCATCTGTCACTGCTATAGTTATGCAAATAATCATATTGGATTTTTTATTGATTTAGATCATTCTAAGGTTCACTGGCTCATAAATCAGCAGCTGCATTTGCTATATTGCCTGAATACAGAAGTGGCTACCTGAAAATGATTGTACTAGGAAAGACAATTACTTAAACCAGGCTGTTGAAAGAAAAAGAATATATGCGGCTTTCTGTAGTCAGTGTTTGAAAAAGATTGCTAATACAATTTATGTAAAAGAAACATTGTGTTTGCAAATTGAAATATTATTTTAAAACATACGTTTGGTGCACCATTTTATGGCTGTAACTTCAGTATTTATTAACCTGCATATATATGGTTTTGAAAGACTATACTCTAGATACAGGCATGGTGGAGTATATTTAACCAAGATGGATGAGGTCTGCTTATTTGCACTGCATCAGTATTTTGTGTGTCAAGTCTAATTCAGATGTTATGTTCTTTCGTTTCATGCATTGAAATCGAAGGCCACAGTTTGAATTTTGTTTTAAAAGGCTAAGCCCAGTTCAACCCTTAGTGAAACCGAGAAGAGATATGGAAAGCCAATGGGTAATAATGCTTACCAGTGTCTACTGACTAATCCTTAAACTAAGGAATATTCAGGATAGTTTAAATAGTTTATAATAGAATATCCTATATCCATAGATACTCTATGATGAAATGCCTGTGTGTTTGAAACCTGTAGGAGATCTCATTGCATCTCATGTGTAACCTGTTCTAAGGATGTAATAAAGGAGTCACGCTGATGCATGCTGTGAAGCTGTGTGAGAGGAGGCACAAATAGGAGTGGAGGCATGCTGCGAGATGCGGGATAGGGGAGGAACATTTGCACCATGAGAAGAGGACTGCTATGGGAGGACACAGACATGGAGACAGACTTGCTGGGGCAGTAGGAGCTGCAGGTACATAGATAGGAGGAGCTACAGGAAAGCTGTGAGAGACAGTGCGGAAGTCAGGACACACCAACAGGAGGAGATGTGGGAGGGTGTGGGACACACTGTCCGGTGGAAATTATTCAAATTATGAGTAATTTGGAGTAACATGAAGTACTGGGAGTGATTTGGAGTAACCTGGAGTATTGTGAGTAATTTGGAGTATCTTGGGGCATTGCAAGTAACTTGAAGTACTATGAATGATTTTTGGAGTAATGTGAGTAATTTGAAGTATTTGGTGGCCCACCTCCTAGCCTCTTACATACTCCTGTCACCACTTCTCGGTTTCTGGCATGAGCGGGTAGAGAGATGACGCTGGCTTACCCTTGAGCGGGTCCCTGTCTGTGCCCTGCAGCTATGAACAGTCTGTCCTGACTGCTGAGAGCCGTGTGTGCTGAACCATGCCGACCAGTGGAGCTGTTTACAGCCTTTTTTACATCCTTTTCCTTCTATTACCATCCATGTATGAGAGAACCTACAGCGGTATGCTCTGTATGGATCCAAGGGACACACAAGATATATTATAACAAGTGGAGCAGTAACCTTACACAGAGGGAGCACCCTTAAATGAGCTAGTGAGTGGAATATCTCTAGTGGCTGGAACCTGTGGGAGCGAGTTGATCTCTAAGGCTTAATGTACACGGGACATTTTAAAACCTCTCCTGAACGATTTAAATTGACAGATAGTAACTGACGTTTTAAAAATGTCCATTTTGCCACGTTTAGATGCTGCATTTAGCCGTGTTTGCGTTTAGAAGCATTTTTTTTTTTTGCCAAAAATGTATCTCCTTTTAAAACGCCTGTAAACGAAACGCGGGTAAACATGAGTTACCGCATTTACAGGCTGTTACAGGCATTTGGCATTTCAAATGCCTCTGAACATCCGTCCTGAATGCATTTTTTTGCTTTTCAAAAAATGCTTCTAAACTCAACTGCCTAGAAACAACTATAAACGACCCTGTGTACGTGTACTGATAAGATAACATAGATAAGAGTTCAGGGCCAGCTGAACAAAACGCCCAACTGCTCCTAAACATCCGTTTACCAGCAGTAGTGTACATGAAGCCTTATTGTTGGATATTTAGATAATTTAAGAGCATATGAAAACAAAAGGTTGCAAACATATTTTATACACTGAGCAAAATTATAAACGCAACACTTTTGTGTTTGCCCCTACTTATCATGATCTGAACCTAAAGATCTACGACTTTTTCTTTGTACACAAAAGGCCTATTTCTTAGTGAGCACTTCTCCTTTGCCAAGATAATTCATCCACCTCACAGGTTTGGCATATCAAGATGCTGATTAGACAGCATGATTATTGCACAGGTGTACCTTAGGCTGGCCACAATAAGGCCAGGTTGACACTGGTGCGACACGACAGCCATCTTACTTTGCCCTGTGACATGAAGCCGACATGCGTCCAATTTTCAATGAACGGGGATCCGACTTGGATCCCCGCCAATACCAGGCACTGTGTTTGGTATGAATCTTGAGGGGGAACTCCATGCCAAATTTTAAATAAAAAACTGGCATGTGTTCCTCTTCCAAGAGCATACCAGGCCCTTCAGTCTGGTATGGATTTTAAGGGGCACCCCTATGCCGAAAAAATGGCATGGGGTCCCATCAAAATCTATACCAGACCCTTATCCGAGCACGCAGCCCGGCCAGTCAGGAAAGGGGGTGGGGACGATCGAGCGCCCCCCCTCCTGAACCGTACCAGGCCGCATGCCCTCAACATGGGGGGGTGGGTGCTTTCGGGCAGTGGGGCGCCCTGCGTCCCCCCTCCCCAAAGCACCTTGTCCCCATGTTGATGAGGACCAGGGCCTCTTCCCGACAACCCTGGCCGTTGGTTGTCGGGGTCTGCAGGCAGGAGGCTTATCAGAATCCGGGAGCCCCCTTTAATAAGGTGGCCCCCAGATCCTGGCACCTCCACCGTATGTGAATGAGTATGGGGTACATCGTACCCCTACCCTTTCACCTAGGAAAAAAAATGTCAATAAAAAAACACACTAGACAGTTTTTTAAAGTAATTTATTAGGCAGCTCCGGGGGTCTTCTTCCAACTTCTGGGGTCTCTTCCTTCGTCTCAGTGGTCTCTTCCTTCTTCTCTGCGCTCTCTGCCCTCTTCTCTGCGCTCTCTGGTTCTTCTCCCATTCTCTGGTATCTTCTGCCGATGTTGACATGACGCTCTCTCCCACTGTAATGCCGTGTGCGCGGTCTGCAATGACTTATATAGGGATGGGGTGTGGCCCCTTACGACATCACAGTCCCATCATGCCCAGGGACTGTGACATCATAAGG
This sequence comes from Lithobates clamitans, assembly GCA_037952925.1. Classification (NCBI taxonomy): domain Eukaryota; kingdom Metazoa; phylum Chordata; class Amphibia; order Anura; family Ranidae; genus Lithobates; species Lithobates clamitans. The sequence goes on from JBBGZY010000022.1 coordinate 3,247,227, forward strand.
GGCGGGGTCAAAGGGTGACATCACCCGGTGACCTCGCCCCATCCCTATATAAGTCATTGCGGACTGCGCACACGGCATTAAAGTGGGAGAGAGCGTCGTGTCAACATCGGAAGAAGAGAAGAGGGAAGAAGACAGCAGAGAAGACCAGGCCACCGCTAGCAAAAGAGCGGGCAAAAGAGCAGAAGATAGCGAAGGAGCCCGGCAGAAGATACCGGAGAGCAGGAGAAGAACCGGAGAGCACGGAGAAGAGGCTCGAGAGTGCATAGAAGAAGGAAGAGACCGCGGAGAAGAAGGAAGAGACCCCCAAAGTCGGAAGAAGACCCCCGGAGCTGCCTAATAAATTATTTTAAAAACCTTTCTAGTGTTTCTTTTTTTATTGACACTTTTTTCCTAGGTGAATGGGTAGGGGTACGATGAACCCCACACTCATGCACATAGGGTGGGTGGCCGGGATCTGGGGGCCCCCTTATTAAAGGGGGCTCCCGGATTCCGATAAGCCCCCTGCCTGCAGACCCCTGACAACCAACAGCCAGAGTTGTCAGGAAGAGGCCCTTGTCCTCATCAACATGGGGACAAGGTGCTTTGGGGTGGGGGGGCCGCAGTTGAGGGCATGCGGCCTGGTACGGTTCAGGAGGGGGGGTGCTCGCTCGTCCCCACCCCTTTTCCTGACCGGCCAGGCTGCGTGCTCGGATAAGGGTCTAGTATGGATCGGGGGGACCCCAACGCCATTTTTTTGGCATAGGGGTTCCCCTTAAAATGCATACCAGACCCAAGGGCCTGGCATGCTCTTGGAGGGGGAACCCATGCCGGTTTTCTTATTTAAAATTTGGCGTGGAGTTCCCCCTCAAGATCATCTGAGCACAAGTTGCGTGCCAAAGTTGGATCATGCAAGACCTTCGATCCGACTTTGATCTGACTTCAGTGATATTCAATGGGCTGAAATAGGATCAAAGTCGGACCAAATTAGTACAGGGAGCATTTTTAAAGTCGGACTGACTTGTGTCAGACCATTTAGGATGGCTCCCATAGGGAAACATTGATTTTCACACGTCATGCGACATGAACTCCCAATGTCGGAGCGTTTGTCGCATTAGTGTGAACCCTGCCTAAAGGCAACTCTACAGTAAAATGTGCAGTTTTATCACACAGAACATTGCCACAGATGTCACAAATTTTGAGGGAGCGTGCAATTGGCATGTGACTGCAGGAATGTCCACCAGAGCTGTGTTGCCCTTGAATTGAATGTTCATTTCTCGACTATAAGCCGTCTCCAAAGGCATTTCAGAGAATTTGGCAGTGCATCCAACTGGCCTCACAACTGTGGACCACGTGTAACCACACCAGCCCAGGACCTCCACATCCAGCATCTTCACCTCCAAGATCATCTGAGACCAGTCACCCAGACAGCTGCTGCAACAATCGGTTTGCATAACCAAAGATATTCTGTACAAACTGTCATAAACTGTTTCAGGGAAGCTCATCTGCATGCTTGTCATTTTTATCGGGGTCTCTACCTGACTGCAGTTAGTCGCCGTAACCGGCCCCTTGGGTCTGGTATGGATTTTAAGGGGAACCCCATGCCAAAGTTTAATAAAAAGGCATAGGGTTTCCCTCCAAAATCCATACTAGACCCTTATCCAAAAATGCAGCCTAGCAGGCCAGAAAAGAGGGGGACGAGCGAGCGCCCCCCTCCTGAACCATACTAGGCCACATGCCCTCAACATGGTGGGGGTGCAACCTGGTGACATCACCAGGCTACCCCACCCCCTTGTGACATCATCAACTGATGTATGCTGGGTTGACGGTGTCACAAGGGAGAGGGGTAACCTGGTGATGTTATCAGGTAGCCCCGTCACTTCATTTATTCAGTGGCGGAAGGTGGCGGGGCTGTCATTTTGTAGGGGCCCGGCGTTCATTGTGATTGATGTTGGATCTACACTGGGAGACTTTTCTTTTTTTAAATAAAGGACTTATCAAAAACTGCCTCCTGCTTTTATTTACACTACTCTGTTTTTTTGGTGAATGAGCAGGGGTACTATGTACCCCATACTCCTTCACAAGGGGGGGCAGGCATCTGGGGGCCCCTTGTTAAAGCGGGCTTTTAGATTCCAATAAGCCCCCAGCCCACATATTCCCACAAGAAGCCCTTACCCTCATCAACATGGGGACAAGGTGCTTTGGAGTGCAGCCCCCTACCCCAATGTACCCTTCTCTATTGAGCGAGTGAGCACCCCCCTTTCCTGGCCCATTGGGCTGCATATTCGGAAAGGGTCTGGTATGGATTGAGGGGGAAGAACCGACGCCATTTTTTTTTTAATGTTGGCATGGGTTTCCCCTTAAAATCCATACCAGACCCAAAGTATGGATTGGGGGGGACCCCCAAGCTGGTTTTTCTTTTCTTTTTTTTTTGCCGGCAATTGTTTTGTTTACACTCAGCTGTCACTGACAGCTGATGTGCCATCCTTTGTTAAAGACGCGGCACACTGGTTGCTAAGGACTCTGGCGGGCCACCTATTATGGAAAAAAGAAACACTGGAAACCAGTACTTAGCAGCAGTTAACAGTGTTTAGGAGCTGCTTCTAGGAGCTGTCAGCTTTTTTTTCTGTTAGCAAATCGCTCCCAAAAAGGCAAAATAATAAAAAAATATTCTGCACCTAGAAGCTGAAGCTTAAAAAATGCCTCTAGACTAAAATAGTGTTCATTGACACATAGGACAACACTATTTATATCTAGAAACAGAAAAAAAACACCCAAAAGCTGCAGCTACGAGTGTTTTGTTAAGCATATAGTGTGCATAGAGTAAAACATTTTTTTTAGGGTATTATGAGCTATAGTAAAGAAAAGGACCTCCGGGGTGGTATTCTCACAAATACTGCCTGTACCTCAAGCCACGCCAAAGAGGCAGCAAGAGATTAGGCAATTTAACAAGTGGCTAAGGAACTGGTGAAAGAAGGAGGGTTTGGGGTTCCTGGAAAACTGGGCTGATTTTTCAGTCGTTTACCAGCTCAATAGTAGGGTCAGACTGCACCTAAATGGAAAGGGTGCAGCCCTGCTGGGGGAAAGGATGGCCAAAAAGTTAGAAGAACTTTTAAACTAGGTGATGGGGGGGATAAGAAGATGCTTTCCAGCTAGTGAACGAACAGCAGAACAGTACTTAAAACTAACATGCATGGACTGGCAGAATCCTACTGCAACCTCAGAACAAGCAGGGATAAAAAAATATGCAGCTGTACAAAACTAATAGGCATGCCTGCTAATGCTAGGAGTCTGGTGAACAAAATAGAGGAACTAGAACTACTGATTTATGAGGAGGATTTTGACTTTGTGCGAGTAACAGAGACCTGGTTTGAAAGCACACGTGACTGTCTTGCGACTGTCCAGAGGTACTCCCTGTATCGAAGGGGCGGGTAGGTAGAAGAGGGGGAGGGGTTTGTGTATGTCAAGAGTGATTCGACAGTGAACATGAGGGATGATATTACTAACAGTGCAATGGAAGGGGTGATATCCTTGTGGCTGGAACTTCAAAGGAAAAAAAACAAATGGGAAATTAGAAGTGGGGGTATGCTACAGGTCCCCTACCCTATGAGATGAAGAGGAGACCGATCTCTTTTCACAGTTAGAAATGGCAGTGAGGCAGGACAATGTAATCATCATGGAGACTTTAATTATCCATATATCGACCGGGCAGATGAAACTGCTCACTCTTTTAGGGCTTGGCACTTCTTAAATGTCTTGAGGGACAATTTTACGTGTCAGTTGGTGGATGTCCCAACTAGAAACAAGGCTCTGCTAGACCTTCTAATCACAAACAACCCAGAGATGATAGCAAATGTGGTTGTGGAGTAATAACGTAGGAAACAGTGATCACAGGGCAATTAAGTTCACTGTAAAGCTCAGGACAAGCAGACAGGAGGGTAGGACAAATACATTAAATTTCAAGAGAGTAAACTTTACCAAACTGTGCTCCATACTTCATGACATTAAATGGGAAAAAGCGGGAGTGCTTTAAGAACATTTTAGGTAATTGCATTAGCCAGTGTATTCCAATGAACAACAATTAAAGAACTAAATATTAAACCTTGGTGGCTAGATCCAAGTGAAAAATGGCATATTTAAGAGAAAAAAAACTGTCCTTTAAAAATATAAGGCTGAGGGGACACCATCGCATAGCAGAGGAGAGTAAAAAGAATTCCCCCATTTTTTTTGTAAATATATTATTAGTAAAAAAGCAAAGTCAGAGCATATTGGCCACAGAAAGGATGATCAAGGGAAATTGGCAACAAGTGACAAGGAGAAGGCAACTGTATACATTCTTCCCCTTAGTTTTTACTATGGAAAAGCAGGGGCATAATAAACAAGACAGTATTGTTAGCAACACAGCAAGTAGTGTGCCCTTGTGGCTAACAGAAGCCAATGTTCTAAAAAAACATGGAAAAACGTAATGTGAACCAATCACCAGGATCAGATATCTTGCACCTGAGAGACCTCAAGGAACTTAGCCAGGTCATTGCTAGACCCAGTATTCCTACTCTTTAAGGAAAGCTTACTGACTGTATATTGACGATAGTGTATGTACCTGGACAGAAAACTGGTTAAAAGGCGCATGTCCAGAGGTTGGTGATAAATAGCGTATCTTCTCAATGGTCTGTAGTTATAATTGGGGTACCCCAGGGCTCTGTCCTGGGACTTATTCTGTTTAACTTGTTCGTAAACAATATTGAGGTTGGTATAAATAGTTCAATATCAGTGTTTGCTGATTAGGGATGAGCTTCGTGTTCGAGTCGAACCCATGTTCGACTCGAACATCGGCTGTTCGACCGTCCGTCGAATTGCGAACGATATGGGCCGTTCGCGCCAAATTCGTGTGGCGCGTCACGGCCCATAATTCACTGCGGCATCGCAGTGCATTGCTGGCTGATGATTGGCCAAGCATGCACTATGACCCGCATGCTTGGCCAATCACAGCGCCGCCTGAACAGAGAGCCGTAATTGGCCAAAGCCAAGGAGGCTTTGGCCAATTATGGCTCAGGGGATTTAGTACACGCCCCACACTATATAAGGCCGCCTGCACGGCGGCCCTGTGTAGTGTGTGTTCCGGCGTTGAAAGAGATAGACAGAGAGACAGTGTTTGATTTGAGTTAGATAGATTAGGCAGAACAGTCAGTCAGTTAGCTGCACTTACAGTGTATTGTGTATATATATGCATCCCAGGTGTTGCATATATATATATACACTGTATTCAGTTTAGCTAGATCCGTTCCTGTTATCTTCTATCTAGACTATTTACATTCAGTGCAGTGTGTCCTGCTCACAGTGTTCAGCTAGATCCGTTCCTGCTATTTACATTCAGTACAGTGCTTCCTGCTCACAGTGTTCAGCTAGATCCGTTCCTGCTATTTACATTCAGTGCAGTGCGTGCTGCTCACAGTGTTCAGCTAGATCCGTTCCTGCTATTTACATTCAGTGCAGTGCGTGCTGCTCACAGTGTTCAGCTAGATCCGTTCCTGCTATTTACATTCAGTGCAGTGCGTCCTGCTCACAGTGTTCAGCTAGATCCGTTCCTGCTATTTACATTCAGTGCAGTGCGTCCTGCTCACAGTGTTCAGCTAGATCCGTTCCTGCTATTTACATTCAGTGCAGTGCGTGCTGCTCACAGTGTTCAGCTAGATCCGTTCCTGCTATTTACATTCAGTGCAGTGCGTCCTGCTCACAGTGTTCAGCTAGATCCGTTCCTGTTATCTTCCTACTGACAGGCAGGCTTGTCTGGTTACAGTATATAAAGCTACCTGAAGAAAATTACAGGTGTTCTTTTTGATCCTATTAGTACCACGGTCAGGCAGCTAGACTATTTACATTTAGTACAGTGTGTCCTGCTCACAGTGTTCAGCTAGATCCGTTCCTGTTATTTACATTCAGTGCAGTGTGTCCTGCTCACAGTGTTCAGCTAGATCCGTTCCTGCTATTTACATTCAGTACAGTGCGTGCTGCTCACAGTGTTCAGCTAGATCCGTTCCTGCTATATACATTTAGTGCAGTACGTCCTGCTCACAGTGTTCAGCTAGATCCGTTCCTGTTATCTTCCTACTGACAGGCAGGCTTGTCTGGTTACAGTATATAAAGCTACCTGAAGAAAATTACAGGTGTTCTTTTTGATCCTATTAGTACCACGGTCAGGCAGCTAGACTATTTACATTTAGTACAGTGTGTCCTGCTCACAGTGTTCAGCTAGATCCGTTCCTGTTATTTACATTCAGTGCAGTGCGTCCTGCTCACAGTGTTCAGCTAGATCCGTTCCTGCTATTTACATTCAGTGCAGTGCGTCCTGCTCACAGTGTTCAGCTAGATCCGTTCCTGCTATTTACATTCAGTGCAGTGCGTGCTGCTCACAGTGTTCAGCTAGATCCGTTCCTGCTATTTACATTCAGTGCAGTGCGTCCTGCTCACAGTGTTCAGCTAGATCCGTTCCTGTTATCTTCCTACTGACAGGCAGGCTTGTCTGGTTACAGTATATAAAGCTACCTGAAGAAAATTACAGGTGTTCTTTTTGATCCTATTAGTACCACGGTCAGGCAGCTAGACTATTTACATTTAGTACAGTGTGTCCTGCTCACAGTGTTCAGCTAGATCCGTTCCTGTTATTTACATTCAGTGCAGTGCGTCCTGCTCACAGTGTTCAGCTAGATCCGTTCCTGCTATTTACATTCAGTGCAGTGCGTCCTGCTCACAGTGTTCAGCTAGATCCGTTCCTGCTATTTACATTCAGTGCAGTGCGTGCTGCTCACAGTGTTCAGCAAGATCCGTTCCTGCTATTTACATTCAGTGCAGTGCGTCCTGCTCACAGTGTTCAGCTAGATCCGTTCCTGTTATCTTTCTACTGACAGGCAGGCTTGTCTGGTTACAGTATATAAAGCTACCTAAAGAAAATTACAGGTGTTCTTTTTGATCCTATTAGTACCACGGTCAGGCAGCTAGACTATTTACATTTAGTACAGTGTGTCCTGCTCACAGTGTTCAGCTAGATCCGTTCCTGTTATTTACATTCAGTGCAGTGTGTCCTGCTCACAGTGTTCAGCTAGATCCGTTCCTGCTATTTACATTCAGTACAGTGCGTCCTGCTCACAGTGTTCAGCTAGATCCGTTCCTGCTATTTACATTCAGTGCAGTGCGTGCTGCTCACAGTGTTCAGCTAGATCCGTTCCTGCTATATACATTTAGTGCAGTACGTCCTGCTCACAGTGTTCAGCTAGATCCGTTCCTGTTATCTTCCTACTGACAGGCAGGCTTGTCTGGTTACAGTATATAAAGCTACCTGAAGAAAATTACAGGTGTTCTATCCCAGCTTAGTGCAGCTACAGGCCATTAGTATGTCTGGAAGGCCAAGAAGGAGAGGCAGACAGTCACAAGCCAATAAGAGAGGGCAAGCAGGCTCTGTGTCTAGTGCTGGTCGTGGAGACGGTGCATCCTCATCAGCACGTGGCCATGGGACACGCTTGGCCTTTTTTTCGGCAGCTGGCCGTGTTGAGCCGCAACATGCGGAAGACTTGGTCGAGTGGATGACCAAGCCGTCCTCATCCTCCTCATCCTCTCTCACCCATGCCCAGGGTGCTTTGTCTGGCAAAGCAGCGGCCTCTTCCCTCAGCTCAATGTCATCAGTGACTCCTTCCCTAGCCCCACCATGTCCTCCTGAGGATTCCCTCGAACTGTTTGACCACAGTGTTGGGTACATGCTCCAGGAGGATGCCCAGCGTTTGGAAGGCTCTGATGATGATACTGAGCTCAATGAAGGCAGTAACATGAGCACGGACAGAGGGGGTGCCCAAGAAGGACAGCAATCTGGCAGTCATGCTCCCCCTGCTGCAGCATACTGCCAGGTTTGCTCCAGTGATGAGGAGGGAGGGGATGATGAGGTCACTGACTCAACGTGGGTGCCTGATAGGAGAGAGGAGGAGGAGGAGGAGGAGGAGGAGGAGGAGGAGGAGGTGGCACATCACCAACTAGGCAGGATGCCCTCCAGGGGCCAGCCTAAGGGCAGCACATTGACTGCATCACACCCCAAAGCTCCACATGTGCAGGGCGCTGCAGTCTCTGCGCGTTATTCAAAAAGTTCTTTGGTGTGGGCCTTTTTTGAGACGAGTGCATCAGATCGCACCGCTGCTATTTGCAATATATGTCTCAAGCGTATCTCGCGTGGCCAAAACATCTCCCGCTTGGGTACCACATGCTTGACCAGACATATGTTGACCTGCCATGCAGTTCGTTGGCAAGCGTATCTAAAAGACCCACACCAAAGAACAAAGACGATCTCTCCTTGCTCCTCATCAGCTGAGATTTCCAACCCCACTAGACCTTCAGTCCTCTCTGCGACCTGCAGTGAGAGGAATGAAGGTGTAGAATTAGGTGTGTCACAGCCAAGTACTTATGGGCAATCTGCTTTTGGTACACCGACGTCAGATTGTACCAGGCAAATTTCCCTGCCCCAGCTGCTGCACCGCCGAAAGAAGTTTGCTCCCAGCCATCCACATGCCCAGCGGTTGAATGCTAGCTTGGCAAAATTGCTAGCACTTCAACTGCTGCCTTTTCAGTTGGTAGACTCTGCCCCCTTCCGTGAGTTTGTGGAATGTGCGGTTCCTCAGTGGCAGGTACCCAAACGCCACTTTTTCTCACGGAAGGCGATTCCGGCTCTCTACCGGCATGTGGAAGGCAATGTCCATGCCTCGCTGGACAGGGCGGTCAGCGGTAAGGTGCATATTACCGCTGACTCATGGTCCAGCAGGCATGGACAGGGACGTTACTTAAGTTTCACGGCGCATTGGGTGACTCTGCTGGCAGCTGGGAAGGATGCAGGACAAGGTGCAGTAGTGTTGGAGGTTGTTCCGCCACCACGCCTCCAAAATGCTGATTGTGACACACCTCTCTCCTCCACCCCCTCCTCTTCTTCTTCCTCCATGGCCTCTTCCTCGGAACCAGCGGTGCTCCGTAGGCGTTCAAGGGGCTACGCAAGTACGCAGGCCAAAAGATGCCATGCGGTGCTTGAGCTGGTGTGCTTGGGGGACAGGAGCCACACTGGGGCAGAGGTTCTGTCAGCTCTGCAGGGGCAGGTTCAGAGGTGGTTGACGCCACGCCAACTTAAGGCAGGAATGGTGGTTTGCGACAATGGCACCAACCTCCTCTCTGCCCTCCGACAGGGACAACTGACCCATGTGCCCTGTTTGGCTCACGTCCTTAACTTGGTGGTGCAGCGGTTCTTGGGCAGGTACCCGGGCTTACAGGATGTCCTGAGGCAGGCCAGGAAAGTCTGTGTGCATTTCCGCCGGTCATATAATGCCAGTGCTCGGCTGACGGACCTCCAAAAGGAGTTTAACCTGCCCAAGAACCGCCTAATCTGTGACATGCCCACCAGGTGGAACTCGACGTTGGCCATGCTGCAGCGGCTGCACACGCAGCAGAGGGCCATCAATGAGTACCTGTGCGACTATGGCACCAGGACAGGGTCAGGGGACCTTGGTTTTTTTTCCCCACGCCAGTGGGCCATGATCAGGGATGCATGCACTGTCCTGTCACCATTCGAGGAGGCCACGAGGATGGTGAGCACTGACAGTGCATGCATCAGTGACACTGTCCCCCTTGTCCACCTGTTGGAGCACACGCTGCGTGGGATAATGGACAGGGCACTTGAGGCAGAACAGAGGCAGGAAGAGGAGGACTTCCTTAGCTCTCAAGGCCCCCTTTATCCAGACAGTGTTCCTGCGTGCCCGCCGATCACACAGGAAGAGGACGAGGAGGAGGAGGAGGAGGAGGAGGAAGATTGTGTCAGTATGGAGGTGGAGCCTGGCACTCAGCATCAGCAGTCTTTAAGGGATCAGTCCCAAGGAACACATGGACTTGTACGTGGCTGGGAGGAGGTGGCTGCGGACGTTGTTGTCCTTAGTGACCCAGAGGACTCCGGACCGAATGCCTCAGCAAACCTACGCTGCATGGCCTCCCTGATCCTGCAAAGCCTGCGTAAGGATCCTCGTATTCGTGGTATCAAGGAGAAGGACCAATACTGGCTGGCAACCCTCCTTGATCCACGTTACAAGGGTAAGGTTGCGGACCTTATCTTGCCATCGCAGAGGGAGCAGAGGATGAAACATCTTCGGGAGGCCTTGCAGAAAGGTCTGTGCAACGCGTTCCCAGAGACTGGGAGGTTACAAACTCCTGTTTCTGGACAACGTGTTGCTGAGGCTTCGGTCAGTCAAAGAAGGAGCGGTGGAGAAGGTGGCCGTCTGACCGATGCGTTCAGACAATTTTTTGGTCCGCAGCCCCAAGGTATGATCGGTTCCAGCAACCATCGCCAGCGTCTGTTTTACATGGTGCAGGAATACCTAGGGGCAAGATCAGACTTGGACACCTTTCCCACCGAAAATCCTCTGGGTTACTGGGTCTTGAGGATGGATCACTGGCCAGAGCTTGCACAGTATGCAATTGAGCTACTGGCCTGTCCTGCATCCAGCGTTCTTTCGGAACGCACATTCAGTGCTGCTGGAGGCGTGGTAACCGATCACAGGGTGCGTCTGTCCACCGACTCGGTCGATCGGCTGACCTTCATAAAAATGAATCAGTCTTGGATCACCACCAGCTACCAAGCACCTGATGCAGATGTAACCGAATAATTTTTTTTGAAATCTCAGATCCCTTCAAAGACTGCCTATGCTGATGCTGAGTGACTATCCCTGAGTAATTATCCTCTTCCTCCTCAATCATCACGCTGATAGCTTGTAAGAACATTTTTGGTTCTGGGCGCCACCACCAGTGCCTAAGGCACAATTTTTCAGCCCCTGTTTAACAGGGGCGTGTAATTACAATTTTTGATGTAATACTTTGCAGCAGGGCTCGTTCCTGCATTCCAACTAGAGTGTCTGTGAGGGGTTGCAGTGTTGTGGCACCAGCACCAGTGCCTAAGACCCAATTTTTCTGCCCCTGTCTAACAGGGGCGTGTAATTACAATTTTTGATGCAATACTTTGCAGCAGGGCTTGTTCCTGCATTCCAACTAGAGTGTCTGTGAGGGGTTGCAGTGTTGTGGCACCAGCACCAGTGCCTAAGACCCAATTTTTCAGCCCCTGTCTAACAGGGGCGTGTAATTACAATTTTTGATGCAATACTTTGCAGCAGGGCTTGTTCCTGCGTTTCAACTAGAGTGTCTGTGAGGGGTTGCAGTGTTGTGGCACCAGCACCAGTGCCTAAGACCCAATTTTTCTGCCCCTGTCTAACAGGGGCGTGTAATTACAATTTTTGATGCAATACTTTGCAGCAGGGCTTGTTCCTGCATTCCAACTAGAGTGTCTGTGAGGGGTTGCAGTGTTGTGGCACCAGCACCAGTGCCTAAGACCCAATTTTTCAGCCCCTGTCTAACAGGGGCGTGTAATTACAATTTTTGATGCAATACTTTGCAGCAGGGCTTGTTCCTGCGTTTCAACTAGAGTGTCTGTGAGGGGTTGCAGTGTTGTGGCACCAGCACCAGTGCCTAAGACCCAATTTTTCAGCCCCTGTCTAACAGGGGCGTGTAATTACAATTTTTGATGCAATACTTTGCAGCTGGGCTTGTTCCTGCGTTTCAACTAGAGTGTCTGTGAGGGGTTGCAGTGTTGTGGCACCAGCACCAGTGCCTAAGGCCTAATTTTTCAGCTCCTGTTCAACAGGGGCATGTAATTACAATTCTTGATCTAATATTTCACAGCAGGGCCCTGTGAGGGCTTACAGTGTTTTGGCCACAGCAACACCTAAGGCCCAAATTTCTGCTGAGTATATAGGGCAGGACCCTACTTTCAAACATCTAACTTACAAACGACTCCTACTTGCAAACGGAAGGAGACAACAGGAAGTGAGATGAAATCTACCCCTAAGGAAGGGAAATTCTCTCCTGTAAGAGTTAATATGGGAAAACAATTTTTCCTTTCCACTGATGCTTTCCAATCCTTGTTCCACAAAAAAACCCAAATTTTCAAAAAACATTTTTCATTGGGACAAAAAAGTGAGGTGAAATCTTCTGAAGAGGAGGAAAGACGCAAAACAAATGTCACAGGGGTGATAACCCTTCCCTATGTTTTCCAAAAAGCTTAGAAAAGATTTTTTGGCTGGAGCTAAACACATTAAAAATGTTCAAAATTACAAACAGATTCTACTTAACAACAAACCTACAGTCCCTGTCTTGTTTGCACCGCCTGTATACTGCTGTTCAGAGTATATAGGGACCTTTCCTTATTTTAATTTGGGTGCGGGGTTCCCCTTAATATCCATACAAGACCCAAAGGGCCTGGTAATGGACTGGGGGGTACCCATGCCGTTTGTCTCACTGATTTTCATCCATATTGCCATGACCCGACATGACATTAAACCCGCAAGCAGTTTTAAATGAGATTTTTTCCTTTAAAAATGACATTTGGTGCAGGGACTGTTCTAAACATGGGAAACACGCGTCACTTTACAGGCATACTATAGACACCCCCCAGGTACGATATTTAAAGGAATATTTCACTTTTTTTTTTTTACTTTAAGCATCATTAAAATCACTGCTCCCGAAAAAACGGCCGTTTTTAAAAGTTTTTTTTGCATTGATACATGTCCCCTGGGGTAGGACCCGGGTCCCCAAACCCTTTTTAGGACAATACCATGCAAATTAGCCTTTAAAATGAGCACTTTTGATTTCGAACGTTCGAGTCCCATAGACGTCAATGGGGTTCTAACGTTCGTGCGAACTTGCGGTCCGTTCGCGGGTTCTGGTGCGAACCGAACCGGGGGGTGTTCGGCTCATCCCTATTGCTGATTATATAAAGCTAAGGTGGACAATAATTTCACAACAGGACATTGCAACTCTACAGCAAATTATGGCAAATTAAGTTCAATGTGGGGAAATGTAAAATAATACACTTGGGGGCTAAATATAAATGAAAGTTACAGGCTAGGGGAAAACCTCTGGGGAAATTAAGGAGGGAAAAAGATCTGGGGATCCTAGTAAATCACAGGCTAGGAAATAGCATTCAATGCCAAGCTGCATCAAGCAAGATCAGTAGAATATTAGCATGCATTAAAAGGGGCATTTATTCAAGAGACAAAACTATATCTACCACTTTACAAAACTCTGGTATGGCCACATCCTGAGCATGATGTCAATTTCTGGTCTCCAGTCCTCAGACAGGATGTGCTGTAACTGGATAGAGTCCAGAGAAGAGCAACAAAGCTAATAAGGGGCCTGGATGACCTCAGTTATGAGGAACGTTTATAAAATATTCCACTTATTCTCCCTGAAGAAGAGATGCATAAGAGGATATATAATAGTAATATACAAATATCTTAATGGTTATTTCAGCACAGTCTCAGGTCACTCAAGAAAACACATGTCCACTTAATGAAATTGGACGAGAATTGGTTCAACCCGAAACTGTGTAAGAGTTTTTTAACTGTTATATTGTGTACACACGGTCGGACTTTCGGACGTAAAATGTGTGATCGGAGCTTGTTATCGGAAATTCAGACCATGTGTAGGCTCCATCGGACAGTTTCCATCAGAATTACCGTCACACAAAATTTGAGATCTGGTTCTCAAATTTTCCGACAACAAAATCCGATCGTGTGTACACAATTCTTTTTTTTTTTTTTTTTTTTTTTTTTTTTTTTTCTTATCCACTTCAGCGAAAGTTTTCCGAGAGACATTATTTCAACTTTGTGTCAAACTTTATCTCTTCTCCTTTTTCACATCATTGTGGATTGTTTCCGTCACATCTTTATTATTTTTCCTTTCTAGGATATTCTTAAATATTTTTAAAAACCGGCGACAAAACGCCTTCTATAATTATAAACCCTATTATTATCTTAGTCTCTCTCAGTCCCTCTTATTTCCCCCCGCCCCCCCTCCCCCTCCCCTGTGTCTGGTCCGTTCCTTTATGTTATTTATTTATCCACTTGGCTCTGCACCTGTTCTTTCTTTTATCCTATCTAAATAAATATCCGAGACTTTGTAGTTTTTCCAACTTTCCCATCTACTATTATCCCCTTTCTCTCCTCCTTCCATTTTGTAGTGATAATCTATTTCCTTTAGCCAGTCTCTAATGTCTGGTTTTCCACTTTGTAGCCAATTCTTGGGAATTAAGGCCTTGGCCGCATTCAGGAGGTTAGGTATTATTGATTTTCTATATTGTTTCTTAGGTTTATTGTAGATATGGAAGAGGCAAGTCCAAATATTTTGTTCTATTTCTTCTCCAGTTATTTCCTTTATGTTATTTAACACTTCCTTCCAGTACTCCATTATTATTGGGCATTCCCACCATATGTGTGTGATCGTTGCTCTTTGGCCACATTTTCTCCAACACAAGGAGGTTCTATCTTGATGGAATCTGTGTATTCTTACTGGGGTCATATACCATCTTGATACTAGTTTATAATTCATTTCTATGGTCTTCATGTCCCAAGCCTTATTATATCCCATTTCTATCATTTTTTCCACTTTTTGGTTATCTATTTTTAAATTCATTTCTTTTTCCCATTGATTTATATATTCTGGTCTTTCTTGTGCTTCCAAATCTGTCAGTATACTATAAATTTTTGATGTTCCGTTTTTTAATGGTGTTTCATTGCTACATAGCTTTTCCAGTGCAGTTAATTTTGTTTCATCTCTCAGTGGGTGTGGTATTGTGCTTACTAGGTGCCTTAGTTGAGTATAATTCCATTCATTCATCTTCCATCCATTCCTTTCCTCTATTTCTACTCGTGTTCTTATTTTGCCATTTCTAGTGATATCTTTCAGTCGTGGGTTACCTATTCCTTGGATTTCAAATATTTCCCTCCCAGGGGTGAAGAGATTCGATCCTGTGAGTGCTAATAGTGGTGAATTATATTTCCATTCATTCTTTAAGTGAATGGTGTCCCAAATTTTAAATACATTTTTTGTTATTTCGTGCGTGTCGGTGTCCAATAGTCTATATTTCCGTGGAATCCAAATATTCTTATGTAGTGTGGCTCCACTTATTGTGTTTTCCATTTCCACCCATTTTTTTTCATTTTTCTCATTTGTCCACTCTAACATTCGTGTTAAAACTATGGCTTTATAGTACCTACTTATATCTGGGAGGGCAAGACCCCCATGCTCCTTTTTCCTTGTGATCAGCGTGTATTTAATTCTTGGTTTTTTATTAAGCCATATGTATTTTAGCAGGATTGTTTTAATTTTTTTAAAAAAGCTCTGCGGGATTTTTACTGGTAACATCTGTAATCTGTAGTTTATTTTAGGTAATATCGTCATCTTAAACATATTTATTCTTCCAATCCATGAAAGTGGCTGTAATCTTAACTTTTTCATTTCTTCTTTGACCTCATTGATCAGTGGAATAAAGTTTGCCTGATAAATTTTTTCGACTCTAGGAGTTATTTTAATTCCAAGGTAATTTAGTTCTTTTACCCAAGTGAATGGGAATTCTTTTTGTAAAAACTGAACTTCCTTTTTCTCTAGACTTATGTTTAATATTTCCGTTTTTATTGGATTAATTTTGAAGTTTGACAGTTCTCCGTATTTTTTAATTTCTTTCAGTATGTTTGGGAGTGACACTCTTGGGTTGGATACGTACATCAAGATGTCGTCCGCGTAGGCAGCGATCTTATGCTCTTTTCCTCCTAGTTTCGCTCCTTCTACCTCTTTGTTATTGCGGAGTGTTGCTAATAGTGGTTCTAAGGCCAATACATATAATAGTGGAGACAATGGACAGCCTTGCCGTGTTCCATTCTGCATCTTAATTTTTGGAGAGAGTCTACCATTTACTTTTACGACTGCTGTCGGGCCATTATACAAATTTGTTATCCACTTCATCATTTTTGTCCCAATACCCAAGTGCCGCAATGTATCCATCATGAAACCCCAGTCTACCCGGTCAAATGCTTTTTCTGCATCCAATGACAGGAATAGAACTGGGGTCTCATTCTGCACCTTCTTGTGCAACATCAATAATGATTTTAGGCTGTTGTCCCGCCCCTCTCTCCCCGGGACAAAACCAGTTTGGTCCGGGTTGATCCACAGTGGGATTAGTTTTTTTATCCTAGTGGCCAGGATCTTGGAGTACAGCTTCGTATCAGCGTTCAATAGGGCTATTGGCCTGTAACTTGAGCAGTTAACTTTGTCTTTCCCTTCTTTTGGTAGTATTGTAATATGAGCTAATAACGATTCACTTCTTATTTCTTCATCTTCCCCTAAGGAATTCATATATTCTAATAGTTTTGGAGTCAGCTGTTCTTCAAATTTTTTATAGTATTTGACCGTAAACCCGTCTGGTCCTGGGCTTTTTCCTACGGGAGTTTCCTTTAATGCCAGTTTTACCTCTTCATGCGTAATATTTTTTTCCAATTCTTCTAGTTGGTCTATTTTTAGTTTTGGTAAGTTTGCTTTTTTTAAATATTCTTGTATCTTCTTTGTTCTTGTATTCGCTTCTTTCCAACTTTCCTGTCCTTTTATTGCATAAAGGGAGCTGAAGTATTTTTGAAATGTTATCGCTATATCTGTAGTTTTATTTACCACTTCTCCTTTTTCATTTTTGATCTTCTCAATGTAATTCAAAGACTTCTTTTTTTTTACCAGATTTGCTAGGTATTTTCCTGGTTTATTACCCCATTTATATTTTTCTTGTACTACTCTGTTGTAGTCCTTCCTTTCTTCTTGTTCCATCCAGTCTTTTAATTGCTCTCTCTTTTGAGATAGTAGGCCGAAGATTTTGTTGTTTACTTGATTTTTGTGTTTTCGTTCCAATTCATAAATTTCTTTAATTATTTGTTGCATGTTTGTTTTCCTTTCCTGTTTTTTTCTTGCCCCTATAGCTATTAACTTGCCCCTAATAACAGATTTATGCGCCTCCCATATTGTTGCTTTCGATACCTCTGGTGTATCGTTTTCTTCAAAATATCTTTTAATTTCTTCTATGATGCTTTTTTCGGTCTCACTGTCTTCTAATAAAGTTTCGTTGATTCTCCATGGACCCCTTTCAAGGACTTCTCCTTTTATTTTCATTCTCAAGATTACTGGGCTGTGGTCTGAGGCAGTTATTATGCCTATTTTTGTTTCTTCTATTTCTTCCAAGTTTCTATGTTCGACCATGATGTAATCCAATCTGGAGTAAATTTTGTGTACTGTTGAATAGAATGTGTAGTCCTTTGTGCTGGGGTGCTGAATTCTCCAAGGGTCTATTAGTTGCTGTTCATATAATGTTCTTTTTAATTTCTTTAGTTGATTTACCTCTTTGTCCCTTACTCTTGAGGTACTGTCCATTTTATTATCCATGCTGAAGTTGAAGTCTCCAGCTAGTATTAATTTTCCTTGCTTGAATTCCATTAGTATTTTAATTATATCTATCAAATATTTTTTAGGGTTCTTATTAGGACAGTAGACATTGGCCAATGTATATTTTACCCCGTATATAGTTCCTGTAATAAAAAGATATCGACCCTCCGGGTCTATTTTCCTTTGATCTATTAGAAAACGTACATTTTTCCCTATACCGATGGCTACTCCTTTGGCCCTTCTTATTGGCGAGTCTCCTTGATACCATGTTGGTATGTTTCTTGAATAAATTTTGGCACTTGAGTTTTGGGTTATGTGCGTCTCCTGTAGGAAAATTATTTCTGCTTTACTTTTTTCAAGTTCTCGGAGGATGATGTTTCTCTTCCCTGGGGAATTTAGTCCTCGGACATTGTAAGAGATTATTTTTATGCTGTTTACGTTTTCCATTCTTGTGCCTTTTCTTCCCCGCCCGTCCTCCGGCCCTCCCCCCCACGCGGTCCCCCTAGGAGACCGGATGGAGGGGACACCCAGCGGACGCACGGGGTCTCCTCATCTCTTGTCTCAGAATAGGTGTGCCTATGTAACCACTCATGTGACTCAGACCTCTCCCTCCCCACCCTCCCTCCCCCTCCCCCTCCCCTCCCTCCTCCCACCCTCCCCCTCCCTTTTTTCTGATATGGGTTTTTTACCCCCATATTCTCTAGAGCTGAGAGCATTTTACTTTGTTTTGTGGGGCACGCTCTGCCCCCTCTGCTCTATTTATTGTGAGGCGGAGCTCTGTAAGACACCCTATTCCCCCCCTGCCTAAGCACTAATAGGGCGACCCCCTGTCCACTCCGTGAGTCCCTGTCTCCCTCTCCCTGCATTTTTGTTGTGTTTTACCAATCCTTTCACTTTCCTTGTTTCCCATCCCATCAACCCCAGCCCCCCCCCCCTTTCCACTCTAAGGCCCCTTGCACCGTTGTGTGATATTTTCTCAGATATTAATTTCCCCGAGAGTCCACATCTTGATGTCTGATCCTTAAATTTACTTGCCACTGTAGGTCATCTCTTGCCGTTATTCGCTCCTGACTATTTGCATATTTTTCCAGATCTGGGGAGGGGATTTCTAGTTTGTTGCAAAAGTCCGGAATCTCCTCTACATGTCTTAGCCTCGCACTTATTCCGTTTTTCCTTGCTATTAGACATGCTGGAAAACCCCAGTTGTATTGAATTTCTTGCTCCCGGAGGATTTCTAATAATGGCTTTAGTATCCGTCGTCTTTTCAGCGTTTCTTGAGATAGGTCTTGAAATATTTGTAATTTACCTCCCGCAAACTCTATTTGTGTTTTCCTCTTTAGGTTTATCCAGATCTGTTTTTTTTCTTCCCATTTTTCAAAGCGTACGATTACATCTCTAGGTGTTTCCCTTGCGAACCTTTGAGGTTTTTTTACTCGAAAGACACTTTTTATTCCTATTGTGTTAGTTGTTTCCTTTCCCAAGATTTGGTTGAAGAGATTGTTCATTTTTTCTATTAGATTTTCTGCTTGTTCTGTTTCCGGTAACCCACGTATTCTCAAGTTTTTCTTTTTATCTCTATTTTCTTGCTCTTCTATTTTATATGATTGTTCCTGTTGTTCCCATTTTAATTTCTTTATTTCGTCTTCTAGTTCCTTTATGTTTTTTTGATGTAGGTCCACTTTGATCTCTACTTCTTCCACTCTGTTTAACATATATCCCATGTCTTTATGGAGTATTGACATCTCTGCTTTTAGGGAATTCTCTAGTGCCGTGAACATTTTTTCCATATCCTGTTTTGTTGGCAACTGTGGCCCTTGTTGTCCTTCCTCCTTTCCTCTGTCTTCCTCTCCCATTTCTGGCTCCATTCTGGGTTCTGAGAGGTGGCTGGTTTCTGTTTGTACTTTATACTGGCCTTTTTTATCCTTGTTGTCCTTCTCTTTTGTATCTATTTGTCTGCCCTTTGAGCCTACTTGTTTCTCTCCTTCTCCGATTCCTTGCTGTATATACCTGTTCATAGGGCCTGGACTTGGGCCTAGGCTGGTCCTAGGTGATTTTGGTATTGCTCCCGCACTTCTTGTTGTTTTCCCCTTCATGTTTGTTTCTATGGCTGGATTTATAAGAACTTCAAAGCTGCCTTCCAGAATACCCCTTGATTGGGGTCTCTTAATGATGAAAAAATCTCCCAGCCTTTTTAAATTGACTTATTTTTACTAATATTTCTTTTATTTCGTTCTCATACCCGGCATCCTCCCCACAATCCAATAATAGAAATAATGAGATATGAGTAGTCCCCGTTTTCCAGAAGTTATGTTACTACCTTAAGTACATTAAGCATTCCTTGTTGCTGTTCAATTGTTTAAGCGTATTTAAGCTGAAAAAAAAAAAAAAAAAAAAAAAAAAAAGCGCTCAAAAACGCTATTGCAAAAATGCTGAAAAAAGCTGGAAAAAGTTAAAAAAAGAAAAAAAAAAAAAAAAAAAAGTCACTGCAAAGACACCGGCGTCTTCACAGCGCTTTTCCAGCAGCCCGTGTGCATGGGGGCCCAGGTGCTCAGCAAAATAATTCAAATATTTTAGCGATATAATGCAATCTAATTCAAGTATTCAGCAAGATGATTTATATATTCAGCAGTATAGTTTCAGTATGAGCTTATATGTTCCACATTTTTGTTACTATGAAATTTCTTCTTATTCTATAGTTTGTACTATCAAGCCTATAATTAGTACCATTTGCAAAAAAAAAAAAAAAAAAAAAAAAAAAAAAAAAATTCACAAGAAAGGGAGATACTGCAGCAGCAGCAGCAGCAGGCAGGTGGGGGCTGGGAGACAACTCTTCCGTTGGCTTGTCTTTCTTTTACCTTCTCCTTCTCTTCTCCCCTGTTCCCCCCCCCCTGTTTTTATTGTTTTTCTTAGCTCACTTGATTCTACTTTTTCAGCTCTTTCGCCTTTTCCCCTGCTTGTTCACTTCAAGACAATTGCAATAGAAGAAAAGAGCCAAAAGAGGAGGAAAAAAAAAAAAAAAAAAAAAATGCTCAAAAACGCTCAAAGACGCTATTGCAAAAACGCTGAAAAAAGTTAAAAAAATAAATAAATAAATAAATAAAAAAGTCACTGCAAAGACACTGGCGTTTTCACAACGTTCTCCCAACAGCCCATGTGCATGAGGGCCCAGATGCTCATAAAAATAATTCAAATGTTTTGGCGGTATAATGCAATCTAATTCAAGTATTCAGCAAGATGATTTATATATTCAGCAGTATAGTTCCAGTATGAGCTTATATGTTCCACATTTTGTTACTATGAAATTTCTTCTTATTCTATAGTTTATACTATCGAGCCTATAGTTAATACCATTTGCAAAAAACAAAAACAAAAAAAGACCAAAAAAAAAAAAAAAAAAAAAAAAAAAAAAGGATCACAAGAAAGGGAGATACTGCAGCAGCAGCAAGCAGGTGGGGGCTGGGAGACAACTCTTCCGTTGGCTTGTCTCTCATTCACCTTCTCCCTCTCCCCTGTTCCCCCCCTGTTTTTATTGTTTTTCTTAGCTCCCTTGATTCTACTTTTTCAGCTCTTTCGCCTTCATTTACTTTCATTTACTTTCGCTTTTTATTCCATTTTATTTCTTTTTATTTAGTTCATTCCCTTTCCCTTTCTTTTGTTCTATTACTTTTCCTTTGCCTTTTCACTTCCAGACAATTGCAATAGAAAAAAAGCCCAAAAAAAAAAAAAAACGGTACTTATCTTTTAGTTGTTGTTGAAGTTGGGACAAAAAGGGACACTCACTACAGCTTGTTGCAGTCAGACGCAGGTACAAACTTCCTCTGGCTTACACCACAAGACAGCTCGGTGAGTGATGAGCAGGGGGGGCGGGGAGGGAAGCTACCTACACCTTCTCATCAGGCCGATCATTCCTCTCAGCTGCAGGGAGAGGGCTCTCAGGATCCTCACGCCGTGCACAGAGCCATTACCAGGCTCCTCCCTCAGGCATCTGGGGGCCCCTTGTTAAAGCGGGCTTTTAGATTCCAATAAGCCCCCAGCCCACATATTCCCACAAGAAGCCCTTACCCTCATCAACATGGGGACAAGGTGCTTTGGAGTGCAGCCCCCTACCCCAATGTACCCTTCTCTATTGAGCGAGTGAGCACCCCCCTTTCCTGGCCCATTGGGCTGCATATTCGGAAAGGGTCTGGTATGGATTGAGGGGGAAGAACCGACGCCATTTTTTTTTTAATGTTGGCATGGGTTTCCCCTTAAAATCCATACCAGACCCAAAGTATGGATTGGGGGGGACCCCCAAGCTGGTTTTTCTTTTCTTTTTTTTTTGCCGGCAATTGTTTTGTTTACACTCAGCTGTCACTGACAGCTGATGTGCCATCCTTTGTTAAAGACGCGGCACACTGGTTGCTAAGGACTCTGGCGGGCCACCTATTATGGAAAAAAGAAACACTGGAAACCAGTACTTAGCAGCAGTTAACAGTGTTTAGGAGCTGCTTCTAGGAGCTGTCAGCTTTTTTTTCTGTTAGCAAATCGCTCCCAAAAAGGCAAAATAATAAAAAAATATTCTGCACCTAGAAGCTGAAGCTTAAAAAATGCCTCTAGACTAAAATAGTGTTCATTGACACATAGGACAACACTATTTATATCTAGAAACAGAAAAAAAACACCCAAAAGCTGCAGCTACGAGTGTTTTGTTAAGCATATAGTGTGCATAGAGTAAAACATTTTTTTTAGGGTATTATGAGCTATAGTAAAGAAAAGGACCTCCGGGGTGGTATTCTCACAAATACTGCCTGTACCTCAAGCCACGCCAAAGAGGCAGCAAGAGATTAGGCAATTTAACAAGTGGCTAAGGAACTGGTGAAAGAAGGAGGGTTTGGGGTTCCTGGAAAACTGGGCTGATTTTTCAGTCGTTTACCAGCTCAATAGTAGGGTCAGACTGCACCTAAATGGAAAGGGTGCAGCCCTGCTGGGGGAAAGGATGGCCAAAAAGTTAGAAGAACTTTTAAACTAGGTGATGGGGGGGATAAGAAGATGCTTTCCAGCTAGTGAACGAACAGCAGAACAGTACTTAAAACTAACATGCATGGACTGGCAGAATCCTACTGCAACCTCAGAACAAGCAGGGATAAAAAAATATGCAGCTGTACAAAACTAATAGGCATGCCTGCTAATGCTAGGAGTCTGGTGAACAAAATAGAGGAACTAGAACTACTGATTTATGAGGAGGATTTTGACTTTGTGCGAGTAACAGAGACCTGGTTTGAAAGCACACGTGACTGTCTTGCGACTGTCCAGAGGTACTCCCTGTATCGAAGGGGCGGGTAGGTAGAAGAGGGGGAGGGGTTTGTGTATGTCAAGAGTGATTCGACAGTGAACATGAGGGATGATATTACTAACAGTGCAATGGAAGGGGTGATATCCTTGTGGCTGGAACTTCAAAGGAAAAAAAACAAATGGGAAATTAGAAGTGGGGGTATGCTACAGGTCCCCTACCCTATGAGATGAAGAGGAGACCGATCTCTTTTCACAGTTAGAAATGGCAGTGAGGCAGGACAATGTAATCATCATGGAGACTTTAATTATCCATATATCGACCGGGCAGATGAAACTGCTCACTCTTTTAGGGCTTGGCACTTCTTAAATGTCTTGAGGGACAATTTTACGTGTCAGTTGGTGGATGTCCCAACTAGAAACAAGGCTCTGCTAGACCTTCTAATCACAAACAACCCAGAGATGATAGCAAATGTGGTTGTGGAGTAATAACGTAGGAAACAGTGATCACAGGGCAATTAAGTTCACTGTAAAGCTCAGGACAAGCAGACAGGAGGGTAGGACAAATACATTAAATTTCAAGAGAGTAAACTTTACCAAACTGTGCTCCATACTTCATGACATTAAATGGGAAAAAGCGGGAGTGCTTTAAGAACATTTTAGGTAATTGCATTAGCCAGTGTATTCCAATGAACAACAATTAAAGAACTAAATATTAAACCTTGGTGGCTAGATCCAAGTGAAAAATGGCATATTTAAGAGAAAAAAAACTGTCCTTTAAAAATATAAGGCTGAGGGGACACCATCGCATAGCAGAGGAGAGTAAAAAGAATTCCCCCATTTTTTTTGTAAATATATTATTAGTAAAAAAGCAAAGTCAGAGCATATTGGCCACAGAAAGGATGATCAAGGGAAATTGGCAACAAGTGACAAGGAGAAGGCAACTGTATACATTCTTCCCCTTAGTTTTTACTATGGAAAAGCAGGGGCATAATAAACAAGACAGTATTGTTAGCAACACAGCAAGTAGTGTGCCCTTGTGGCTAACAGAAGCCAATGTTCTAAAAAAACATGGAAAAACGTAATGTGAACCAATCACCAGGATCAGATATCTTGCACCTGAGAGACCTCAAGGAACTTAGCCAGGTCATTGCTAGACCCAGTATTCCTACTCTTTAAGGAAAGCTTACTGACTGTATATTGACGATAGTGTATGTACCTGGACAGAAAACTGGTTAAAAGGCGCATGTCCAGAGGTTGGTGATAAATAGCGTATCTTCTCAATGGTCTGTAGTTATAATTGGGGTACCCCAGGGCTCTGTCCTGGGACTTATTCTGTTTAACTTGTTCGTAAACAATATTGAGGTTGGTATAAATAGTTCAATATCAGTGTTTGCTGATTATATAAAGCTAAGGTGGACAATAATTTCACAACAGGACATTGCAACTCTACAGCAAATTATGGCAAATTAAGTTCAATGTGGGGAAATGTAAAATAATACACTTGGGGGCTAAATATAAATGAAAGTTACAGGCTAGGGGAAAACCTCTGGGGAAATTAAGGAGGGAAAAAGATCTGGGGATCCTAGTAAATCACAGGCTAGGAAATAGCATTCAATGCCAAGCTGCATCAAGCAAGATCAGTAGAATATTAGCATGCATTAAAAGGGGCATTTATTCAAGAGACAAAACTATATCTACCACTTTACAAAACTCTGGTATGGCCACATCCTGAGCATGATGTCAATTTCTGGTCTCCAGTCCTCAGACAGGATGTGCTGTAACTGGATAGAGTCCAGAGAAGAGCAACAAAGCTAATAAGGGGCCTGGATGACCTCAGTTATGAGGAACGTTTATAAAATATTCCACTTATTCTCCCTGAAGAAGAGATGCATAAGAGGATATATAATAGTAATATACAAATATCTTAATGGTTATTTCAGCACAGTCTCAGGTCACTCAAGAAAACACATGTCCACTTAATGAAATTGGACGAGAATTGGTTCAACCCGAAACTGTGTAAGAGTTTTTTAACTGTTATATTGTGTACACACGGTCGGACTTTCGGACGTAAAATGTGTGATCGGAGCTTGTTATCGGAAATTCAGACCATGTGTAGGCTCCATCGGACAGTTTCCATCAGAATTACCGTCACACAAAATTTGAGATCTGGTTCTCAAATTTTCCGACAACAAAATCCGATCGTGTGTACACAATTCTGACGCACAATGTGCCATGCATGCTCGGAATCAAGCAGAAGAGCCGCACTGGCTATTGAACTTAGTTTTTCTCGGCTTGTCGTACGTGCTGTACTTCACCGCGTTCTTGACGTCCGGAAATTCCATCAACTTTGTGTGACCATGTGTATAGAAGACAAGTTTGAGCCAACATCCGTCAGAAAAAATCCATGGATTTTGTTGTCGGAAGGTCCAATCAATGTCCAACCGTGTGTACGGGGCATTAGAGTGGCAAAAATGTGGAACTCCCCTCCACAATTGGTGGTTGCAGCCAGTAACGTTGCTAATTTAAAAAAACTGTTAGACGGGCGTCTTAAACACAATACACAAGGATATGGGAAGTGGTAAAGACATAATACACACACACCCCCACACCCCAACACCCACACAGGTTGAACTGGATGAACTGATGTCTTTATTGAAAGTGACAGTAAAGTTATTTTTTTTTTAAACAACAAACATATCATACTTACCTCCACTGTGCAGCACGTTTTGCACAGAGTGGCCCCGAACCTCGTCTTCGGGGGTCCCTCTGCGTCTCTCTCGGCTAATCCCCGTTTAAGATAACCCCCTGGGAGAAGCGCTCTCCCGGAGCGGGCGCGCTCCTGAGTCCAGCATTCGTTGTCCATAGACATCGAATGCAGGACTCGGCCCCGCCCCTGTCGGCCGCGTCATAGGATTTGATTGACAGCAGCGTGAGCCAATGGCTGCGCTGCTATCAATTTATCCAATCAACAGCTGAGAACCCCAGACAGAGAGACGGCGCTTCCCCGTGGGACAAGTTCGAGGGGTCAGGTAAGTAAAACGGGGGGGGGGGGGCTGGGGGCCGGTCACTGACAGGTGTTTTGTCACCTTAATGCATAGTATGCATTAATGTGAAAAAAAATGAACCTTTACAACCCCTTTAATTCTACCAACTATTTACCTGTGTCACTGTTTCATATTTTGATGTATCGTCATTTATTTCTTTGGAAGATTTGCAACCATAACAGGTCTACATTAGGTTACGAATTAGAAATATCAAATGTCAGGAAACTTACAATGATTAATTGTACAATGTTGGAATTTATACTTTATGTTGTCATCTAATGTAGGAAGTCCTGGCTTAGTTTGGTAAGGATGTGGAACTCCCTTCCACAGTAAGTGGTTTCAGCGGGTAATGTTTCTAATTTAAGAAAAACTCTTAGTTGGGCATCTTATTGAACACAATATACAGAGATATGGGAATGTAATATAGGAAGTCCTGGCTTATTGGCTATAATGCCGCTCTGGCCTGTTTGCCAATGGTCCCAAATGTGGTGCTTGTTGCACAGCCTGTTGCTTACGTAGTACAATAGCTTCAGGTGAAGCTTAGACCCACAAGTGAAGCAACTGATTTCCCACTATTTCCCTCGTCAGGTTTTAGAAGTGGTTTCAATCAGAGACACAGTGTTATAAAGGACACATGCTTCTGTGCTTTCTCTTTGGAAAACCCACAATTCTTTTGGAATTCTTTGTCTTGGATTTATCCTGTATTACATTGTAAACCAATAACAATTTATATAAATCTTGCAAACCAAACTCAAAAACAATAGTTTCACTTGAGAAACAGGATATCATAACATTTTTTCAGCATGCTATCCACAACATTACAATGCTACAAAACAAGAAACAATTCAGAAACTATTTAGGACCATTCATAATAGTTCAACAAAAAGCTTCTCCGAAATGTATTATTGCTGTCCCTAGACTATTTTCAATAATGAATCTACTTTCTCACAAATGTTGATTCAGTAAAGTGAATTTAGTCTAAAATTTTAATTTCCATTTTCCCTGGCTAACCATGTCATACATTTGTTGTCCATTGGTAACTGAAAAACAGTGAAAAACACTGAAAATCGAATTACTTACCTACGCAAATCAAAATGCCAAGATTAAAAATGTTTCCTTAGCTATTAGGATCTTTTTTTTTATCTTTGTTATAATTGGATCCTGTCTAAATTGTCCCTAGTATGTATGAATGTGAGTAAAGGGACCTTAGATTGTAAGCTCCTTGAGGGTAGGAACTGATGTGAATGTACAATGTATATGTAAAGCGCTGCGTAAATTGATGGCGCTATATAAGTACCTGAAATAAATAAATAATAATAACTAAATAAGTACTTCTTCAACACCAAATTAAAGATGAGAAACAACACTATGTGGTGCTTGCTGTGAGGCAGTAGTGATAGTATACAGTATATTAGACTAGTAGTGACAGAATTAATTCAACTATATTTCAGCGTAGTGGCTGTGTACAATAACCCAAGCCCAATTATTTATATTAATGTATTGCAGTCAAATAAGGAAAAGCCTAATCTGTTTAGTTATGAATTGCTACATTTCACAAATAATCTTTGCAATTGCAGTACCCTTATGAGGGCCAATGTCTGCAGTTTTTTTTATTACGTTTAAGGCTACATCAGCACAGGCGACTAGCACTGGTGCAACTGACAGCGGCTCAAATTTGCTGATCCCTGCAGCTTTTTCTGCCACCTGTAAACGGCTTCAATGGCCGGTGGCCACGTGTATTCATGGGTGTCCATGGCTGTTCATACAGTCATCGATGACCACAGGTAGCTTAAACTTTTTCTCTCTATATATAAACCAGTGGAAATGCAAATTCAGCTTGAAGCAGGTTGATGTAGCTTAGAGCAATGTTTCTCAACTCCAGTCCTCAAGTACCCCCAACATGTCACAGGTCATGTTTTCAGGCTTCCTATTATTTTGCACAGGTGATTTGATCAGTTTCACTGCCTTAGTAATTACCACCGCCATTTCATCTGTGCGATATCCGGAAAACATGACCTGTTGGGGGTACTTGAGGACTGGAGTTGAGAAACGTTGGCTTAGAGGAAGGTCCACTGCAGGTCAAATGCACATGACAATGAACTGGTAATGATCTCAGAAGCATTGTAAGCTGAAAGAATTATAATAGAGTAACAGCAGAAAAAGAGCTAGTGATCCTTCAAGTCTGTATCCCCCCTCCACCACTAGTTTTTGTCTTTTTATCCACGTTTGACCCAAGCATGTTTAAATTCACTGACTATTGACTGACATTGCGTAGTTTGCCGCACAAGATTGCCATGATCCAGGACCTAAATCCAATGATTTTTTTAAAGTTTCAGCTCCGAATTTTCAGCTTGTAGCTATTATTGCAGTATTTACCTTAATGTGAGCCTGTAATGCATTGAATTTACTCACCTGCAGTTCTTTTTGGTAACTAGGGGTTAAAAGCATCAATAACCAAGCAATAGGGCAGTCATGGGAATTTAGCAATCTATTAGAAATAAACAGTATGACTGTGATAAGGCCTTGCTTTAAAAAAACAAAAAACCATCACACTGTGTTGTGCTTTACAATTTTTGCATTGCTCTCCCCTTAGTTTGGAACTCAGAACAAGTGGAGAGTAATTAAAATTAATGGGAAAAAAAGCTGGGAGGAGAGGTATCTCATAGAGTTATCTCTGCAGCTTCATCTCAGACTTCAGGCTCCATACTGGGGCCTGGATTTTATGAATGGACATGAAATGCAAACCACCATGTGGAGTAACTTTAGCAATATTTGTTCTCAGCTATATTACCTCTCTTAGTTACATTCTTTCTTCTACCCTATACTGGGAGCAAAGAGAGATACCCAATTTTGCTGGGTGTAGGTGAGTATTTGCTTAATATCTTTTCTCCCATGTATCAGTGCTGGGGCTTGATTCCTCTGCTACCTGACACTGTCACCTAGGAATTGAGAGAGAGTCATCAGTCTGTATAAACTCCAAGTTTCAACTTAAAAAAATGTATTTATTTTATTTACTACAGGTACTCTTTAAACACTGTCAATGTATGCAATGCTTTACCTATATAATGTACATCAGTCCCTGCCCTCAAAAAATAGCTTCCTTTCTTTCCGTGACAAAGCAGCCAAAGAAAGGACAGTATGTGCAGCTGTCTGGGCCACCATTATCTCTTCTGTTAGTCGACCAATTTTTCCTTTTTTTTTTCATATGCATGCTAAAAACCAAATTTTTTGGCCTGAAAAAAATATTTGCTGTTTAGTCAAACATATTTTCAGTAAAAAATGCATTAAAATGAATTTTAGTTCACATCACTAAATATAACTCCAAACTGTTTTGTAAAATACTCAATAAAAAAGATGACATTGTATAGAGCAGTGTTTCTCAACTCCAGTCCTCAAGGTGCCCCAACAGGTCATGTTTTCAGGATTTTCCTGAAACGGCTGTGATAATTACTTAGGCAGTGAAACTGATCAAATCACCTGTGCAAAATAATGGAAAGCATGACCTGTTGGGGTGCCTTAAGGACTGGAGTTGAGAAACACTGGTGTAGAGTGGATGGATACCAAATATGTGAGGAATTAAAATAGTGTACATCTGTGAAACGTTGAAAATCAACAAACCTAAAAGCCTTTACAGTTCATAAGATCAGAGTTAACTGTGAAGGATGGCCCTAGAAGTATTCCTCTTGCTCCAGCTTGGGTGACAATACCTAATATATCTTGGTTAATTGGCTTTTTACATGCACACATGCCTTATGTATATATTTGTATTCGTACAGTGGATATAAAAAATCTACACACCCCTGTTAAAATGTCAAGTTTCTCTTATGTAAAAAAAATGATACAAAGATAAATCATCTCAGAACTTTTTTCACCAATCGAAAAACAAACTGAAATCTTTTTTTTTTTTTTGGGGGGGGGGGAGTAAAAATAGAAAACAAAAATAATGTGGTTGCATAAGTGTGCACACCCTCTTATAACTGTGATGTAGCTGTGTTCAGAATTAAGCAACCACATTCAAACTCATGTTAAATAGGAGTCAGTACATATCTGCCATCATTTAAAGTGCCTCCGATTAACCCCAAATAAAGTTCATCTGTTCTAGTAGGTCATTCCTGACATTTTATTACTCGCATCCTACAGCAAAAGCCATGGTCTGCAGAGAAATTCCAAAACATCTGAGGGATCTCATTATTAAAAGTATCAGTCAGGAGAAGGGTACAAAATAATTTCTAAGGCAGTATATATACCATGGAACACAGCGAAGAAAGTCATCATCAAGTGGTGAAAATATGGCACAATAGTGTCATTACCAAGAACTAGACATCCCTCCAAAATTGATGAAAAGATGAAAAGAAAACTGGGCAGGGAGGCTGCCAAGAGGCCTACAGCAGCATTAAAGGAGCTGCAGGAATATCTGACAAGTACTGGCTGTGTGGTACAACAATCTTCCATAGTCTTTGTATGTCTTGGCTATGCGGTACAGTGGCAAGACAGAAGCCTTTTCTTATGAAGAAAATCATCCCAGCCTGGCTAAATTTTGCAAAAACACATCTGAAGTCTCCCAAAAGTATGTAGGAAAATGTGTTATAGCCTAATGAATCCAAGGTTGAACTTTTTGGCCATGATTCCAAAAGATATGTTTGGCACAAAAACAACACTGCACATCACCAAAAGAACACCATACCCACAGTGACGCATGGTGGTGGCAGCATCATGTTTTGTAGCTGTTTTTCTTCAGCTGGAACAGGGGCCTTAGTTAAGGTAGAGGGAATTATGAACAGTTCCAAATACCAGTCAATATTGGCACACAACCTTCAGGCTTCTGCTAGAAATCTGAACATTAAGAGGAACTTCATCTTTCAGCATGACAATGACTCAAAGTATACATCCAAATCAAGAAAGCAATGGCTCCACCAGAAGAAGATTAAAGTTTTGGAATGGCCCAGTCAGTGCCCAGACCTTAATTAGATTTAATATCTGTGGGGTGATCTGAAGAGGGTTGTGCACAGGAAATGCCTTAGCAATCTGACAGATTTGGAGTGTTTTTGCAAAGAACAGTGGGCAAATATTGCCAAGTCAAGATGTTCCATGCTGATAGACTCATACCCAAAAAGACTGAGTGCTGTAATAAAATCAAAAGGTGCTTCAACCAAGTATTAGTTTAAGGGTGTGCACACTTATGCAACTATTATTATTTTATTTTTTTATTTTTACTTCCCTCCACCTAAAAGATTTCAGTTTGTTTTTGAGTTGTACAGTTTACAGGTTTATAGTTCACATTAAAGGTGGAAAAAGTTCTGAAATTATTTATCTTTGTCTAATTTTTTTTACATCACAGAAACCTGACCTTTTAACAGGGGTGTGTATATTTTGTATATCCACTGTATGTGTGTGTGCTTGAGGTACAGGGGACTTTCCATATTTTAAAAACTTTTTTACTTAACGTAATTGCTATCACAAAGTGATTACAAGTCTTTTAGATCCCTGTTAAATCTCCTTAACGCCCAGGTTCATTCTGTGCTTTTATTAAAAATAAAATTGTAGATCATCTACTTGAAAGTACTCTGTATTTGACTCATTCACATTCTACCTCACTGCTTAATGCCTGTTGTGATAATGTATCAGTGGGTCAGATGATTTATACTTTAGACTGCCATTGTAAGAAGGAGTAGTAAAGCAGGAAGCAGAACCTGCATGTGTAATGAGCACATATCATTGTCCCCATGAAATTTGCAATTTGTACACTACAGATAAAGCTTTTTGTAAAGCATTGGAAAACATTGGTATGATGTTAATCTTTTTTTAAATGTATTTAAAAAAAATAATAATAGAAACTAGACATTCCCTTAAAAGGTTGTTTCACTGCAAAATCTCTGTTTACAATTCAGACTTATTAGCAAAAAACTGACTTTTCTTTCTCAGTCCTCTAATCATACGAGAGAATTGGTTTTGCACCAATTCACACATCTATTTAATTGTACTACTCTACGGTACGCTAACTCTGGCATCTGCACACTCAGCGAGTCATTATTGCCATGTGACACATTGTAATGCGTGCTAATTGGAGAAGCAGAATTAGCTTATAGCACCACGTAATGTGATTCTGTGTCACAATAATACAAGGTGCTTTCATTACATTATCCAGTAGCTGAAATTCTAATCATGTCATATAATAGGCCACAGATAAGTAATGATATCAATATTTTCAATGAGTATCCTGAATACCACTTTTCCAGATTTCCCTTTTCAACTTGTATGGAATCTTTGTAATAATTTAATAGACGATATGGCACCCCACTTCGGATAATTATTCGTAATTATAAACTGTAATTTCTAAAACCAACTTCCCCTTTTTTCTGGGAACTACTTTACAAACTGATGTTGGATATTTTGGAAATATATTCTTAAGAAACTCCAATGTTTTTTGCATAATATATTGCTCCTCTGAGCGTGTTTCCATTTCTATGAACTATAATTAGACATGTGCAATCCGTTTAGTAATGAATCAAAATTCTGCCGAAAAAAATAATGATTTTTAACTAATACGAAAGAAATTATAGCCAAAATAACAAATGAATTCCACATGATTTGTTCATTCGGTAAAGTTGTAATGAAACAAAAGGTCAACTCAGAGTAAATCTTTGTGCCGGTTTACACAGGGGTGACGTGTCAGGCGACTTAGCCGCCTGACAAGTCGCGCTCCATGCATTACAATGACACCGTTCTAATAGGAGGGACTCAAGTCGCTCTGACTTAGAAAAAGGTTCCTGTACTACTTTTGGGTGACTTTGAAGTGGCTTGCATTGACTTCTATACAGAAGTCGTTTTGCAAGCCGCTCTGAAGTCATGCTATACGGGGCAGCTTCAGAATCAGACAACTTTAAAGCCACCCCTGTGTGAACCAGGACTTACAGTCCAATCAGCTGATTAATTTTGTGCTGGAGGTTGGATTTCTGGCAAAGTGTATTCCTGAGAACTGAGCGAGAAGGGTGTTGTATTGTATTTGAGCAGAGGAGAAGAGATATTGTCAGTGTGTGTTAAAGGATTCAATAAACAAACAACCTTCCAAACTATGAATCGTTATCATGAATATATATACACAGGGCTCAAAATTTCAAGTTTTGAGCTACTAGCCAGGCCTCAAGGGTTACTTGCCACCAGTTGCCCCACCCAACCCCTATCTTGCCCCGCCCCTAAGTCCGCCCCTAAACATGCCCTCATAAATTATCTAATGAAATGACACTTTAATGTTTTATGCAGAATTAAGTTATAAAAATAAATTTTAACAACAACTTTATCCGTGCCCATCAGTGCAGCCTCACCTGTGCCCATCAATGCAGCCTACCTGTGTCCATCAATGCTGCTTCACCTGTGTCCATCAATGCAGTCTACCTGTGTCCATTAATGCAGTCTCACTTGTGCCCAACAATGCAGCCTCACCTGTGCCCAACAATGCTACTTCACCTGTGTCCATCGATGCATCCTGCCTGTGTTTATCAATGCAGCCTGCCCGTGTCCATCAATGCAGCCTAACCGTGCCCACCGATGCAGCCTTTCTGTGTCCACCAATGCCTCCTACGCATGCCCACCAATGCAGCCTGCCCATGCCCACCAATGCAGCCTGCCCATGTCCACCAATGCAGCCTACCCACGCCTATCGATGCAGCATGCCTACCAATGCAGCCTGCCCATGCCGACCAATGTAGCATGCCCACCAATGCAGCATGCCCGTGCCCTTCCTGTGCCCACCAATGCAGCATGCCTGTGCCCACCAATTCAGCCTGTCTGTGTGCACCAATGCAGCATGCCTGTGCCCACCAATGCAACCTGCCTGTGCCCACCAATGCAGCATGCCTGTGCCCATCAATGCAGCATGCCTGTGCCCACCAATTCAGCCTGCCTGTGTCCACCAATGCAGCATGTCTGTGCCCACCAATTCTGCCTGTCTGTGTCCACCAATGCAGCATGCCTGTGTCCACCATGCAGTATGCCTGTGCCCACCATTCAGCCTGCCTGTGCCCACCATGCAGCCTACCTGTGCAGGGGAAGAGAGGAGAGGAAGAGGAGTGCCAGCCGGAACATCACTGGAACAGCTTTCATTTCAATTGCTGTGTGTTCCCGCTGCTCGCCGTTACATAAAGCCCACCTCCTGACCGGGGAAACTTTGATATATGTCACATGTCCCAGGATTGGGTGGGTGATCTGTCTATCAAAGTCTCAGGACCAGGAGGTGGGGCTGTATGTGTCAGCGAGTGTGGGGAATACACAGCAATTGAAATGAAAGCTGTTCCAGTAATGTACCCTGTGCTCTGATCATCCGGCTGGCTCTCTCTTCTCTCTTTCCCTCCACGATTGCTGGGGGAAGGACTCCCATTCAATCCCACCTGCTGACATTGGGGACAGGGAGCTAATGGCCATTAAATCTGCCCTTGAGGAGTGGAGGTATTTGTTGGAAGGAGCAGCGCACCCTATACTCATTTATACAGATCACAAGAACTTAGAGTATCTGAGAGCTGCCAAACGTCTGAGACCCCGCCAGGCACGGTGGGCATTATTTTTCTCTAGGTTTTCATTTCACATAACTTACTGGCCTGGCTTCAAGAACACCAAACCAGACGCTCTTTCCCGCATGTTTGATGACCCGAAGGAAGTACCAGCCCCAGACATCATTCTATCGAAAGGTAACTTTTTACTTTTGCAAACTGATCTCATGTCTGGCTTGAAGCAAGCCTTTGCAGGTGTGTCTGGCCCTCCTGGAGTTACTCTGCTACCCAAGGATGGACTACTGTGAAGAAATAACAAGATCTTTGTGCCTGAGGAGGTCTGAGTCACAGTGCTGAATTTGTGTCATGATCATTTCCTGGCAGGCCATTTCGGGATGCATAAGACTCTGGAACTAGTCCAACGTACGTTTTGGTGGCCGGCTCTTGAGAAGAACTGCAGGGAATATATAAGCTCTTGTGCTACTTGTATCCGTAGCAAGACCACTATGTGCGCATGCACGCATGTTAGACGCGCTTTGGCGCCCAATAGTCCATAAAAGACGCTCAATGGTGCTGCCCCTTGCGTTTGATCTGCTTCTGTTCCCTGTGTTCCTGATTTGTACCAGTACTCTGTTCCTGTGCTGACCCGGCTTCCTGACCCTGCTTATGTCTCCAATCCTGACCTCGGCTCGTTTGACCCTTCTCTGTTACCTGCCTGATTGCCTGTTGCCAAGACCCAGCCTGGACTCTGACTATTCTCTGCCTGCCGTTTCTGCTGTATTCCCTGATGTGTATGACCTGACTAGTCTGACTCCGCTTCTGCCTGCTGACCTGCATCCCCTGCTCTGCAAACCTGCATCTGCTGATCTGCATCCTGTACTCTGCAAACCTGCATGTGCTGATCTGCATCCGCTACTCTGCAAACCTGCATCTGCTGGTCTGCATCCGCTACTCTGCAAACCTGAATCCGCTGATCTTCATCTGCTGCTCTGCAAACCTGCATCCGCTGCTCTGCAACCTGCACCTGCTGACCTGCATCCACTATTCTACTAGCCTGCATCTGCTGACCTGCAACCACCACTCCAGCTTCCACACGAGGAGACTACTTCAAGCAGTAAGGACTCAGACACCTTTACCTCACTGTGCTCTTACCGCCACTGTTCCCACTCCAGTGGTCTCCGAGCCAGGGTGGTACGGGAGGTCTCCCTCCACATGTCAGGCTCACATCCCAGGTACGTTACACCTTTCTAAAAAAATGTAAGCTTTTGTAAGCTTTTGATGGGAAAAGATGTGCTGTAATAGATATAAAGAGAGAAGACACCTTTCTGTCCCTGTTGACTAATGGCTTGTACACATTACAATCGTACAATTTTCTGATAGTGTGTATACAAATTTCGACAGCCAATTCCGACCTTGCGAATGAAAATTTCCAAAGGGAAAAATTCCAAAATGTTTCTTGTACAGGAACAGAACGAACAATTCTTGTTTAATGTGTACCATTTTCTTTTTTTCATCAATAAATTTTTATTGTTTTACAATCGAACCAGGAGAAAACAATGTATACATTGTAGGTCAGATTACAAGGTGTCGTAAACACCTTAATACTTATATATATGCATTATGTTTAAACTAGCAGAAATTTCTGAGGTAAAGCTAATACATTAGATACAAAGATATGTTAACCATGAAAGTGTGGTTCCCACTCCCCCAAGAACCCCCAATGGGACCTCTTTTGTTACGTAGGGAAGGACTGTATCTTGTGTCTTTTGCATAACATATACTTTAGACAATGCAAGAATTCTTCAACATGACTTATTGCTGAATCAAATGTGTACCATTTTCATATGGTAAATATCAGGACTGCGCATGATCAGAAACAACAAAAAAAAAAGCCTTTGTCATACAAGAACTTTCGTACATTATCTCTATCCTTGGTTCCGACTTGCTGTGAAACATCATGGAAAACCAGCCAATTTTCTCATAGTGTGTATGGGGCTAAAGGCAACTTTATTAATAAATACAGGCTTGATCAACACACACACAGGGTAACTAAATTAAATTACAAAATGGATGCTCAGGAACGTTAGTACTTTAGTGTAATGTCCTGATCCCTCCACTGGAGGCTCCGATAATCTCTCCTGTAATGTCTTTATCCCTCCACTGGAGGCTCCGACATTACTTCTGCAATATACTTATCTTTCCACTGGGAGCTCTGATATCTCCACAAACTCCATTGCAGATTGATGACATCACAATGACATCACCCAGCTCCTCCTCTTGTCCCTACTTAACCAGCCGACGCCATTTGCTTGACATTCATGCTAAGAACCTGATGCCAGGTAAAGAGCTCCAACAGAAGACTGCCGTCATCTCTCTCTATTGGTCAGAGCCCCGACTATCATCTCACTTTTGGGCCGGATAGAGCCCCTCCAACTTCCACTTGTTGGGCCAGACAGAGCCCCTCTCTAGTAGTCAGAGACTATCCTCTGCCCTACCCAGAGTCTACTTACTTTGCCCGAAGAAAACCTTACCTGTTCCTTTCCACATAAGAGACCAGTACATCTCTCAAGAAGCCACTGGATGACCCCATCTCCAGGAATCCACTCACTGCAAGTATCTTTACATTTCCTAAAAACTTTATTCCTGTGTAGTGCTACTAAGCTTAAGTTGTCTCAGAAACTCCCCGTCATGGCTGTGTATCACCACTCTAAATAAAACCAATTGTATTTCCAAACTTATCTGAGTCTTCCTACCTGATAGCTGTTAAGGTTAAAGTTAACTGTTAAGAATATAGTATTCATAGACTTCCGAAGCTGTGATCCACACAGTCTAACATAGTTCACTGCCTGAAGCATTACATTTAGTATGTTTCCAACAAACTGTGGCAAGCGGCAGGAGTGAAGTAAATCTGCTAAGAGCATGCCAAATTTTCTTGGGGCCATTGACAGTACTGTGTTGTAGGCACCTCACAAGAAGGAGTAAGTGTATAATTACCTTGTGCAGGTGGCATGTGATTGTTATCTGCATATTATTAGCATCAGGTTGGGATTTTCTGCAATCTGTTATGCCTGTCAATTGGTATGCTAGTTGGTAAGTGGAGATGGGAGTATCTGCCTGGGTTCAGTTCACTCAAACTTAGTGGTGAATCCCAGGGATATTCTTGGGAGGGGGTGATTGTGTTATTAACCTTATCCTTTTATATTCTGGCCATTTTTAGGGCAAATAATCAAACTATTGCCCAAAAAGAGACATGGGAAGCTGGGCACTGCCATGTGGGACATTTGCCAAACCAAAATGTTTTTAAAAAAACATAAAATACAGTAGGGAGAGGGTCTATTTTATTCTGCTCCAAGGACCTCTTTGTAAATATGCAATTTCTTTAACCAGTTAAGGACTAACCTCCTCAGTTATACTGTGGCAGGTTGGCTCTCCTGGGCGAATCACCTTAGCTGTACATCGGCTGCTTTAAGCTCTAAGGGCGCGCGCAATGACAGAGCCGTTGCACATGCCTGTTGGCCGCGATGTCCGCCGGGCACCTGTGATTGCTACTGAGAGAGACAGAAAGGAGATCTGTCAATGTAAACAGACAAATCTCCGTTCGGTCAGGAGAGAGGAGACAGATCTGCTGTTCATACTGATTATGAACAGTGATAGGTCTCCTCCTCCAGACACTCTTATCCCCCTACAATTAGAAACACTCCCTAGGACACAAATTTAACCCTTTGATCGCCCCCTAGTATTAACCCCTTCCCTGCCAATGACATTTATACAGTAATCAGTGGCTATTGTTAGCTCTGATCGCTGAATAAATGTCAATGGTCCCAAAAAAGTGTCAAAGTGTCCGATCTGTCCGCTGCAATGTCGCAGTCCCGCTCAAAATCGCAGATCACCACCATTGCTAGTAAAAAAAAGAATAATAAAAATGCCATAAATATATCCCCTATTTTGTATTTTTTTTTGCACAAACCAATCAATATACACTTATTGCAATTTTTTCCCCAAAATACTTTTATATTAAAATATATTTAATATATATAATATAATATATTTAAAATATATATTGTTTTTTTATTTGCGATATTTATTATAGCAAAAAATAAAAAATATTGTTTTTTTTTCAAAATTGTGCTCTTTTTTTTGTTTATAGCGCAAAAAATAAAAACCGCAGAGGTGATCAAATACCACCAAAAGAAAGCTCTATTTGTGGGAAAAAAAGGACATCAATTTTGTTTGGGTACAGCGTCACGTGACCATGCAATTGTCAGTTAAAACATGCCATATCGCAAAAAATGGCCTGGTCATTAAGGGGGCAAAGCCTTCCGGTCCTTAAGTGGTTAAACAACATACTTGTGCTTGGGGAATGCTTTAAAGCTAGGTGCAGTGTAGCAGAACAGCATGATTTTCACAAATGTACTTTTTTTTCTTTTTTTTACAATTAGCTTTTAACAATTACCTTTTTTCAATTGTTTTTAGCAGCAAGACATTCAGAGTTATTAGGCTCTCTTTGGCTCTCTTTGACCATCAAAAATTGTCCAGTAGGTTTCAGAAGCAGTCCCTGTTCTTGCTATTGCAAAGCTGTCCTACCCCTGGCCAATTTCTACCACTTTTTTATTACAAACTAGGAGACCACACATAATACATCAGGTTAAAGTTGCAATAAGACATATTCAATCACGTATCTATCATTGTACATTTTCCAAAGTGAGGATTAATTCGCAACCCTTTATGTACCCAGTGCCCTTTATAAACAGCTCTGGATAAATAACTGTTGGGTGGCCAATCTGCCCAGTGATTGCTGTGTTTTGAGTTGTCATTAGACAGCTCAAAACACAGAGACACTGTACCCAGCTGATCTGAGGGGCTGGGTACCATGTGATCGCTGTGATTGGTCATCACAGCAAATACATGGTATTGTTTACAGTGCTCCCTTACAACAGGGGAAGGAGAGTGATAGAGCATTTGTGATTGGGTACAGTATGAATGAATGAACAGCTGCAGATTCATTCATTAATTCTTTGTCAGTGATACAAGTGTCTTTTTATTAATCCTTTCATGCCTCCTCTGCTCTCCTACACCTACTAGCTCCTATGCTATCTGCATGTGGCCTGTATATTAACCCTCTAATCTCCTTTAACCTACACATCTAAGCATTAACTCTGTTACCTCCATCCTACCAATATATGTGGCCAGTACATTAACCCCTTCACTTACTCCTCCCTCTTTTATGACCTGTACATTAATGTATCTAGTGCACCAATCTCAAGCTCTGTGTTTGGCCTCCTTAGTTGCTTCATTTCCAAGAAATTGTGTAAAAAAAAATGTGAATAACTGGGGGTGTCTACTTTCCAAAACAGGATCATTTCAGGGATTTCTTACTTTTTTGACATGTTTATTTTTACTGACGGTAAGGTAAGGGTTTTTTTTTTTTTTAAATGTTTGTTCTTTTTTCCTTTTTATAGGAAAATAAAAATAAAAAAGCAGTTATTGAAAGAGAAGTAGGGGTTTGGCCTTTTTTTTAATATTAATACTTAGCAAGGTAGATGCAGCATGGGTTCCATGCTGCATCTGTCCCCCAGTGTCTCTGCACTGTGAACCAAACGATCAAACACCGCCAATCGCTCAGTTCATGACAGCCCCCTGAGCAGAGAGCTGCAGGCTGTCAGTCACAGCTCTCTGCTCTGCCCCCTCCTCACTTATTGGATCACTGGGCTGTGGAGGGGGCAGGGGCAGCCGGTTAGGTCTCTCAGCGGCTTGCTGAGAGGCTGACCAGGTGTCAGTCAGATTTCAATGCCGCATTAATGCGGGGCCTGGACTGACTTCTGTGGCGTCAGCAGAGAGCGAACTTCAGCCCACTATCTGCTGAAAATGGATCACAGGAGTACAAACCAATTGCGCTCCTATGATCCATAGGAGAAGTACAAGCAAATGAACTTTGGCTATACTTCTC
Source organism: Lithobates clamitans (assembly GCA_037952925.1). Classification (NCBI taxonomy): domain Eukaryota; kingdom Metazoa; phylum Chordata; class Amphibia; order Anura; family Ranidae; genus Lithobates; species Lithobates clamitans. The sequence goes on from JBBGZY010000022.1 coordinate 3,287,267, forward strand.
CTTTAAATACCACCAAAGGAATGTTCTATCCATCTCAAAAAATGATATAAAAGTTATTTCGGTATAATGTTGCATAAGAGATAACTGTCAAACTATCACACTGCTAAAAACTAAAAATTGGTCTGGTAATGACAGGCTAGTACTCATGAGGGAAACTTAGCTGAAAAGTGCTAAAAAATAAATAGTACAGGAAGAGATATTACTAAAAGATTTATGAGACTGCAGATGATACAGCAGTGTAAAATCTGTCAGCAGCATGGTAATTTTAAATGGCAAGGCTAGGCCCAAATTTTCTAGAGACAAAGAGCACACTCTGGTGCTTTTCTACAAGATTTAGGATATTACAGATGATACAGCCGTGTAATATTGGCAAGCCGTAGGATATTTTTAATCAGGGAACTTTTATTTTATCTATAGGATAGGGGATTGTGGTTAATGTTACTGATATGATATGTGAGGTAGTTTGCTGCTACTGATTTCCTTAAGCACTTGACGATCGCCTCACGCTGATGTACATCAGCAGAATGGCACGGGCAGGCAAAATCACGTACCTGGTACGTGATTGCCTTCCCGCGGGCGGGGGGTCCTATCGGACCCCCCCCGGTGCCCGAGGCAGCCGTCTTTGGTCTGGGAGCGATCAGAGATGAGGGGGAGACCATCCATTTGTGGCCTCCCCTCGCGATCGCTCCCAGCCAATGAGAATCATTCCTCTGCTGCTGTATGCTAACCAGCAGCAAATGAAATGATGTCATCTCTCCTCGGCTCGGTATTTTCCGTTCCTGCGCCGAGGAGAGAAGACTGTAATGTGAGTGCACCAACACACACACACACAGTAGAACATGCCAGGCACACATTACACCCCCCTTTACCCCCCGACTCCCCCCCCCTCATCACCCCCCCGTCACACTGACACCAAGCAGTTTTTTTTTTCTGATTACTGCATTGGTGTCAGTTTGGTGTCAGTGTGTGACAGTTAGTTTGGTAGGATAGTTACTGTTAGCCCCCTTTAGTCTAGGGTACCCCCCTAACCCCCCCAATAAAGTTTTAACCCCTTGATCACCCCCCGTCGCCAGTGTCGCTAAGCGATCATTTTTCTGATCTCTGTATTAGTGTCACTGGTGACGCTAGTTAGGGAAGTAAATATTTAGGTTCACCGTCAGCGACAGGGACCCCCATATACTACCTAATAAAAGTTTTAACCCCTTGATTGCCCCCAAGTTAACCCTTTCACCACTGATCACCGTATAACCGTTACGGGTGACGCTGGTTAGTTCGTTCATTTTTTATAGTGTCAGGGCACCCGCCGTTTATTACCGAATAAAGGTTTAGCCCCCTGATCGCCCGGCGGTGATATGTGTCGCCCCAGGCAGCGTCAGATTAGCGCCAGTACCGCTAACACCCACGCACGCAGCATACGCCTCCCTTAGTGGTATAGTATCTGAACGGATCAATTTCTGATCTGATCAGATCTATACTAGTGTCCCCAGCAGTTTAGGGTTCCCAAAAATGCAGTGTTAGCGGGATCAGCCCAGATACCTGCTAGCACCTGCGTTTTGCCCCTCCGCCCGGCCCAGCCCACCCAAGTGCAGTATCGATCGATCACTGTCACTTACAAAACACTAAACGCATAACTGCAGCGTTTGCAGAGTCAGGCCTGATCCCTGCGATCGCTAACAGTTTTTTTTGGTAGCATTTTGGTGAACTGGCAAGCACCAGCCCCAGGCAGCGTCAGGTTAGCGCCAGTACCGCTAACACCCATGCACGCACTGTACACCTCCCTTAATGGTATAGTATCTGAACGGATCAATATCTGATCCGATCAGATTTATACTAGCGTCCCCAGCAGTTTAGGGTTCCCAAAAACGCAGTGTTAGTGGAATCAGCCCAGATACCCGCTAGCCCCTGCGTTTTGCCCCTCCGCCTAGCCCAGCCCAGCCCACCCAAGTGCAGTATCGCTCGATCACTGTCACTTACTAAACACATAACTGCAGCATTCGCAGAGTCAGTCCTGATCCCTGCGATCGCTAACAGTTTTTTTGGTAGCGTTTTGGTGAACTTGCAAGCACCAGCCCCAGGCAGCGTCAGGATAGCGGCAGTACCGCTAACACCCACGCACGCACCGTACACCTCCCTTAGTGGTATAGTATCTGAACAGATCAATATCTGATCCGATCAGATCTATACTAGCGTCCCCAGCAGTTTAGGGTTCCCAAAAACGCAGTGTTAGCGGGATCAGCCCAGATACCTGCTAGCACCTGCGTTTTGCCCCTCCGCCCGGCCCAGCCCACCCAAGTGAAGTATCGATCGATCACTGTCACTTACAAAACACTAAACGCATAACTGCAGCGTTCGCAGAGTCAGGCCTGATCCCTGCGATCGCTAACAGTTTTTTTGGTAGCGTTTTGGTGAACTGGCAAGCACCAGCGGCTTAGTACACCCCGGTCATAGTCAAACCAGCACTGCAGTAACACTTGGTGACGTGGCGAGTCCCATGAATGCAGTTCAAGCTGGTGAGGTGGCAAGCACAAGTAGTGTCCCGCTGCCACCAAGAAGAAGACAAACAGGCCCGTCGTGCCCATAGTGCCCTTCCTTCTGCATTCGCCAATCCTAATTGGGAACCCACCACTTCTGCAGCGCCCGTACTTCCCCCATTCACATCCCCAACCAAATGCAGTCGGCTGCATGAGAGGCATTTTCTTTATGTCCTCCCGAGTACCCCTACCCAACGAACCCCTCCAAAAAAGATGTTGTGTCTGCAGCAAGCTCGGATATAAGCGTGACACCCGCTATTATTGTCCCCCCTGTCCTGACAATCCTGGTCTTTGCATTGGTGAATGTTTTGAACGCTACCATTCACTAGTTGAGTATTAGCGTAGGGTACAGCATTGCACAGACTAGGTGCACTTTCACAGGGTCTCCCAAGATGCCATCGCATTTTGAGAGACCCAAACCTGGAACCGGTTACAGTCATAAAAGTTAGTTACAAAAAAAAGTGTAAAAAAAAAATATATATATATATATATATATATATATATATATATATATATAATTAAAAAAAAAATAGTTGTCGTTTTAATGTTCTCTCTCTCTCTATTCTCTCTCTATTGTTCTGCTCTTTTTTTACTGTATTCTATTCTGCAATGTTTTATTGTTATTATGTTTTATCATGTTTGCTTTTCAGGTATGCAATTTTTTATACTTTACCGTTTACTGTGTTTTATTGTTAACCATTTTTTTGTCTTCAGGTACGCCATTCACGACTTTGAGTGGTTATACCAGAATGATGCCTGCAGGTTTAGGTATCATCTTGGTATCATTCTTTTCAGCCAGCGGTCGGCTTTCATGTAAAATCAATCCTAGCAGCTAATTAGCCTCTAGACTGCTTTTACAAGCAGTGGGAGGGAATGCCCCCCCACCGTCTTCCGTGTTTTTCTCTGGCTCTCCTGTCTCAACAGGGAACCTGAGAATGCAGCCGGTGATTCAGCCAGCTGACCATAGAGCTGATCAGAGACCAGAGTGGCTACAAACATCTCTATGGCCTAAGAAACCGGAAGCTACGAGCATTTCATGACTTAGATTTCGCCGGATGTAAACAGCGCCATTGGGAAATTGGGAAAGCATTTTATCACACCGATCTTGGTGTGGTCAGATGCTTTGAGGGCAGAAGAGAGATCTAGGGTCTAATAGACCTCAATTTTTTCAAAAAAGAGTACCTGTCACTACCTATTGCTATCATAGGGGATATTTACATTCCCTGAGATAACAATAAAAATGATTTAAAAAAAATGAAAGGAACAGTTTAAAAATAAGATAAAAAAGCAAAAAAAAAAATAAAGAAAAAAAAAAAAAAGCACCCCTGTCCCCCCCTGCTCTCGCGCAAAGGCGAACGCAAGCGTCGGTCTGGCGTCAAATGTAAACAGCAATTGCACCATGCATGTGAGGTGTCACCGCGAACATCAGATCAAGAGCATCAGATCAAGGGCAGTAATTTTAGCAGTAGACCTCCTCTGTAAATCTAAAGTGGTAACCTGTAAAGGCTTTTAAAGGCTTTTAAAAATGTATTTAGTTTGTCCCCACTGCACGTTTGTGCGCAATTTTAAAGCATGTCATGTTTGGTATCCATGTACTCGGCCTAAGATCATCTTTTTTTAGTTCATCAAACATTTGGGCAATATAGTGTTTTAGTGCATTAAAATTTAAAAAAGTGTGTTTTTTCCCCAAAAAATGCATTTGAAAAATCGCTGTGCAAATACTGTGTGAAAAAAAAAATGAAACACCCACCATTTTAATCTGTAGGGCATTTGCTTTAAAAAATATATAATGTTTGGGGGTTCAAAGTAATTTTCTTGCAAAAAAAAATAATTTTTTCATGTAAACAAAAAGTGTCAGAAAGGACTTTGTCTTCAAGTGGTTAGAAGAGTGGGTGATGTGTGACATAAGCTTCTAAATGTTGTGCATAAAATGCCAGGACAGTTCAAACCCCCCCCCAAATGACCCCATTTTGGAAAGTAGACACCCCAAGCTATTTGCTGAGAGTCATGTCGAGTCCATGGAATATTTTATATTGTGACACAAGTTGCGGGAAAGAGACAATTTTTTTTTTTTTTTTGCACAAAGTTGTCACTAAATGATATATTACTCAAACATGCCATGGGAATATGTGAAATTACATCCCAAAATACATTCTGTTGCTTCTCCTGAGTACGGGGATACCACACGTGTGAGACTTTTTGGGAGCCTAGCCGCGTACGGGACCCCGAAAACCAAGCACTGCCTTCAGGCTTTCTAAGGGCATAAATTTTTGATTTCACTCTTCACTGCCTGTCACAGTTTCGGAGGCCATGGAATGCCCAGGTGGCACAACCCCCCCCCCCCCAAATGACTCCATTTTGGAAAGTATACAACCCAAGCTATTTGCTGAGAGGTATAGTGAGTATTTTGCAGGCTTCACTTTTTGTCACAAAGTTTTGAAAATTGAAAAAAGAAAAAAAAAAAGTTTTTTCTTGTCTTTCTTCATTTTCAAAAACAAATGAGAGCTGCAAAATACTCACCATGCCTCTCAGCAAATAGCTACATAGTTACATAGTTACATAGTTACATAGTTAGTAAGGTTGAATAAAGACACCAGTCCATCCAGTTCAACCTGAGTGAGTGTGGGTCTACAACCCTGACCCTTGTCCCTAACCCTGAACATCGCACACTCACATCAATCCCTACCCTCAATCCAAGGTCCCCATTCATATACTAGGGCCAATTTTGGACAGAAGCCAATTAACCTACCAGCATGTCTTTGGAGTGTGGGAGGAAACCGGGGTACCCGGAGGAAACCCACGCAGGCACAGGGAGAACATGCAAACTCCAGGCAGGTAGTGTCGTGGTTGGGATTCGAACCAGCGACCCTTTTTTACTGCTAGGCGAGAGTGCTAACCACTGCACCACTGTGCCGCCCATCAAAAAAATTGTCACTTTCCCGCAACTTGTGTCAAAATATTAAATATTTCATGGACTCGACATGCCTCTCAGCAAACAGCTTGAGGTGTCTACTTTCCAAAATTGGGTCATTTGGGGGGGGTTTGTGCCATCTGGGCATTTTATGGCCTTCAAAACTGTGATAGGTAGTGAGGAGTGAAAACAAAAATTTACGCCCTTAGAAATCCTGAAGGCGGTGATTGGTTTTCGGGGCCCTGTACGCCGCTAGGCTCCCAAAAAGTCCCACACATGTGGTATCCCCGTACTCAGGAGAAGCAACTGAATGTATTTTGGGGTGCAATTACACATATGCTCATGGCCTATGTGAGCAATATATCATTTAGTGACAACTTTTTGTAATTTTTTTTTTTTTGTCATTATTCAATCACTTGGGACAAAAAAATAAATATTCAATGGGCTCAACATGCCTCTCAGAAATTTCCTTGGGGTGTCTACTTTCCAAAATGGGGTCATTTGGGGGGGGTTTGTACTGCCCTGCCATTTTAGCACCTCAAGAAATGACATAGGCAGTCATAAACTAAAATCTGTGTAAATTCCAGAAAATGTACCCTAGTTTGTAGACGCTATAACTTTTGCGCAAACCAATAAATATACGCTTATTGACATTTTTTTTTACCAAAGACATGTGGCCGAATACATTTTGGCCTAAATGTATGACTAAAATTGAGTTTATTGGATTTTTTTATAACAAAAAGTAGAAAATATCATTTCAAAATTTGCGGTCTTTTTTCATTTATAGCGCAAAAAATAAAAACTGCAGAGGTGATCAAATACCATCAAAAGAAAGCTCCATTTGTGGGAAGAAAAGGACGCAAATTTCGTTTGGGTACAGCATTGCATGACCGCGCAATCATCAGTTAAAGCAGCGCAGTGCCAAATTGTAAAAAGACCTCTGGTCTTTAGGCAGCCAAATGGTCCGAGGCTGAAGTGGTTAAAGGGAAGCTTTGCAGCAAAAATAAATTAATATTTCAAAAGCTCTTTATTGGCGCCTCTAAACCTACTGTTCATAGTTCTAAACCTATGCAGTGCATTTTGGTTTAGGAATTTTTATGGGTGAATCTGGAAAAAAAAATAGGTGGGGATGTTCATGGGGTACTAGCAGGATTTCTCTTGAACCCATGGTAGCTACAAACCTGAACTTCATGCCTATTGATGAGTAATATTTCAGAATTGTCAACATTTTTTGCTTTAGATTTACGATCTGGTATTTATTCACAGTTTTTTTTAATTATTTGTATGCAATTATTACTTTACAAATACAATTTTGTACATGGTGCTCTCATGATCCAGTGTATTGAGTGCATATGGGCTATTTAAAAAGAAAGCCCAGTGCTTGCTCTGCACTTGGTGCATGCTCCTATATGACTAAGGATCTGGACACCACTGTGACTACTTGTAGAGTAGGTGGCAGCGTACTTCTTCTTTAAGCTATGATATTTACATGTCATGTCAAAATAAAAACATTACACAGGAAGGAAATATATGGAAAACACCATACATTTTATTTAAGAAGATGCTGCCATGATGCCATGCAGTGTACACATAGTAGGAATTTTCTATATGCTCTCTTTGAGGTAGTTGTTATGTGTGTGAATTTTCATTTCCTTCCATTATTTATATTTACAGCATAGAGCTTTAAAGGAGAATTCCGCTTTCATTAAAAAATAATACAGCATTTGAACAAATTGCTACATACACCATTTGCAAATAAGTGTTTCTATTAATCACCTTTCTATGTCAGTCTGAAGCAGTCTGTAATTTTCTAAAACTGTCTGTATTAAGATACATATATGGGCAGCACAGTGATGTAGGTGTTAGCACTTTCACCTAGCAGCAAAAAGGGTCACTGGTTTGAATCCTGACCACGACACCATCTGCCTGGAGTTTGCATGTTTTCCCTGTGCGGGTTTCCTGCAGGTACTCCGGTTTCTTCCCACACTCTAAACACGTCCTGGTAGGTTAATCGGATCCTGTCTAAATTGGCCCTAGTATGTATGAATGTTCAATGTATAAAAAATTGACGTAAAATTGATGGCTCAATATAAGTACCTGAAATAAATAAATATAACAGTTTAGGATAAAGAATATTCTTTTTGGTGAGATACTGTCTAAGGGTTAATTACTGCTAAATGGATGCAGACACTGCAGCTTTCCTATTTAGAACACTGAAAGTGCACAAGGTGGTTATAATGGACAACAAGCATTACCATTCAGGAATCAGTCTTGTAAGGAACAAACAGCTTTTTCATTAGAACTAAAAAAGGTAGGACTCCTTTACAATGTTTGAAAAATCCCTTGCAAGGTATACAGATTACCCAGAGAGGATTGTTTTTATTTTTTCTCAACAAAAGTGGATTTACACATTAACCACTTATAAACTGGGCATTTTTTTTAAATTTTCACCCAAATATCAATCTCAATTTTTGGCTGGAAAATGACTGATGCAGCTTACACACGAGCGGACTTTTCGACCAGACTGGTCCGACGGACTGAGTCCGGCGGACAATCCAATCGTGTGTGGGCCTCATCGGACCTTCAGCGGACTTTTCCAGTCGAAAATCTGACGGACTTTAGATTTGAAACACGCCTCAAATCTTTCCGACGGACTCGAGTCCGGTCGAAAAAAATCTGCTCGTTTGTATGCTAGTCCAACGGACAAAAACCCACACTAGGGCAGCTATTGGCAACTGGATATCAACTTCCTTATTTTAGTCCGGTCGTACGCCATCACGTACGAATCCATCGGACTTTGGTGTGATCGTGTGTAGGCAAGTCTGTTCGTGTAAAAGTCTGTCGGAAGTCCGGCAAAAGTCTGACGAAAGTCCACCGGAATGGCCGTCGGACTTTTGTTGTTGCCGTGTACGCGGCCTAAGACAATGCTTTAAAAGAATTTATAGGTTATCAATTTAGTGTTGACCATACATTATGATTTCAGAATTATAGCTCTCATTCTACAGTAGCAGTGGAATGACATTTTACACTCAGAAGTGACAAAAATCCTTGTCACTTCCAAGTTAATTCATCGCAGTCGAGAATTTGAGCCATGAGCTTGCTTTAACCCCTTGACTTCTAGGAGGGTTATAAGCATACCTTGGTAGACAAGAGGTTAAATGATGAGTGTCACTGAGTGCAGTCTATAGAAGTTGCATCCAAACTGTTGTGGACTGCAATCAAAATCTGCATCATTCCTTGCTGCATAATAAACTTGACCTGCATCAATGTTAAACTCAAAACAAATATAAAAAAAAAAACACACCAGTCACTACAGTTACATATTCACACATATTCACACAAAAATTTGATTGCCTCACAGAAGTGTTCCTACAAACTATTTCAGAATGTTGGTAACTTTACCCTATTAACGAATGATTGATTCACAAACATCATCCATGGCACTTTAAAGAGCATCTCTAGGCAAAACTTTTTTTTAGCTTTAATAGAGTGGGAAATATTTAGGCACTCTGTCGAGTTATTTTTTCTGTCTGTGTCCCCAATGGGAAGATTCATCCCTCTGATTGCACTAGAGACCATTGCCTTCAACAAAAAAAGTCATAGGAAATGTCAAATCTTAGAGTTGTTCCCATTACAAGGGGTAAGAGGAAATTGTCCAATGGGGTTGCCTATTCCAAGGACAGATACATTTCCCCAATAGTACATAGACAGTAAAAAAAAATAAAAAATGACAAGGCTGTAATCTCTCCCTACTCTATACAAAGCTAAAAAAAGTTTGTCTATGCATAGCTTTTACCACATCAACATCTCTTAAAGTGGTTGTAAACCGTTACACACCACTTTTACCTACAGGTAAGCCTATAATAAGGCTTACCTGTAGATACTGTAAATATCTCCTAAACCTGCACGGTTCAGGAGATATTTACCATAGACGCTTGCGCCGACGTCATCGGCGCATGCACACTAAAGAAAGGGCACAATCGTGCCTTTTCTATGGGGCCTATGCCGTGACCGTCAGCTCCCTGAATATCACGGACATTGCGGGCTTCGTTTTCAGGTCAGTTCAACATAATGGGCTAGTATTTGATGCATACTAGCCCATTATGATTTTACTTTGCAGGGGAATAAAGGGGAAGTAAAACCCATCAGGGTTTACTTCCTCTTTAAACCACAGCCTTTTTTCTAGTAGTAAAATGGAAAGCTGCAATAATAAAAAGGTACCACAGGAAGGGGCCGCTATGGACTGCAAGGAAGCAACCGTAGGCAGCCCAACGGGTTGCGATGATGTCACATAAAGGGGTGTGGCAATGCATTTCAGGTGGAATCACCTTTATCAATCCACAGTGGCTTGAGAAAGGACACTCTGCCCTGAAATGCATTGCAACACCTCCTTTACGTGTGATGTCATTGTAAGTTGGACGGCTGCTGGTTGCTTCCTTGCAGTCCATAGCAGCCACTTCCTGTGCCTATTCAGCTGGTTCTTACTGGTTTCTGCTGTTCAATGCTGCTTCCCGTTTTAATAATCCACCAGAGGAGCTCTAATCCACAGCCTACACTTATGTGTCGCCGCCTATTGGAACCAAGAATTTGTGTGTACGTGTGCACGTGCGTAAAAATTCTTTGAGCTTTTCTTCAGTTATGCCTATTGGGCACACATGCATGTATACATGCATGTGATAACAAAAGCTTGCCACCACCCTCATTTATAGCTGGCTATCACAGTAAGCGGTATTGGAAGGTTAAAACAGGTACCAACAAAGTCTGGGGAATGCCCAGGAAAAAAAACAAAGCCTACTTACTACCAGCTTGCAGACAACCAAATTGACCTGTCTAACAGTACGCGTTAAAAACAGGGGTTTAGTCTGCAAGCATTTGCAAACGAATGCGTGAGCCACAGAGCCACGTTACGGCACCCTTGTATCTGTGGTCCTAACACTAAACTATGAGTGTCCCCACAGTGGAGGCACATGCATTTTAATGGATAAATGAGAGCAGGTGGACTGAAGGGGAGACCACCCCTCCTTAAAAGGTACAGGAGCACACCAAACACCCAGCAATAGCACAATGGCTGCAAAGGTGTTGGTGCGTTGCTGGACCAATACAAACACACATGTGATAACAAAAGCTTGCCACCACCCTCATTTATAGCTGGCTATCGCAGTAAGCGGCATTGGTAGGCTAAAACAGGTACCAATAAAGTCTGGGGAATGCCCAGGAAAAAACCAAAGCCTACTTACCACCAACTTGCAGACAACCAAATTGACCTGTCTAACAGTACGCGTTAAAAACAGGGGTTTAGTCCGCACGCATTTGCAAACGCGTGCGTGAGCCACAGAGCCACGTCACGGCACCCTTGTATCTGTGGTCCTAATACTAAACTATGAGTGACTGTCCCCACAGTGGAGGCACATGCATTTTAATGGATAAATGGATACATGCATATGTGAGTAAAATATTGTTCAGTAACAAAACATTTTGTATCTTCTTTACTGATCTATATGTAGTGCAAATTTTTTGCACCTGCCACAAAATACAAAAAAGTGAAGAAAGTGGTCACAATGAACAGTTGAGTTTTGTTATTAATAGGTTCCTTTTTTTTTTTTTTTTTAAATGTGTTCATGCCTGTGTAGTTAGGAAATGTTGAGAAGATGAAATAGCTTTGTCTTTAGGATAAATTTTAGCTCATGCCGTAAGTGAGCAATACATTTTACAGTGTGTTAGAACAAAGAAAATAAGAGCTGACAAAATGCATATGAATCCATGCAGAAAGTGCTAGCCTTTCAGAAAGCTTTTATGATACACTAGCTACAGAAACCTTAATTGCATTATAACAAAGGTAAAGTTGGCTGCATGCTGACATAACTTGCACAGACAATGATGCTGCTGCTGATTAACTATACAGCAAATATTACACCTGTACTTGTCACTAATGTTTTGAGAAGTTGCAAAATAATTGCTGGTTCACCCAGAGGCTGTGCTCATTTCCATTAGTCAAGTCTCAAAGGATGCTCGAGAAATGTTAGGAAGTTGTGGTAAACAGAAGTATGCTAAGAATTAAAGGACTGGTAAGATAAATATTACTGACCTCTGTGAACCTCAGTGACTGAAGTGTGTTTATTGGGAATTTCTGTGCCATGTTAATATGACACCTTTCCACTTTAAAAATCAATTCCAGAAAAGTTGAACGGCAGCAGCTACGAAAACCATGTGTGAGCAAAATTGTTTGCATTCCTTTGCAATGTGTTTGACCCTTTGAAGAGGTGTGTGAGTGAGTGTTCTTGTGTATATCCACTTTTTTTCATTATAGTCGGTATAGTGATATATATGATGGGTTGCGATTATATATTTTTTTATAACTGCATAACTTTTATTATTTCAGTTATTCTATGACTATGTTATGGTTTGTAGAAATGCTATATGGGCCCTGCCCCTGGCATAGGATGACAAGGATTTAAGGCACATCAGTTTACATATTGAGTCATTTTTATCAGTTATATTTATAAATCACTTATGTTATGCTTGGCAAGCACTTGCAAGAATTGCAGCCAAAAAATTTGAAGTCAGAGGGTAAGCAACAAAAAAAAAATGGGTGGCATTCATACCAGCTTTAAAGTGTTCCTGTTTTTGTCAAACCTATCATTAAAACTTGATTTGTTTATTAGACAAACTAGCCATGGCCATGGCAATAACCTTTCAAGATAAACAATTTGTTTTAACTGATATCTCTTTAAAAAGATTGTTTTCCTTTTAGAAAGGACATCCACGCGTAGTTATTTTTTCTAGCACCCCAATTACAACATCTGGTATCGGATATTGATCCCAAAGGGAATAAAAGTGGGGGACTGATGACTGTAGATGCTCCACATAAGACATTAGTGGAGGTCTTGGAGGCAAATTCTTTTGCCTATAGACCCCCTACGGTTAAGTTAATGATAAAAGTGTGGAGATCTATAAAGGATCTGAGGGGTATGGGAGGTATGGTTAAAGGTGTGCCGCTCTGGGACAATAAGAACCTACAAGAGTTAAGATCAATGGGGAAAATAAAGATATGGGAAAGAAAGGGTATAGTTAGCCTGGATCAATTATATAATGGTAGCTCCCTAAAAACGTTTACTGCATTAAAAGAGGATTTTGATATACCAAACAATTCATACTATAGCTATTTGCAAATCAAACATGCTCTAAAAGCACAGTTTGGGGAACAAGGCCCGGTGTGGAGTACGTCCCCCATACACAAAAAAATAAGTAGGTCTGATGGACCTAATGGATCCATAGCGGAATTCTACCCACATATATGCAGAAACAGTATTATGAGTTCAGAAAACCTTAAGTGCAGAAGTAAGTGGGAAAGAGATTTAGGAAGAATTCCGGATGACCAATGGGAAAAGATATTAGCCGGGGGAACCAAGTTTCAGTTTCACCCGCCCAGAAGATGTCATACCTAATGCTCTTACATAGAACATACTATACTCCTAAAAAACTGTTTGAATGGGGGCGGAGGGGGGATGCTAAATGCCCAAGGTGCCAAAATACCGGGGACCTGATCCACATGATCTGGAAATGCCCGAAATTATAACGTTATTGGACGGAAATATTAGATACCATAAACAAGATCTTTAAGCTGTCACTCAAAATGCACCCAAAACTGTGTATTATGGGAGTGGGGGGGAGGTTGGGGAATATTAAAAATAAAGTAGTGTTAAGGTGCCTGTTTCAGGCAAAGAAATTAATAGCGCAGAGATGGCAGGCAGAGAAACCCCCCTCCAAAGAAGACTGGTTTAAAACAGTAACGGAAACAATATGGAAGGAAAAGGTAGTATATGCAAGGAGAGGGAATTTAAGGGAATTTTAAAAAATTTGGTTGCCTTGGCTAGAGAAAATGGGTTATCCCATGTAAAATGGATGTAGGAAGAGATAATGTAATGGATGTACGATATTAAGTAATAGGAAGGTGTGGTAGTAATGAGGGTAAGATAGGGGGGAGGATATGATGGGGATAAAGAGGGGGGTGGTTAGGGGGGGGGGGAGGGGGAAAATGGACAGTGATGGTTTTTGTTAATAAATAAATATATATATATATATATATATATATATATATATATATATATATATATATATAAAAGGCTCTGTAGAAGGTGTATCTAAGAATTGTTGTTAAAAAATAATAAGAAAAAACCTCTTTTTATACATTTTGGAAAATTGAATAAAGATTATTTAAATTAAAAAAAAAAAAACCAGCGTAGGGGTCTCCAAGCTTTAAAAAAAAAAAAAAAAAAAAAAAGAAAGGACATCCACACTTGTGGATACATGGCTACCAACCTGTAGGTAGTATATGACACTACACTGAGTGATAACTGCCTATACTGTGGTCTTCTGAGGTGCTAGATTTTGGGTCTACATTCAGGGCAAAGCTGTTGCTTCAGTGGAAGGGGCAAAGCTGGGGCCATTCTCCTGTTGTATTCTGTTATACTTAGCTGTCCAGTTTTACAGCCGGATCCCATTCTGTATATTAGAAATACTGGCTGAGTAGACTCCTTTGCCTCTTTTTCGGGCCTTTCAGTTAATCCGGCAAAATCTAAAGCAATGTCTATCAACCTTCGGGCCCCGGAATTAGAATCCCTACAATCGGCATTTTCATTTCAGTGGTTAACCTCACTACCCTATCTGAGTATTAAACTTACTCCGAGGTACTCGGGATTATACCAAGCTAATTTTCCTCCACTTTTTCGAAAGCTGGAGGCTATGCTTACCTCTTGGTCCACACTTCCGATCTCTTAGTTCGGCAGAATAGCGACAGTACGCATGACCTACCTTCCTAAATTACTCTATTATTTTAGAGTTCTGCCTGTCCAAGTGCCCCCCCACATCATTCGAATACATCAACGTAAAATTTTGCAGTTTATATGGGGCACCAAGAGACCCAGGATCAAGAGACAAGTGCTTTATGCGCGCAGGATCAATGGTGGCCTTTCAGTTCCTAATTTGCAAGCATATTATACAGCTGCGGCTATCACCCCATTATCTCACCTTCATGAAAAGCAACAAATGCCACTATGGGCCACCATTGATTTAGTCGACGCACACCCAACGCCCTTAGCTTCTCTTCCTTGGCTTCCTAAATCACATCGCCCCCATACCATAGGTCCCTGTCTAGCTCACTCCCTTAAACTGTGGGATGCGGTTAAATACTCAGCAGGTTTAATTTCTCCTCATCTCCCACTACTTTGTCTCCTCTACTGTCCTTTATTTAAACCAGGTTGTGATAATCCACTGCAGTTTAAATGGTGGACCGATAACGGTTTTACAGATGTTCATTCGTTATTCACCCCAACCAAGATCATCTCTTTCACGGCTTTACGTTCCTCACACGATATCCCCCTTAGGGAGCATTATAGTTACCTTCAAATTAGACATTTTCTCCAACAGCTTATAAAATCCCATTCCGCCCCCTTTATTATGACCCAATTCGAGAGACTTTGTAGATCCCGCCCCCAATCCTCGGGTTTGATTTCTCTCATATATATCGCTATAATTGAGTCTAAGACACCACCATTGAGACCCTACCATCTCCAATGGGAGGCCGAGCTTGGGAAGCAATTAGACCTGGAGGATTGGCAAAGCATGACTACGGCACTATCTAAATGCTCTAAAAATGTTCTCTTTTTGGAGAACGCTTACAAAGTCTTCTATAGATGGTATTATACCCCAGCTAGATAAGCAAGCTTCATTCCAGCCTATTCCCCTGTTTGTTTTCGTGGCTGTTCACAGGAGGGCACGATGGCGCATATTTGGTGGACCTGTCCCAGAGTTTGCAGATTATGGGTCAGAGTATATGCACTACTACGTAATCTTTTTAATACCACCATAAAACGGGACCCTTTTGAAAGCCCTTTTATGGAAACCGATTATAGAACTTCTTCGTCCTGAACGTCAACTAGCAGCACATATTTTCACTGCAACTAAATTGACCATAGCAAGGGCCTGGAAAACTCCGAACCTTAGTTTTGAAGCAGTTAAAAACAGTGTGAATGATATTATGGTAAACGAGAAACTTACGGCCATATTGTTGGACACACATGACAAGTTCCTCAGGATATGGCAACCCTGGGTGACTTATAATCGCCCATCAAGATTTGACCTAACGCTCCTTTCCCTATAATGAGCCTCCATTCCCCCCCACCCCAGGGTCCTTCCTTCCCTTCTTTCTATCCCCTTCTTTTTCTACTTTCATTTTCTTTCTCCTTCTCTTCATTCAAGCCCTCTGGTTTAATTATGCAGAGATTGGATGTTTAATATAATATGCGAATTGCCATATGCAGAGGTATGTTCTCCTCATTGAAGTTATTCAATTTAAGCTGACTTTATTTTTGGTTCTTTTAGTTCCTCATTTTTTTTTTTCATGAAACGCTACATATTGCAACAATATCTTGCTATGTATTTTTTTTTTTTTTTAGTTATTCATGTGCGTTTGCAAAGATACTACTTCGTGCTGGTCCTATATAGTTATACCAGTAAACGCGAGTTGAGGATGTGCCTTGGTATGTCGCCTGGCCTCGGCTTAGAGTAGCCTGAGACCAGACTTAAATTTTTGATCATTAGCTCTAATGGCCGGTTACCGGCAGCCATGTACCTGTTCATTTATGATGTATCCATGACTGTTTTGTACTTTTCTGTTGATATATTTTTCAATAAAAACCTTTGTACAAGAAATACTGGCTGAGGTGCACTGTATGTATGAATAAAGCTAGCCAACAGCGGTTACAGGTTTCATTCACACAGTATACTGTATATTTTTTCCACAATACAATATTTTAACAGTGATTAGCCACATTCTTTATCAGTCCAAAGCACATCAAAACAATGTTTCTTTTTGTCATTTATTTACTTTTCATCATTAGTTTTGTCTCTTTTATTTGTAAGTTGATATTGTTCCTCATTAACATGGGAATGCAGGCCGCACCTACCCTCCCCGAATACCACAAAGTCAAATACCTATTTAAATAATGACACAAAACAACTTGTTGGCAAAAAATTGGCCGTGGCGCGTCTATTGGTGTATTCAAATCAATAAATATTAATAACAACATCATGCCCCGGGACTGTGACGTCATAAAGGGGCGGGATCACCAGGTGACATCACCCGGTGACCACGCCCTATGCCTATATAAGTCGTTGCGCACCTCGCACACAGCATTACAGCGGGAGAGAGCGTCATGTCAACATCAGAAGAAGAGAAGAGGGAACAAGACCACAGAGAAGACCGGGCCACCGCTAGCAAAAGAACGGCAAAAGAGCAGAAGATAGTGGAGGAGCCCGGCAGAAGAACCAGACACCGGGAGAAGAGGCCAGAAACCGGGAGAAGAGGCCGTAGAGAGCGGAGAAGTCGGAAGAAGACCCCCGAAGTCGGAAGAAGACCCCCGGAGCTGACTAATGAATTACTTTAAAAACCTGTCTAGTGTGTTTTTTTTATTGACACTTTTTCCCCCAGGTGAATAGGTAGGGGTACGATGTACCCCATACTCATTCACATAGGGTGGGGGGCTGGGATCTGGGTGCCCCCTTATTAAAGGGGGCTCCCGGATTCCGATAAGCCCTCCGCCCGCAGGCCCCTGACAACCAACAACCAGGGTTATCGGGAAGAGGCCCTTGTCCTCATCAACATGGGGACAAGGTGCCTTGGGGTGGAGGGCCGCAGGGCATGTTTTGCCTAATTTTGTTCTATTTACTTTTATTATTAAACAAGCGTGATTTACCTGTACATCTGTCTCGGTCTGATTCATCGTTTCTGACACAAACATCTTTAATTAAAGTATTATTTTCACTTGTTTCCTTGGTGTCTTTATCCACCTTTAAACATATATACCTTTCTTTAATTTTGACATCTTAAATGCTTTCTTAACTATTACCCTTCTATAATCATTTTTCATATAACATTTTACCCATTTCCTCACCCTGTTTGATAACTTCGGCTTCCTTACAATTCCTTCTAATTCCAAAAAAATTGTGGTGGCAACTTTATGCTCTCAATAGGCCATTACACTAAGTAGATTTCTGAAAAGTTCTAGTTACAGGTCTCATTTCTTTTGTTTCGATTCTCAGTTCCAAAAAATCAACCCCTTCTGTACTTTGTGTCAGGGCTGGGCTCAGCCCTTCCTTCTCTGAGCTGACCGCTCAGCTGTCTGCCATATATCCTGCTCGTCAGTCCTGCCTGCTTAAGCCGTGCAACCCAGAGGATCTCTGCCTTCACCTTAGTCAACATCACAGAGATGCTCTCCTGCAGTCCTGTTAAAAGACTTTCTTGGCTGACATCCCTTCTGGCTCCAGATCCTGCTTGCTGTCTTACTACGCTCATCTCCGGCTCCCTGACATTTGGCTTGTCTGACTATCCATTCTGGTTCCTGAACTCTGGCTATGTTTTGACTATGTTTGTTCTATTTATTTTTTTTATTAAACAAGTGTGATCTAACTGTACTTCTGTCTCGGTCTGATTTCATGGTTTCTGTCAGTAGGTGAAGGCCATGAATTCAGAAGATACAGTCCACTTGTTGGTAATATTTTTTACAGATTGGATGAGCAAGATTACCGCATGGATCAGTTTGCCATGGCGTTACAAGCGCTCCTGAGTCACATTGGCTCACCTGGAATCTCCAACTGTAGCTTCTCCGGTACAACTTGAGTTACAAGCCATCCCTGCTGCTGTGCCAGTCTTGGTGCAGGCACCCGCCTCGAATATTACATCTATAAGAGGTATGTCTGGTTCCACTCCGCTTCCCCAGTGATTTGGGGGTGACCCAGTTCAATGCAGAGGGTTTCTCAACCAGGTTGAGATATACTTTGAGATGCTGCCCCGGGCGTTTCCCATGGACAGAAGCAAAGTAGGTTTTGTGATATCTTTGCTTTCTGAGAGAGCCTTGGCCTGGGCAAATCCTCTATGGAAGACGCAAAAACCTGTTGTCTTGAGTTACCCTGAGTTTGTGGCCTCCTTTTAAAATGGTATTTGACGTTTTTGCATGCTCCGCTTCTGCTGCCAAGTGCCTCATGTCCAAACAGAGTAAGAGAACTGTTGCCGACTACGCCATTGAATTCCATACTCTGGCAGCAGAGGTTGCTTAGAACAAGGAGGCCCTCGTGGCTGCTTTTTGTCTCAGATTCCATCAAGTAGGAAATAGCAGCCTGATATATACCCATCGAGCTGGAGAAGTTGATCACGTTTAACATCCTCACTGACTCCATACTCAGAGAAAGACTTTCTTATAAGGAGTGCTTGCGGAAGCCTTCTGTACATTTGCCTCTGAGCTTTGCAGTCCCACCTGTGCCTCCCTAACCTCCCATGCCTCCTGGTACCTGGTAGTCGGTCAGTGAAGATGAATCCATGTACTTGGGCTTCAAGCGTCTCTCTGTGGATGAGAGAACCTTTAGGAGGAGGGAGAGATTGTGCCTTTATTGTGGCCAGGCAGGCCACTTTTTGAAGTCTTGTCCTACCCATCCAGGGAACGCCCAAACCTTGAGGTCCTGTCATGGACAGACCTTAGGTGGTGTTGTTTCGTCCCCAGTTATCCAGAAGGATAAGTCTCTGGTTTCGGTCACACTTTCTTGGGCTGAGTCGTCTGTCGAGATACAGGCTCTAATCGACTCTGGGGCTGCAGGCCTGTTCATTCATGCTGCCTTTGTATGGAAGCACTCAATTCCGCTGCAGCTGCGTGACACTCCACTTGCCATTAAGGTCCTTGACGGGAGACCCCTACAGCCTGCCATGTGACTCATGAGACGGTTCCATTGTCCATGGCTGTAGGGGCTCTTCACCATGAGATAATCCAATTCCAAGTTATTTCCTCACCTAAGTTTCCATTGGTTACCCTTGGTTACAGAGGCACAACCCCTTTTTTGATTGGCTCCATGCTGAGATTCTCTCCTGGTCACCACAATGCAGTAAGACATGCTTCCAGAAGGTAGCCATGGTCCTGTGCGCCTCTTCACTCTCCTCCCTGCCGGAGGAGTACCGCGATTTTAGCAATGTCTTTGACAAAGGTCAAGCCGGTAGTTTGCCTCCACACTGGCCATATGATTGCACAATTTACCTTCAACCTGGTGCCATACCTCCTCGTGGTCGGGTTTACCCTTTTTCGGTCTTGGAGGATAAGGCCATGGAGGAGTATGTTGCAGACGCATTTTCTTGAGGTTTCATCTGCAAATTCTCATCCCCTGCTGGTGCTGGTTTCTTCTTCGTAAAGGAGAAGAGTGGTGAACTGAGACCTTGTATTGATTATAGGGGTCTCAATCATTTAAGAATGCATACCCGATTACGTTAATTACGGAGTTATTTGAGCGCTTCAAGGGAGCAACGGTTTTCACAAAGCTTGATTTGAGAGGGGCATACAATCTCGTGAGAATTAAGGAGGGCCATGAGTGGAAAACTGCATTTAATACCAGAACAGGCCATTATGAGTACCTCGTAATGCCTTTTGGTCTTTGTAACGCCAATTTATTAACGAGGTCCTCCGAGATTTGTTGCAGTTATGTGTGGTTGTTTATCTCGATGATATCCTCATATTTTCCGAGTCCCTGGAGAGCCAGCACACAGATGTCTGTCGTGTGCTTCAGAAACTAAGAAAGAACAATCTCTATTGTAAAATTGCGATGTGCGAGTTCCATCGTGAACAGGTTAAATTTTTGGGTTATGTAATTTCCACTGCTGGTTTTTCGATAGACCCAGAGAAACTTTCTGCAGTCCTACGGTGGCCTCGACCCGTGGGTTTACATCCTCTGCAGCGTTTCCTGAGCTTTGCCAACTATTATAGAAAGTTTATTTGTAACTTCTCATCTCTGGTCAAGCCCCTGACTGATATGACCAAAAAGGACGGTAACTCACAGAGTTGGTCTCCGGAGTCCATTAAGGCCTTTGAGAGTCTCAAGGCTGCCTTTTTTCTGCTATTGTGTTGGCACATCCTGATCCTACGTTACCTTTTATCCTTGAGGTTGATGCTTCGGAGATTGAAGTTGGCGCCCTTGTGTCTCAACGTTCTACCTCTGAGAGCGTTATGTATCCTTGTGGCTACTTTTCCAAGAAATTTTCATCAATTACAAGATTGGTGACAGCGTTGTGGGCGAACATTTTAGCCCTGAAAGAATGGAGACATCTCCTCGAAGGTACCACTGTGCCGGTTCTCATTCTTACTGACCATAAGAATCTCATGCTCTTGTCTGAGGCTAAATGCCTCACTCCCAGAAGGGCACGATGGGCTCTTTTCTTGTCAAGTTTTAATTACATTGTCTCATTCTTACCCGGTACTAAGAATATAAGGGCTGACGCCTTGTCACAACAATTTTCCTCCACTTCCAAGTCGGTTCCGGTTCCTTTGATTTCTCCTGATCATATTCTGGCTACGATCGCATAAGTCTCACTTCTCCTTTGGGTGATAAAATTCTTGCTGCTCAGGTCCATCCTCCTCCTGAGAAACCTTGTGACCACTGATTTGTCTCAGAGTCTCCATACTGCTGTGCTCCAGACTTACCATTCTCCCAAGGCTGCTGGCCACCCTGGGAAGAATCAACTCTTTTAGGCCATTTTCCAACAATTCCCAAGAATTCTGGTGGCCTAGTCTATGTGCCTACTTTGTAGCGGCCTGTTCCTTGTGTGCTCTTGGGCTCTTTGGGTTTTGGCGAGCCTTCTGTGCACATTGGGGAATTCAGCTTGCTTTTTCCTCTGCGTATTACCTGCAGTCTAATGGGGCCACAGAACGAGCCAATCGGTCCTTGGAGCAATTCCTACATTGCTATATTTCTGACCATTGTAAAAACTGGTCAGACCTATTACCGTAGGCAGAGTTTGCTCACAATAGTGCCTTGAATTCTGCTTTCAGATTGTCCCCATTTATGGCGAACTATGGTTTCCAACCTTCCATGTTGCCTGACTCCTTTTTTTCTGCAAAGTATTCCTGCGTTAGAGGAGCATCTCCGTGGTCTTCATTCCACTTGGGCACAAGTGGTTATGTATTTCTTACTCAATCACGTGGGGGGGGGCAGGATCTGGGGGCTCCCTTATTTTTAAAGGGGGCTTCCAGATTCTCATAAGCCCCACTTCTAGTCCACCATAACCACCAGATCAAGTGTGGGGAAGAGGCTAAAAGGAAGGAACGGCTGCATTCCAAGATAATGAATTAGTCCTTTATTAATCCATCCAAGTGACACACCACAGGAAAAACGACAATCAAGGCATCAAGGCAGACATGTTTCACACAGTATAATGTGCTCAATCATCATGATTAAGCACATGATGATTCACTTCACTCATTCATTTATCTGGATTCTCTCACCTGAGCGGTTTCCTTGTTTTTTTCCGTATGGGGAAGAGGTCCTTGACCTCATCAACACTGTGCCCCCTGGCACAGTGCCACCTCCTTGTCAAAAGCTCAGTATGGTCCAAGAGGGGGGCCACATACTCTACACATACACTCATACACATACAGATTCCAGCTTCTTAACAATCAGCTAGACCACAATTTATGTAATGAATGCATTTATTTATTTATTGGGGAATTAAGTTTAACCACTTGCCGACCGCTGCACGCCGATATACACCGGCACAATGGCAGCGGTGGGCAAATGGGCGTACCTTTATGTCCCCTTTAAGAGCCGGGGATAGCAGGCGCGTACAGCGTGAACGTGCCCGCTGGCCTGGCAGACTCGAGGTCTGCTGGTCTCCTGGCAATCATGTCATGGAGCCTCAGAACGGGGAAGTGCCTTTGTAAACAAAGCTTTTACCCGTTCTTGCTAGTATCATGACAGAGATCACCGCTCCCTGTCATCTGGAGCAGTGATCGCTGTCATGTGACTTAAAGCCCACCCCCCTCACAGTTAAAATCACTCCCTAGGACACACTTAACCCCTTCATTGCCCCCTAGTGGTTAACCCCTTCACTGCCCGTGTCATTTACACAGTAATCGGTGCATTTTTATAGCACTGATCTCTGTATAAAAGACAATGATCCCAAAATAGTGTCAAAAGTGTCCGACGTGTCCTCCATAATGTCACAGTCCCAGTAAAAATTTCAGATCACCACCATTACTAATAAAATAAATAAATAAATAAAAATGCGATAAAACTTTCCCCTATTTTGTAGATGCTATAACTTTTGCGCAAACCAATTAATTACGCTTATTGTGATTTTTTTTTTTTTTACCAAAAATATGTAGAAGAATATATATTGGCCTAAACTGAGGAAAAAAATGTTTTTTTTATATTTTAGGGGAAATTTATTATAGCAAAAAGTAAAAAATAATGCGTTTTTTTCAA